>OY821520.1:91471991-92071991 GCA_963682025.1 Cordilura impudica
TAGAATGATGAAGTTTTGGCATGTGTTATTACATATTTAAGTACTCAAAATATTTTCTTTTCAAAAAAGTATTGGGAATTTCCATGGATGTTAAAAAGCCTTACTGATATCCTTTGTCAAGATTATCTTCATGAATTTGGCAGTGAAATCAGAATCGTGGAACAAGCGTTAGTATGAAAATATATTTTTTGAGAAACGCCATCCTTTGAAGTTCTTTTAAATACAAAAACTAAATCAAAATCAATAAGCGGAATTTTACTCAATCTAGTCTTAAGTCCGTTTATAATGTAAACTACAGTATATTAATCTGGATACTAGGCCAACTTAAGTCGATATCGTAGGGGACACTTTTGTTCCATATAGGACTTCGCGCAAGAAGAATTTCAAAGCAAATGGTAGCCTACTTCTTCGTCACGTACGCTAGGCAATTCTACATATTATATCTATTTGGTAAAAGTCGTCGGGAAATAAAGAAAACCCAGCGCAAACTCGGCTAATTCTCCGTCAATCGCCTAAACAGCCGGTTAGATCAAAATATCGAACTGATATTATAGAGAGTCCCTAAAGCTGATTTGGCACCCATTGAATACTTACTTATTTCGTACATAAAAAATATGCTTGAAAGCTAATTATTTTTAATTTTAAATAATTTTTTTGAGTTATATTTTTTTTTTTTTTGTCAAATATAATTTATATTTTTCTTTGTAAAAAAAAATTGTCAATAAATTTATAAATTTTTTACAAAAAAAAAAAAAATTCAGTCCATAAAAATTTTGTTGCAATATGGAAATGTAATTTCAAATATTTATCGAGGGATTAAATTCAAAAAGTGCTATCTGCATTAATAATTATTTTAAAGAGAGCGTGTAACACTAATTTATTAATAAGATCTGAAAGTATTTGTCGATTGATTTGCCACAATATCTATTAAGAAATAGTCGTACTAATCATGAATGATATCAAAATTAATATTATATTTGACAGTTATATCAGAGAACAGTTTGAAATCAAAAATTAATATTGCCGTCAAATGTAGATATCACTTTTTGAATATAAGCCCTCGATATGTAATCTTTTTCTAATATATTTTTCGTTAAAGTTTTTTCCAAGAAAAGTTTGACATCAATCAATACATTTGATTTTTGACATTCTAAGTTTGGAAAGCGGTGCTTCACAAATAATTGTCGATAGCTATTGGTGGAACAGATATAATGTTTCACACAGCGTAGGGTATGTTACCGCAATCCCAACTCGAATTGCTTTAACTGACTTTCAACATCATCTATTCTAAAACTGTACCTTTCAGCGCAAATTCCAACTTATTTAACTGAGAAAAACTAGAAACCACTATTAGTGTGAGGTAAAAAAAAATACGAAAAAAAGCAAAGTTTGTCGAACGTGTTGAAAAATGGCTAATATTTTTAACTTCGGAACAGAAAATTTTGCCCAGATTATTAACCTGAACTGACATAAGCAAAAACTTTTCAAAAATGTTTTAAAAATGTTAGCCAGCACTTTGCCTTTTCGACATTACTGCGAGAACATGAATATAAATAAAAATATTGTTCTACCAAATATTTGAGAACACTCACAAAAATTTCCCAATGAATAAACAACTACATAAGTATATTTTCCATGATAAAGACCCCATAAAAAGAGAGAGTAAATATTTTTTTTTTTTTTTTTTAATAAAAGAACTCATCCTTATAAGCAAAATAGAACAAACGTTCCAATCTTTCATACTCATGATCATCGGCTACAGCACTGAAAATGAGGAAAGCTGATCAAGACATTCAGACACGGGCCATACTTGCTACTGAACACAAATGTGCGGAATGAAATAGAACGAGGAAAAGCATAAACGTATTAACGAACATGAAGTAATCAAAAAATTAAAAAAAAAAATATTATAAATACATACATATTGAAAAAAAATATCAGTATTGAAAAAAAATTATATGAATACTGGCCTATAAAAAACAAATACCAGGGCCATAAAGGCCGGAAAATTAAACTCGAAACGCGAGTGTTGCAATAACGATATCAAATAATCAAAATATCAGAATAAGTAAAGTGTGTGAATTTATAAAGCAAAATGATTTTGTGTTTTGAAAAATATAAAAAATTTCTTGATATTGAAATTAAAAATAAAATTTAAATATTCTAGAAAAAAAATGATACAAATGCAAATATTTTGGCTTCAATAAAAAAAGATGTTTTAATTATTAATATTTTTTTTATCTATCAAAATTTTTTATGTGTATCTATAGCGAAGAAAAAAGAAACGAATTAAAGTTGAACTAAAAATGTATTCACCTGTATGTGTAGTATGTATACAGCAAGTAGAAACAAAAAAAGTGACGTCATATGTAGAGATATGCACACACAACAACAATACGAATATAAATAAATACAAAAATATAAATTCGATTTGTTTATAAGAATCTATACGAAATGTTTCAAATAAATACCATAAATATTGAAATGGAAATTTAAGAAAACAAATTAAATGTGCATTTAAATTTTTCAACATCGTTTATCAATTGAATTTCGAATTATTTGAAACACGAACAAATGTAATGAAGCATTTGAAAGAAAATGAAAAGAAAATTATTTAAAGTACAACATACTTGAGTTATTACTCACAAGCATCATAAAAGTTTGTATCTCTAATTAAATGTGTTTGAAGAATTATTTAAAAATTGAGAGAAGAGCACCGACTGCTCTCTGTCAGAGTGAATATAATTTTCAAAAGAAGAAATATATTTCTATATAAAAGTAAAAGTAATTATTTAAGTATAATATTAATTCAATAAATAAATTAATATGTATACCCTACACCGCTCTGTGGCCAGGCCGTAATTAGTTTGTGGTGATATTTGTAGCACTCAAAACTGTTTGAACTAGACACACCTATAATTATACCAATTGACTCATTCCATCTATTGTCTGTGCATCTGTCTGTCTGTCCATGCAAATTTTGTAATTAAAATACAGATCGCAAATATGAATGGTTTGATGAAATTGTTATATATAAGCTTTTGTTGGCCATTGGACGATTGCTTCGAAATTTGTAAAAAGCAATGAATGTTTAGAGGTAACATATATACGATCGATATTACCATAAAGATCTCAGTCAAATTTCGTGTGTGTATGTCTATTACATCCATATATAAGCACTTCAAAAATAAGCCAACCTTTAGCATATTCTCCATATAAAGCTGTTTTCCAGTTTTAACTTAAACCTAGTTTAAATATGTTTTTTAACATAATAAATGACTTTGCTAAATCTATAATATGAAAAGGCTAGGCGATTTCTTGTGACCGATGTTTTGTTCTACCGATTTATCCTCATTTTGACCAAACGTATATTATGTGAAAGGTATTTAATTTTAGCTGTTTTCCAGATTTCCAGATTTTTAAATTTTTTCCATTGTTTTGAGTAAATTGCATTTAAAGTTGCTACTAACACATATATATAAAATTAAATATATGCTATATGTGTGCTTATTAAATTTGTTAGTGTTTGTTAATGAGTTCGTTATCTTCACTCACAATAACAATATACAAAAAAAGTGCTGGTTTGTTAATTGGCTAAGTTGAAAAATAAAGTTGCCTAGAAATTGCACTCGAATTTCAAGCGCTGGAATCAGGGTTCGGGTCAAAATCCTGTGTATAACAAAATCCTGTTTTCAAAATCCTGTTTTCAAAATCCAGCTTTTCGTAATACTGTTTCACAAAATACTGCATTTCATAATACTGTTTCACAAAATACTGTATGACGCAATACTGTTTTGCAAAATCCTGTTTTACCTGTTTTACTGGGCGGCACACAGTGGACCATTTGACGAGAAGGCGGTCAAAAATATATAACTTTTGATTGGATTGGAATTTTGATATGCGGTTTTTTTTTTTTTGTTTGGTAGGTGAGACTTTAGCCTTTAAGTTTTGCTATAAGACGTAATTCTCGACCGAAAATAAAAAAAGTTACGGAGGGTTTAAAATACATTTTCATTTGTATTTGAATTTTAGTACAAAAGTGAAGTGTTGAAAGGTAAAAAAGGTTTTTTTTTAATATAATGTCTTATTTTTTCAGTTAATTTTACAACTAATACTTTTAAACTATTTTTTAAGTTAATTTTTTCAAAAAATGCCAAACTTTGGCCCCGTAAACTTTTTAGTCCTAATGTGCACAAGGGCCAAAAGTTGTTTTTTTTTTTTTTTGAAAGATCCCGAGTTAAAATATAATTTACTAAGCAGCGAACGTAAAAGTTACCTTATATTGGTTCAAGATAGAGAAGTTTCAATGAAAAACTCGTATGTTTTTGCTTTAGTTAAATTTTTTTTATTGTCTTATTAAATATTTCTATATCAATTTTTATGGTAAATTTATGAAATATAACAATTTTTATTGTAAGTTTACAAAATATATAAATTTTTAAACCAAGAAAATTTTTTAACTATTAAAAAAGTGTAACTTATTGTTAGTGTAATGGAAAAGTACTTTAAATCAACCAATTTTAGTAAAAATTTCTTCTAAATAGCCTTGATTTTCATCTTCTAGAAGTTGTTTAGCTTCTTCGTCTAATTCAATAGAGGTAGTTTTCCATTTTTGACGAATGTTGGACATATATGAATCTGAAGTGTGCACAACAAAATAGTGATAAGGTCTTCATTAGTACAACATATGGACATTTTCCTTGTGTTGTGCTCGCGAAGGAATATGTAGTCTTTGTTCTTTTTTTCTTGCGCTTCTTCAGATAGATCTCCTATTGGTAGCATATTGTTTTGAATTATTTGTTCCCCATGGTAGAAAATTTTATGAACTGTGGATGGCATATATCTCCAAGAGTATTTTTCATTATAAAGTATAGCTGTTTTATTGGCGTACTCTCCAAATTTTTTTGCATTTATCTTTCTGCTGCATGATCTACACCTGTGATAGATGCTGCAGTTTCCGGGTCGGAAAAAAATCTCCTTGCAGTATTTCCATCATTTGTGTTTCCTTCCCCTTGTTTTGGTTGGTCGATTACGAGGCGTAGCTGTAGATATTTTTGTTGAATTTGTTTTTTTTTGCTTTCTTTTTTCTTCATTTTCTTTGTTTTTTCTCACTGTTTCGCATAACGGACCAAATTCCAAATCATAACCCAATTGAAGAATATGCTCCATGAAACGTATTCTAGCATGAAGAGGGGACATTCCAAATTCGTAGGCTTCCTTAAAACTTTCGTCTTCTGGTGGGGGTTGGCTTAATTAACTTGATGTCTTTGGCATATAATGCAGCTTGACGTTGACTTTGTTCCAGTTAAAGCTTGTGCAACTTTTCCATCAATCATTGTGAGACACATTTTAAAATGTACTTCAATGTCTTGGTCATCAAATTTAAATATTACTGGTTGAAGTTCCTTAAGTTGATCTTTTATTTTTTGAATTTCTTCAGTTATGACATCTTTGGTTTCCTTTTTGAATGCAAATTTTATTGGTCTGCAATACTTTGTTGAAGAAGGAATTTCATTTTTCCATATATCAATTTCGGTTGATCTACTAGTTGACGGCTCTAAGACGCTATACCTTTTTGTTAAGCGCAATGGAACGAAAGATGCCATAATTAAATTAGCATCTGATGAATTTTCGGCATTAAATTACTTGTATTGTTTCTGACCAGAGGATCCATCACATCCCCATTTAGAAATTAAAGTAATGCTGCCATTACCAATTTTTTTTAAATGATCAGTATCAAGCGTATTTAGCAATCGTTCTGCAGTATGTTCAAGGAGATCTTGCAATTTTATTTCTGCTGATGTTAAAGTGACACTAATAGCAGATTGTTAAGGTAAGCATTCTTTTCTGGCAGAAACTAAATCTCGATACTCTGAAAAATCCCACAATTCTTTTCATTGGTTCGCTTCCGCAATTCCTTATATTGATTTTTGGTCAATTTCAAATCCAAAAATAGGGCGAACGCTTCTTCCGGCGTAAATTTCTTATCTTCAATTGATGTTGGAATGCTTTTCAAAATCCTCTTTGTGCGCCTTGGGCTCGCTTCTACTATTTTTTCAATTATTTCAATTTTATTTTTTTAGTTTTGGGTTGGTTGAATTTGGTGCAAAAATGAATCCTTAATAATTTTTTGAGAAATTTCTTCATTGATATTTTCCAGCTTGCGCCTTCGAGATCTTTCACTACATCCGTCAATTGGCTTTGCTGGTCCACCCTTTTTTCCACATTCGTTGGCAGTTGTAGATGCACTCTCAAAAATAAGTTCCTTTATTAACCAGTCTTGGTAACGTTTGTACATCTTTGCCTTGCTATGAGAGCATTCAATGTACCGTCTTTTCAAATTCGATGCAAAATTAGTAATTTTTCCTTTGTGCATTTCAATGTCTTCTGGGTTACAATTCTTAAAGAAGTCGTTGCTCACTATGTGCAAAATTACATCGTCTACATCATTTCGTTGAAAATAACTATCTGCCAGATCTCTGTAACAGTACTTAGCCATTACACAAATTGTAATGAATAATAATTGTGGAAACATTATTATAAATACTCTTTCTTGCAATTATGTAAAATAAAAATTTTTATCTTTTCTTACCACTTTTAGAAGCATAAAAAACCCACACCCTAACCCCTTTTAAAAGGTAAAGCTTACCTGCTCATATCTTAAAGGGCTAAGTCGCAATAGTTTTTTTTACCATTTACCTGTTATTTAAATTGTTACCCATTTTGTCAGGTACTTAAACTATATAACTCTAATTCAGACTATTAATGTTTTTGATAGATACCTATGGAAATGTACCTGTAACAATTAAGCGCATTATATCTCAACCCTTTTTTATAAGTATATAACAACTCCTGACAACTCTACCGACACGCAAAAAAATACTCCGCGGTGCACCGGTACGACCAACTTTTGTATTCATAACACTCAGACGGACATATGGACATCGTTTAATCGACTCAGATAGTGTTTTTGAGTCGATCCGTATAATAAAAGATGGATAAAGGTCCAATATTTTGGCAGTTACAAACATCACCTCAAACTTAATATATCCTAACTTTTGTATTCATAAATTTTGCAGAAAATATCTAACCTTGGGTCAGAAAAATTGTTCTGGTGCACACGGGCGGAAACTGGCGGGTGTATAATCGGGTATAGGAGTATAGGGGAGGGTTCGGACTATAGAAGAGTGCAAGATTTTTTCTGACTGCTTTTGACTGGCAGGAGTTATTCTCTATTAAGTAGGAGATTTTCGGAAAATTGGACCTTTTTTAAAAAAAATTTTTTTTAATTTCTGAATGACTCAGTGATTTTACATTTTTAACATTAATAGTATGGAAGCCACAAAATTATATTTACCTCACTTCAAAATCTTTTAAATCAAAAAAGTTACAGTCATTCAAAAATAAAAATTTACAAAGAAATTTTTAATTTTTGCAAAATACTGAGAAAGACCACTTTCGAAGACCCTGTTTGCTGTGATATAGTTGAGAGAGAGTCGCAATTTTTTGGCTCCCGAGGTTTACTAGTATTTACTTTCAAATGAATAACATAACTTTAAAATCGGTAACAAAAAAAAAATAATGATTTTTGCCCGCCTTCTCAAAATATGGGCCACTGTGCGGCGCGCGCTTCTTTGCTTTATTTTTACAAAAACCTTCACTGTAATAATGAAGTAAAATTTATCTCAATTTATATATCGTCAGCTTATTATTGGTTTGTGCAGTTGGGTATTGAGGTCGTGGTAGCTGAAAATACCATTTCAAAACTTGGAGAAAGACGTTGCATAAATTTAAAGAAAAGAAAAGCGTAACAAAGGTGTGAACTTAGCGAATTGAAAAAAATGTTTTACTAATTTAAGTTTATGAAATGCATTGAAATTAATTTTTTGTTAAAAGGTTTTGTTAATTTTTGAAAATTATATAATCTTTTGTTGAAGTTTTTTTAATAAAATTAATTTTGTAAACCAGCATTATTACTTCACAGTATTTTGCAAAACATTATTGTGAAATCTAGTATTTTGTAAAACAGTTTTATGAAACAAAGTATTTTGTAAAACAGTATTATGAAAAGCAGGATTTTTGAAATTTTTTTGACCATTATTTTGTCTAAACAGTATTTTGCATAACAGTATTATATACGTATCCCCTGGAGGGTTCGGGTCAAAATCCTGTGTATAACAAAATCCTGTTTTCAAAATCCTGTTTTCAAAATCCAGCTTTTCGTAATACTGTTTCACAAAATACTGCATTTCATAATACTGTTTCACAAAATACTGTATGACGCAATACTGTTTTGCAAAATCCTGTTTTACCTGTTTTACTGGGCGGCACACAGTGGACCATTTGACGAGAAGGCGGTCAAAAATATATAACTTTTGATTGGATTGGAATTTTGATATGCGGTTTTTTTTTTTTTGTTTGGTAGGTGAGACTTTAGCCTTTAAGTTTTGCTATAAGACGTAATTCTCGACCGAAAATAAAAAAAGTTACGGAGGGTTTAAAATACATTTTCATTTGTATTTGAATTTTAGTACAAAAGTGAAGTGTTGAAAGGTAAAAAAGGTTTTTTTTTAATATAATGTCTTATTTTTTCAGTTAATTTTACAACTAATACTTTTAAACTATTTTTTAAGTTAATTTTTTCAAAAAATGCCAAACTTTGGCCCCGTAAACTTTTTAGTCCTAATGTGCACAAGGGCCAAAAGTTGTTTTTTTTTTTTTTTGAAAGATCCCGAGTTAAAATATAATTTACTAAGCAGCGAACGTAAAAGTTACCTTATATTGGTTCAAGATAGAGAAGTTTCAATGAAAAACTCGTATGTTTTTGCTTTAGTTAAATTTTTTTTATTGTCTTATTAAATATTTCTATATCAATTTTTATGGTAAATTTATGAAATATAACAATTTTTATTGTAAGTTTACAAAATATATAAATTTTTAAACCAAGAAAATTTTTTAACTATTAAAAAAGTGTAACTTATTGTTAGTGTAATGGAAAAGTACTTTAAATCAACCAATTTTAGTAAAAATTTCTTCTAAATAGCCTTGATTTTCATCTTCTAGAAGTTGTTTAGCTTCTTCGTCTAATTCAATAGAGGTAGTTTTCCATTTTTGACGAATGTTGGACATATATGAATCTGAAGTGTGCACAACAAAATAGTGATAAGGTCTTCATTAGTACAACATATGGACATTTTCCTTGTGTTGTGCTCGCGAAGGAATATGTAGTCTTTGTTCTTTTTTTCTTGCGCTTCTTCAGATAGATCTCCTATTGGTAGCATATTGTTTTGAATTATTTGTTCCCCATGGTAGAAAATTTTATGAACTGTGGATGGCATATATCTCCAAGAGTATTTTTCATTATAAAGTATAGCTGTTTTATTGGCGTACTCTCCAAATTTTTTTGCATTTATCTTTCTGCTGCATGATCTACACCTGTGATAGATGCTGCAGTTTCCGGGTCGGAAAAAAATCTCCTTGCAGTATTTCCATCATTTGTGTTTCCTTCCCCTTGTTTTGGTTGGTCGATTACGAGGCGTAGCTGTAGATATTTTTGTTGAATTTGTTTTTTTTTGCTTTCTTTTTTCTTCATTTTCTTTGTTTTTTCTCACTGTTTCGCATAACGGACCAAATTCCAAATCATAACCCAATTGAAGAATATGCTCCATGAAACGTATTCTAGCATGAAGAGGGGACATTCCAAATTCGTAGGCTTCCTTAAAACTTTCGTCTTCTGGTGGGGGTTGGCTTAATTAACTTGATGTCTTTGGCATATAATGCAGCTTGACGTTGACTTTGTTCCAGTTAAAGCTTGTGCAACTTTTCCATCAATCATTGTGAGACACATTTTAAAATGTACTTCAATGTCTTGGTCATCAAATTTAAATATTACTGGTTGAAGTTCCTTAAGTTGATCTTTTATTTTTTGAATTTCTTCAGTTATGACATCTTTGGTTTCCTTTTTGAATGCAAATTTTATTGGTCTGCAATACTTTGTTGAAGAAGGAATTTCATTTTTCCATATATCAATTTCGGTTGATCTACTAGTTGACGGCTCTAAGACGCTATACCTTTTTGTTAAGCGCAATGGAACGAAAGATGCCATAATTAAATTAGCATCTGATGAATTTTCGGCATTAAATTACTTGTATTGTTTCTGACCAGAGGATCCATCACATCCCCATTTAGAAATTAAAGTAATGCTGCCATTACCAATTTTTTTTAAATGATCAGTATCAAGCGTATTTAGCAATCGTTCTGCAGTATGTTCAAGGAGATCTTGCAATTTTATTTCTGCTGATGTTAAAGTGACACTAATAGCAGATTGTTAAGGTAAGCATTCTTTTCTGGCAGAAACTAAATCTCGATACTCTGAAAAATCCCACAATTCTTTTCATTGGTTCGCTTCCGCAATTCCTTATATTGATTTTTGGTCAATTTCAAATCCAAAAATAGGGCGAACGCTTCTTCCGGCGTAAATTTCTTATCTTCAATTGATGTTGGAATGCTTTTCAAAATCCTCTTTGTGCGCCTTGGGCTCGCTTCTACTATTTTTTCAATTATTTCAATTTTATTTTTTTAGTTTTGGGTTGGTTGAATTTGGTGCAAAAATGAATCCTTAATAATTTTTTGAGAAATTTCTTCATTGATATTTTCCAGCTTGCGCCTTCGAGATCTTTCACTACATCCGTCAATTGGCTTTGCTGGTCCACCCTTTTTTCCACATTCGTTGGCAGTTGTAGATGCACTCTCAAAAATAAGTTCCTTTATTAACCAGTCTTGGTAACGTTTGTACATCTTTGCCTTGCTATGAGAGCATTCAATGTACCGTCTTTTCAAATTCGATGCAAAATTAGTAATTTTTCCTTTGTGCATTTCAATGTCTTCTGGGTTACAATTCTTAAAGAAGTCGTTGCTCACTATGTGCAAAATTACATCGTCTACATCATTTCGTTGAAAATAACTATCTGCCAGATCTCTGTAACAGTACTTAGCCATTACACAAATTGTAATGAATAATAATTGTGGAAACATTATTATAAATACTCTTTCTTGCAATTATGTAAAATAAAAATTTTTATCTTTTCTTACCACTTTTAGAAGCATAAAAAACCCACACCCTAACCCCTTTTAAAAGGTAAAGCTTACCTGCTCATATCTTAAAGGGCTAAGTCGCAATAGTTTTTTTTACCATTTACCTGTTATTTAAATTGTTACCCATTTTGTCAGGTACTTAAACTATATAACTCTAATTCAGACTATTAATGTTTTTGATAGATACCTATGGAAATGTACCTGTAACAATTAAGCGCATTATATCTCAACCCTTTTTTATAAGTATATAACAACTCCTGACAACTCTACCGACACGCAAAAAAATACTCCGCGGTGCACCGGTACGACCAACTTTTGTATTCATAACACTCAGACGGACATATGGACATCGTTTAATCGACTCAGATAGTGTTTTTGAGTCGATCCGTATAATAAAAGATGGATAAAGGTCCAATATTTTGGCAGTTACAAACATCACCTCAAACTTAATATATCCTAACTTTTGTATTCATAAATTTTGCAGAAAATATCTAACCTTGGGTCAGAAAAATTGTTCTGGTGCACACGGGCGGAAACTGGCGGGTGTATAATCGGGTATAGGAGTATAGGGGAGGGTTCGGACTATAGAAGAGTGCAAGATTTTTTCTGACTGCTTTTGACTGGCAGGAGTTATTCTCTATTAAGTAGGAGATTTTCGGAAAATTGGACCTTTTTTAAAAAAAATTTTTTTTAATTTCTGAATGACTCAGTGATTTTACATTTTTAACATTAATAGTATGGAAGCCACAAAATTATATTTACCTCACTTCAAAATCTTTTAAATCAAAAAAGTTACAGTCATTCAAAAATAAAAATTTACAAAGAAATTTTTAATTTTTGCAAAATACTGAGAAAGACCACTTTCGAAGACCCTGTTTGCTGTGATATAGTTGAGAGAGAGTCGCAATTTTTTGGCTCCCGAGGTTTACTAGTATTTACTTTCAAATGAATAACATAACTTTAAAATCGGTAACAAAAAAAAAATAATGATTTTTGCCCGCCTTCTCAAAATATGGGCCACTGTGCGGCGCGCGCTTCTTTGCTTTATTTTTACAAAAACCTTCACTGTAATAATGAAGTAAAATTTATCTCAATTTATATATCGTCAGCTTATTATTGGTTTGTGCAGTTGGGTATTGAGGTCGTGGTAGCTGAAAATACCATTTCAAAACTTGGAGAAAGACGTTGCATAAATTTAAAGAAAAGAAAAGCGTAACAAAGGTGTGAACTTAGCGAATTGAAAAAAATGTTTTACTAATTTAAGTTTATGAAATGCATTGAAATTAATTTTTTGTTAAAAGGTTTTGTTAATTTTTGAAAATTATATAATCTTTTGTTGAAGTTTTTTTAATAAAATTAATTTTGTAAACCAGCATTATTACTTCACAGTATTTTGCAAAACATTATTGTGAAATCTAGTATTTTGTAAAACAGTTTTATGAAACAAAGTATTTTGTAAAACAGTATTATGAAAAGCAGGATTTTTGAAATTTTTTTGACCATTATTTTGTCTAAACAGTATTTTGCATAACAGTATTATATACGTATCCCCTGGAATCTGCTAGTATGGTCTTAATTGGTCAATTTTCGACCTAGTCCCCATAAAAAAAAACCTCCAATATTAACTTTTTCGTATCCGCGGCCGTAAATTCATAATAATGCTTATTTTCTTTATTCTCTAAAATCGTGCTATAGGGTGTCGTATAGTCAATCTAAGCCGACTATATTTCTATTACTTATTTAATATATATACGTATTTTTTTTAAAATAAATTGAAGCCAAATTTTAAAAATAAACTTTGTTTTATAATATGGATTTAAATACAGGGTAGACCATATAAGTTATGTATTTTGATATTACTATAAATAAATAAGTAAGAAAATTATAGTTGGTCTAGACCGACTATGCGATACCCTGTACTATGCGTTTAGGGAATTGGTCTTCGGTCCAACTAGTTGGGTATATATTTTTTTTTTTGCATGCAGTCCTGGAAAAGTTCATATCGGATGATATATTTATATGGAGACTTAGTCGAAAATTAGACCAATCCTGAGGATATTTGACAAAGTTACTTTTTTTGCAAAAACACATGCAAACCAAATTTGAGAACAATTTGTGCAATATTTTTGAGTTCATTAGGATTAAGTGAAGATTGGAAAGAGCTGTATATAAGGGCTATGACTAAGAATTTTCCCAGAGGGTTTATTTTGGGACCACTGATTAATGGATGTAATAAATGCACAAACCCAATTTGCCCGAGATCTATATGATAATTTTGATATTATCTTATTGCAAGTTAAGTCGATCTCATAGGGGTTATTTCTACGTGGACTAGATCTGTATATGGACAGATTTGCTTATAGATTGAATTTCATCAAAATATATATACATTTGCGACCTGCAGTATGATTACAAGTTTTGCATGGACACACAGACGGAAGGACGGACGGAAGGACATCACTAAATCAACTGAAAAAGTGATTCTGAGTCCATGAGTATAGTAACATATGTGCCTTCGTCAAAGATTTTTGGTAGTAACAAACGTCAGCAGAAAGCTATTATACCATCACCACATAGTGTTATAGGGCAAGGGTCGTAAGAATCGAAAATTACAATTTATAAAATTTCAAAGTTTTTAAAGAGCCACAAAATTTTATATTCCCAACAAAAAATAGTACTCGAATATATAAAGTTTTTTGATAAAAAAAAATCATCTATTTATTCATAAGAAAAAATATCTAATCTATATATCTAAAAGAGTTGCGTGATTGATCATCATCGCCCAGCACTTACCCTTCGATCCAGAAACTTGGAATTTGGAATGTGGGTTCCCATCTCGGCGTACAGATTCACTAAGAAAGAATTTTTAAAAATTCGTAAACTAAGGGGGTAAAAGCGGCCAAAAAGGGAGAAAATGATAGCAAATAAACCTTTTAATATGAAATTAGGTGTGTAGACTCCATCCGAGAAACAAATGTGGGCTCAGGATTAATTTTTTCGGAATCCGGTCATATAAGGGGAAAAAACAGCCAAATAGGGCGAAAATTTTACCTTTCATAAGCCGGTTGATATACGAGCACTGGTAACTATACAGTGCTCTTCGACGTTAGCTAGTCCAATGGCTAACCTTTTAAGTTATTCGTACCATGCTGGAGCCTTTCCCTCTTGCTGGAATGCTGCCAATGTTCAACCAATACATTAGCAGTGTTAGACTAATAGACCTAAAAATTAACGTCCAATTACAATCTGCTCTGCTTTCTTAAATGTGATGGAAAGCATGATCAATTACAATCTTGTTACCTATCTAAAGGCCAATTCACTTCTTAATGATTCCCCTACAAATTGTTCTAAGGGAGACCTATTAGCTTTTCTTTCTGAGCGCTGGAGTTAACCCATTCACAATTTTGGTAAAAGTGAATTAGTTGCTCCTGATGTTTCCAAGGCATTCGATTACGTGTGGCACGGTGAACTGATATCAAAGCTTATTGCATTTGGGGTTGGCATTGACTTCTCTTGAATAATATCAAGTCTTCTCAGAGACTGCACAATACGTGTTGTTATTGATGGGGTCTTATCCAATGAGTGTCAGCTTAAATCATCGGTACCCCAAGGTTCTGTTCTATCACCCTCTCTTTCCCTAATCTTCCTGAGTGACTTTCTTAGTCAAAAACTCAATCCTATATTCTATTGCGCAGATAACACCAGCACTTGCCATTAATTTTCCTTCAATTTTAGGCCAACCCTTTTTGAGGATGTCGAAAAAAGCATTCAGGCGTCTTGGTTTTCTAAAACGGTGCAAAAATTACTTAACTCCTTCTGATCTCCTTAAAATCTACACCACTTACATTCAATCAAAAATAGAATACAACTCACATATATAGACTGGAGCTTCACAGTCTGTTTCGGAACTACTGGACCGTGTACAAAGGAGGGCGTTGATGGTCATTAATGCCAGTAGGGTATACAACTCTATTGACTCATTGGAGTTTTGCCGAAATGTGGGTTGTGTAACATTATTCTACAGGTACCACCATGGGAAATGTTCCCCTGAGATTAGCGAACTCATTCCAAGTGCCTGAGTTTCAGTTCGCTTTAACCGCTTCTCTGGTAAATCACATGTATTTGCAGACTATGGTCCAGTTGATCACACAAAATTCTTTCCTCACAGTTATAATCTAATCAAATTTAAGGCAAATATCCACTAACACTACACCCTCTTTCCTCCTTCCCATAATCTTTTTTCCTGAAATCAACAGAAAGCACTGCATTTGTGGGGTTCAACCTCTGAATAATCAATTCTATATCAAAAACATTATTTGATTTTCAGAAAATATCAAATGTGATTCAGAAATAATCAAATCATACATCAATTGACCCTCAATTGAATTTTAGAAAAATATTATTTTGCATTTGTAACATTTCTCTTAAACTATAAACGTGTTTTTTCGAAAACATGTCATCAAAATCGGGTGCCTGGATGCTGCCAAATCTCCGTACCCGATTTGTACCTTGTTTGGAGCTGACTAAAAAATTAAGTCCTCATCTTCTTTCCATAAAGAGCCTGCCCTTTTTAATTTCTTTACTCGGACATAAAAAGTAAGTCCAAATATTGGTAACCAATTTCTGTGACGGCAAATCACTAATCGATACTGCAGGGTAAACTGTTTTGTGATTCTGAAATGAAATTGATATTTCCTGAAATGCATTTATTTTTTTCTGAAAATCAATTGAAGTTTTCTGAAATACAATTGATACTTTCTGAAAATCACTTGATAATTCTGAAATACAACTGGAAAAAGTGCAGTTTTCATAACTTTTGTATTTTCGAGACTTTTGTCATCTATGATTTCTTTTGTTCCACATTTTGTTGCAATATCCCTAATTTTTATAACTTGAAAAAATAATTTCTAAATTCTTACATTGTGGTTCATTTTTTGTTGTTGTTCGTGTTTCTTCGAAATAGATAAGGTATTATAAACTACAATATTTCTCGTCATTTAAAAGTCATCTGTTATAAAATGTACTGTTCGGTTTGGAGCTGTCTTCTATTTTTCTACAATTTATTTTATTCTTTCGAATTCATTCACCTTTTCTTAAAAACAATCACTCAACACATTTAAAATGTAAACAAAACACTATTTCAAAAGGTTACTGAATATTTCACTTAAACAATTTTAAATATATTTCTAAGACTTTGGCCCTTTTAATTTAACGAATATTAAACAAAATAGTACTTGTTGACTGTAAGATGAAACAACTAGTTTCTGAATAGATAATATTGGATACATATTCTAAAAAAGTATTCTGTATAGTAGCTCCCTATATACAATAAATAAATATTACATTTAAAAAATTTACTCCCTGCATTAACCTCAAATGATTTCATATATAGAAAATGAAATAGATAGAGTTTAACAGAGTTTAATAGTAGAAACAAATGAATTCTGCACAGGTTAAAAAATTATTCAAATCCAAGCCTCCAGATCTATTAACTGCAGCAGAGAACAAACTTTCAAACACTTTCAAAACTTTTTACTTAATTTATTGTATTTAAAAGAAGAAAATTGTAAATTAAGAAAAAAAACAAGTAAGAGTGTTAAATTCGGCTGTGCCTAATCTTTGATACCCTCCACCTCGGTTTGAATCTTGATAATAAATATAAATGAAAAAGTAAACAATTTGTTAAATTTAATACCAAATTATTTCAGCAAATTCTTTGGGTTGGTTTTCGTCTTTTCTATTATTTCGGATTTATTTCGGTGTTTGCTTTTTGGTCATCGTGGTTGCTGATTGGCATGCATTTAGGTTATATACCTATATGCATGCGTTTCCGGTTATATGACATAACTTCTCGTTTAATTTAGTTTTTGCTAATTAAATAGCTCGCCCTTACCTCCATTGCAAAGGTAATGGTTGTGTAGGGTGGCTATATGCATTAAATCGTGCTAATTGGAGATGGCTGTATAGTTTCTTTTAATTGGCCAAATATTTCTTCATTGCGGCCATATAGGTCGGATGGAGTAACAAAATAATAACCAAAAAAAAAAACTCTCTCAACTTTTTTAATAAAATATTGCCATATTTGGAAAACAAGGAGAATAAATTTATAATATTAAATAATAAAATTAGGAATGCCAAACGCAAAAAACAAATGTCCCAAACATTTTAAATAAAATAATTTGTTCTCTTTATTTTCTGAAAACTTCAAATTTTCATCCAATACAAATTGTGAAAATTTATATATAAATAACATTCTCATCAAATTGCGTTTATTTGTGTAACAGTTTTTATGTTCGCAAATCTTAAATATCATTTGACGTTTTCTAAAATTCATTGAATTTAAATCAATGTTTTCTGTAGTGTGATTCTGTAAATTTCAACGATCCGACAATCGCAAAATATATCGACAGCTATTGTTGTTTGCACTAAGCATTAAGTGATTCACTAAGTACATACATCTTAACGACAGTCGACAAATCAATTTTTCTATTTATTTAAATTGTAAATGAGTGGCATCTCTGTCAAAATAAGCGAAAAACACAAAGAAGAATAGAAAAAAACAAATTACTTCGTGTTTGACAGGATGCTTATATGTTTATGTTTAATTCTTTATTTTTTTACTAATATTTCTGTGCATTTATTTGAAAATGAAATAATGAATTGAATATGATATTTAATTTTTTTATTTATATAAAACAGTTTTTTAATAAAAGCAAAATATTTTCATTATTTTATGATTTTTATTTATGTATGACGACATTTCAGCCTAAAAATTTAAGTTTTTATCGATTGAATAAACAACACAAAAATGGTTGTCATTTAGATAACAACAACTTTCACAATAGCGAATTTTTTTAAAAATTTTACTTATAATTTTGCAATTTTCTTTTTTTAACGATTCGACTATCGCTAAAAGAAGTTACTGAATCGCGGTACTGAAAAGCTAGTAATATCTCCTGAATGTCAATATTTTTTTTAAACGTAAAATTTTTTTAAGTGTAAACATAGGTATTTGGTGTTTTTTTTTTTTTTTGGAATTTCAATTTGTTTTTAACGAATAAAATTTATATATTAAAGATGCAATTGATGTCTTCAAAATTTAAAATTATAATTTCCGACGTTTTGGTATGATTTTCTGAAATTCAATTAATTGTAATTTATAATTGGAAATTTTTAATTCCAGTTTTTAGAATTGATATTTTCTTAAATTCGAATTGAAAATTTAAAAAGTGCAATTTTGTATTTATGTGAAAAATAATGCTTTAGTAATTACAAACAATTTTTAAAAATTAGATGTAATCGCAATCAGATATTTTGTAGGTAAAGCAGAATAATAATTCTATATAAATATGTAGAACTGTTTTGAAAGCAAAAAACTCATTGATGAACTCGGTAACTCTATTTTGTAAAGACAACAAAAAGTTAATATGCCAAACTTATGTTCATATTTGTAAAAGAATAATGAAAAAACGTAGGAAATAAAAGACCAGCCCGTGTATACTTTTAACATTGTTCTGTATGATATCTAGTTGAAAATATTAACATTCATGTTAAAATAAAAATAACTATTGTAAAGCTAATTAGAACAAACAAAAATTGTGGCGCCATCTATTGTGGTATAGTCACGCTGAGCAAAATGAAGTGACACTCTGTTAATGCAAAAGAAATGTATTTTCCCCACAACAAAATATTGCAGAATTTTATGTAAATAAAATAATATACCGATTTATGGATATACATATATATAATATATGTATATTATTTGTATTATTCAATATGTTTATGTATGTGTATGTAAATGTTACACACAAAAAATACAACATCAAACGTTATTTTTGTGTTTTTCTCTTTTTGTAACGATTCGACTATCGTTAAATTTAAATTTAATTAAATTTACATTGTTTTTTTTTTTTATTAACAACTAGGTATTTTAGCATTATTTGCTTTAGATGTTGGTGAATTTTTACTCCCTTTATATTAACTCGTAGTGTCTGCTTGTCGAAAAAATTTTGGATCGATTTTAACCCCTTTCCCGTTACCCATTCGATCTGAAAATTTGCATGCAGGCTCGCGATAATAACAGAAATGATCTAACAAATTTTTTTAGTGGTGCCAAAACAATGGAAACTTTTAAATTTTTCTACCAGAGTTAATAAACAAAATTTACAAAGGGTTAATTTTTATTATATTATTACCACAACGACCACAAAAACAACAAGTCCAGCTATGACAACAACAACACAACATTTAGAATAACAACAGGAACAATATAGAAACATCATATTTTTCATTTTTTTTTACTTTTTCAAAGATTTCCCTGGACCTGTTCCACCGGTTTTAATGATTTTTGAAACAGAAATCTTCCCATAAATTTGGGGAATCATTCGCACTAAAAATAATCACTATAGCTACATCATTGAGGGCATGATCGTGACAAGAACAACATAGAAAAATATATTTTTTCAAGACTTTTTTTAGTTCTTCATTCAAAGCTCAGGCCCTAATCGACTGATTTGGACGATTTTATATAGTAAACTTTTCAGGATGTTATTGAATTATTTTTTATATCAACGAGCATAGTAGCTGCCCGATTGATGCCGTCATCGTGATTTCCACAGACGGACAGACGGACAGACGGACATCGCTATATCAACTCCGGTTGTTATAAGGATCACAAATATATATATTTTATGGGGTCCAAATTTTTTTTTCTAATTATTACAAACGGAATGACAAATTTATATATACCCTCTGCACACTTTGTGGAGACCACAAAAAAAAATAAGTCCAGCTATGACAACAACACAACATTTAGAATAACAACAGAGATTTTTTTTTTCAGAGATTTCCCTGGACCTGTTCCACCGGTTTTAATGATTTTTGAAACAGAAATCTTCCCATAAATTTGGTGAATCATTCGCACTAAAAATAATCACTATAGCTACATCATTGAGGGCATGATCGTGACAAGAACAACATAGAAAAATATATTTTTTCAAAACTTTTTTTAGTTCTTCATTCAAATCTCAGGCCCTAATCGACCGATTTGGACGCTTTTAAATAGAAAACTTTTCAGGATGTTATTTAATTATTTTTTATATCAACGAGCATCCTAGTTGTCCGATTGATGCCGTCATCGTGATTTCCACAGACGGACAGACGAACATCGCTATATCAACTCCGGTTGTTATAAGGATCACAAATATATATATTTTATGGGGTCCAAAATTTTTTTTCTAATTATTACAAACGGAATGACAAATTTATATATACCCTCTGCACACTGGAGTGGAGGGTATAAAAATATTCATAAGCTATTTAAATACACAGTACATCATTTTTGAAGGGAAAAAATAGTGAAACAACTACTGCCTCACAAATGCTAAAATGTCGAAAAAATTATAATTTTTTTAATCTTATTTCACCGTTTGGGTCTTTTAGCCAGAATGCCGGCTTAGCAAAATGCAAGTGTCGATGAAACCAATTAAAATAGTGCTATAGCAACTACTGTACACTGCATTCGGCATGAAATCTTTACCACTTGTACCCACGTCATCGAAATGTTGCGTATATGAAAAACTTAAACTACGAAGTTAACAAATTGTGTCGCTCGCACAAACGTAACAAAATTTATTTATTTTTGGGCACTTGTTATTTTCCATATTGAAGCATTAATGTTTTTGCTGTTGAGTTGTTAATCACTCAAAACAATGTGTTATTGTCTTGTCACATTAATGACAGCATGCAGCTACATGACATTTGTATTGACTGTTGCAGCTAGTTCAAGCTTTATATGCACTTCCAACGCCATAACGGGCGGGGGAGGGGGGCGGGAATGCACATAGTTGATAAAATAAAATCTAGAATTTTTGATTAAAATACAGCTGGAAAATCGGAAAAACTATTTTTTCCAGTATTACAATGTCTTGAAGAGTTATGAATTATAAAATGGTGAAAAAATACTAAAAAAAATTAAAAATTTTCCACATTGAGGCATTGAGGCACTATATGAAGATTTTTCGGCTTAGCTGTTTTACACTTTTTTTCGCCAAACTATAACTATAATTGTGTGGAAGACAGAAAAACAAAAATTCATTTAGTTTCCGATGAATAACATGTGAGAAAAATTGCATATTCTTCGGAAAAATCAAATTTTAGCCAAAATATAAAATCGGAACAGCAGCTAAACTAGCAAAACCAAAATGGAGTTTTGGTAGTTTCGATAAGTACTTCGAAAAACCACACACTAAAAGAAGTTTGCATTTGATGTGTTGCACTGTGCTATGAATCAAAATCTAGCATTTCTAAGTAACGTTTAAAATTTGTTTTACTAACAATTTTAATGATTTCATCATGCCAAGTCCATTAATAAGAAATTTAATGACCACGCCAACTAATTAGTAGACAAATAATTATTCATAATTTTTTTGTTCTTATTCTATTTATTTTTCATTTATTTGAAACAGAAAATACCAAACACAATAAACTCTATTTTTAGAATTTTGGTATTTATAAACTCAAATAGAAATTATGCGGAGCAATTAAACTTAAATAACACGTCATAACTCGTGCAAGTTAAAAATAAATACAAAGTGTTGTTACTAATGCTCTTGAGTAAAGAAAAATAAATTACCTATTTTCTGTATTTATTTTAAAGAAATAAGTAAAGAAGTAACATTGCAAACAGTAACTATTAAATTAATGGAACAATAAAATGTGAGTGATTATTTTTTTTTTAATAGAAAATTTAAAAAATTTCAACATTTAACTCATTAATTTGTTTGAATAATAAAAGAATGAAATTATAAACAACATCTATGGCCCAACCGATACTTTTTTTTTTAATTTTATTTCTGTATTAAAATAAAAAATATTGGAAATTTTATATAAAAAAATCATTGATGCCATTAAATTAACGATCAAGGTCTGGCCAATAAATAAAAACAAAAATTTTTATAATATATGTCAGAAAGCTATAAATCGTTGAAAATATCAATATCTATAAAATGCTATATAAAAGACTTATTAAATTATATTTTACGAGCAAATATTATAATTGCAAATATTTTACTTAAGCGTGTGCATGGTGCGTATGAGTAATACCAAATTATTTTTATTTATTATTATTAATTTTTATATATATAAATTTTTGAGTCAATATTGTTTTAAAATATAGATCAGATATACAAATAAGCTTCCGTTGAAATAACGTGACCTTAAGTTTAAATCTAAATATTGTAAATGGCTTGCCACTCGTTTTCTCATCTTTCTGGCAGTATGCATATCTGATATCTGCAATGAGTACTTGAAAAATGAGTAGAGTTGTGTCGTGATTAGTGTTTGGGAATTCCCGGACTTTTTCATTTCCCGGGAAACGGGAAAAAAAATTAATTTCCCGGGAATCCCGGAAATCCCGGGAAATTTTCATTATCGATATTAATCATTAAAAAACATTAAAATTTAACAAAATTGTTGCTTAAAACAGTTTTATTAAAAATAAACAATATGTGTATCACAAATTCAGCTAGTGTAAAACTAATTAAACATACAAAACACAAAAAAACAATTAAAAATTAAAAAAAAAATATATAGAGATCTTCATTACAAAACTTAAACAAAAAAAAAAAACATATATATATAAATATAGATATATGTATATAAGTTTTTAAATTTTTAAAAATGTTGTTTTTAAAACCACTAATGCGTTGAGTAAGTCACTGGACATTATATTTCTCCACTTCGTTCCAAAGTGACCAGCAAGAGAAAAAACCATTTCACTTTCCACCGAAGTTGGTTTTATAGTTAAAAGAGCATTATATAAGTTTTCGATATTCCTTTTCTATTATTGCTTACTTCATACAAATTTAACTCTTTTTTAAAGAAGCTATTAAAAGATTTGAATCACGTCTGCTAAGAGCTTCAACAGCATCTTTTATTGGATTTAATACCTCCACTAAATTTTCTAGCAGCTGAACATGATTTTCAATCCACAAATCTGCACAGTTAAAATCAATTAAAGTTTTGTTTATAGCATTTTTTGCTTTTAGAAATGATTGAATCATAGTTACCATGCTGTTCCATCTAGTCTTTATATCATGAACTAGATGAACCTCTTTCCCAAACTCTTCTTTTGCATATTTTTCTAAAGATGCTGTTTTAAGTGGACTCTTTTTAAAAAGTTTAACAATTTTTCTGGTATTCTTCACAGCTTCTTTGTAATTTTCTATTTTAAAGTAAACAAAAAAAGTTACTAAAATAAGTAGGCATATAAATTATGAGATATTCAATTTTTTTATTGAACGCAAAATATAAAAAGTTTTGTATATTTTAAGATGGTAGATTAAAAACTTACCAACAACTTCATACGCAGTGGATTCATCGTCACTGTCACTTCCTTCAGTATCGCTTATAGAATCACAAGAATTTGTTTTTACATATAAAACCTCTAACACAGCCAGATGTATGGCATGATTCCAGCAGAAAAATCCTTCGGTTGGGCTCTCTGAAACAAACCGCTTCATTACGTTCGGTCCATCCGATATTGTGGCAACTATGTGATGTTCAAAACTTAAACCAAATTCTTTAAGTCTTTCCTCAACAATATTTCTTATTTCTTTTGCGGTAAATCTTCCGGAAATATACACCAATCCTAAATTATGAAAGGAATCAGTACCAGTTAAGCATATATTCATGTATCGCTTTTGGGAAATGCTGCGAAAATCTGTAATTATTTGCTACTTGGGTAGTAATTTGTTTTATCATATTTTCTTTAACACTTTTATAGTACTTAATAATAAGATTTCTGACGTCCGTTTCATTTTTTGGCAATGGCGTATTAAGTGATGAAAAACTTTCACGTATGAACGAGCTTCTTGTAATCATTCTGATGGACATTCCGTCCACAGCAGCTAATTTGGACACTCTTTCATGCATTGTGTGCACTTCCATAAATTTTTTAATCGAAGATTGGTTTTGTTTTTCATGGACAATGCCATTGTTCTCTTCGACAGTGTCATTGTTTTCAGGTAACTCCTTATTTGTTTCTTGATTAACTGTTGTTGGAGTATCTAGTTTTATTTTGTGGACCATTTTAAGGTGTCGGATAAAGCCACTGGTGCTACCTCCTTTGTGCATAAGCCTTTTGGGGCAAAGTTTACATTGACCTGCATTGTCTACTTTCGTAAAATATTTCCATACTCCAGACATGTTTACCTTTAAAGAGTACAATTAATTAAAAATCTAAAAAGTTTTAATCAAATACTTACTTCCAATATTTTGAAATTGCTTTGAGGTTGCTAAGGTCGCTTTATCTTATGTTTTCTGTTAATTTTATGCAGAATTGGATTGTTTTTCTTTGAATTATGTACATTTAAAAATGTTTGATGTTTGTTAAACAGCTGATTTTTTTTTTTTTGTCTTTTTTCAGTAATGTCAACATTTTAAAAGTTAAAAGCGCTTGTCAAAGAAAAAATCTATTTCTACACTTAAAAAAATAATACAAATCACTTTGAGCAACTGAAATTATGTTTTAAATTATATTTTTTATAAAAAAAAAAAAAATATAAAAATACAAAATGAAATTAAATTTAAATTAACGTTTATTATGTAAAATCGCTTATTTTATAAAATTCCCGGATTTCCCGGGAAAAATAAAAAAATTCCCGGTAACTCCCGTCAGAAATTTCCCGGGAATTCCCGGGAAATCAGACCCGGGAAATCCCGGACCCCAAACACTAGTCGTGATTCATAATTTCTTGTACTTATACACATTCGTACTTATTGAAAAGTTGTTGCAGCTCATATCCACTCTAAAGTTTGAAGTACTCATGATATTCATACTTAACCCAATCACGACTGAACCTACACTGCTGGAAAATTTTTGTTTTATTTTCGTGAATTCATACTTAACGACCCAACATTTCTAAACAAAAGTGTCGTCAAAAATATTTTTTTCAATTCCTTCAAGGAAAAAATCCATGGGCCATTGGTCGTCAATGGTCAAAATTAGTGAGCACCTAATTTACTCCGCTCAAAGCAAGTCAGTGATTTTTGTTTTTATTTCATACATAAATAACGGTAGTTTTGGTTTTCTATTTGTTGTAAATGTTTAAAAAAAAAATGTACTAAAAATTGAAAGGAAAATCGGACAAACGCATTATGTTCCTTTTGTAAAAAAAATTGTTTTGTTTCACACAAAACAATAATTGCTTCGATGATTACTATAATTATTTTGGTATTTTTGAAGTATTTAGAATTAACCTTTTTCTAAGTCTTTTTATTTATAGTTTAATTAATTGTTGATTTAATATTATGAATTTTTTAATATAATAAAAATGTTAAACTATAAAACATCTTTTTACCATTTACGACCAATTGGACATATATTACCCGTACTGAATCTTGGTGAATAATAAATCGATTCCAAATATTTTGGTGTTTCTGAAAACCATAGATACTGGTCCATTTTATATCAAAATTTTAATGTTTTTGATTCAATAACGTCCGAATTAACGACATCCAAATATGACTAAAAAACAGATAATTTTCAGACTTTGGGGTCAGCGTCTTAGGTCCTGAGAATACATGTGCCAACTTTTTGGATATGTTCTGAATTCTAAAACCATCCTCTGTCGACTCAAGTCAGCTTAAAAAATCGGTTGGAAAATGTGGAAAATATAAGAAAAAATAAAAATGGGACATATATGTCCCATTGGTCGTGAAAGGTTTAACAATATTTATGACATTTTTTATTTAGACTCTTCTTTACTCCATGTTTATGAACGATGCAAAACAAGTATGATTCAAAGACGAACGTTAAAATACTCATTGTGACGTTGTACGTCTGCACTGTTGCGTTACTTGGGAAATATACATCTATACATGTATTTTTACACGGATGAGTTGAATGAGTTGAACCAATTGTAAATATTATAAGTATTCTTCTAAAATTATAAATCAAACTGATGTGATTTATAAATCAAACAGCTTTGGGATGGTATGAGTGCGATGCCGACATCAGATTCATATTTATTGCTACTTATACTTATAAATCAACGTCATTGTGAGTATAAGTACATCAGAGTAGTTAAATTTCAGCCATCTGTACTCAATTATATTTAAAATTTTATGAGTGACTATGAGTAGCGAAAAACGATTCATTGCTGATCTCGGATATATATACCGTGTCGGGTAAATGCTTCAAATTTTAAGACTATCCATGTGATGTGCTGTTCAGAAAGCCCATGAGTCATCAATAAACACAGGTACAAATAAGAAGGAGTAATATAAGGTTAACACTGCAGATAGCCTAAAAATAGTCAATAATTTCCAAATAGATTTTAATTGACGCCGCAACAAGCGTGTCTGTAGTAGTATGGGCCACGCTTTTCCTTGAGTGTTCGACTCAATCTTATCAATTATGTTTGAGCAACTCATAATACATGAATCCAATCAGATTTAATTTAATTTAATTTCATTATTTTTCATTACAACAAGATTTACAATCTTATAATTAGAGTAATGGATTTTTGCAAAGTAATGATGAATAAGTACATGTAAAAATACACCGTAAATAAATACACAGTATATATAACAAAAAAATTAAAGTAATAAATAAAACCCAAAAAGATAAAAAATTCATAAAAAAAAAAAATTGTTAATACACATGAAGCATAATGGGTTAATTTAATAAAAATTCAGAGAAAAAAAAATATAAATAAATACATAAAGCGTTTTTATTTTAATTAAATCAGTAAGAGTCACCCCATACAGTTTTTTGGAATACTGATCATATTTTCTTAAATTAAAATAAACAATAAGAAAATACATTTCATTCGTAGAAAATCGCCATTCAACGTTTCTATGGAACCCCATTTATTGAATCTTTACGAATGATATTTAAATATTTAAAATTGCTTATTGAGTCTCTCCTATTGGAAGTGGTGCAAATTCTGCTTGATCCAATAATACTTCCAATTCTGCATCTTCGTACATTTTCGGCCTTCCGAAAATTCACTGTTCCTAAACTTTTTAAATCAATAATGACAATTTCTCTCACTTAAGCTAGCCGTATCATATTATCTGACAAGCAGTCTGCTGATTTGCCTCCGCTGAATATTTCTTCAAATTGAAAAAGTCAATCAAAAGTTTCGGTAAATAACGCCTATTCATTTAGTTGTAGTATTTTTCGACATTGGGAAGGCTTATGACTGTGTCTGGAGACAAATACTTTTTAAAAAACTTAATTTAAATGGATTTTGTGGAAATATGGAAATAAGACATAAAAGCGCTGTTATTTTCTGACGATCTTATTATTTACTTTTCTGGTAAAAATGCATATCTTCAAACAACAAATTTTATGTAAATGAAAACCTTACACAACATAATTTTAGTATTCTACGCGCTGCTACTAAACTGAAACAAGCACATCGTATCCACAGTGCATTTGGTATGCGCGGTTTGATTTACGTAGGAATTACTGCCGATTCCAACATTGTACGGACAGATGACATAGAATTGAGTTTAGAGTTTAGAGTTTATTTATTAATTTGTTAGCCTGTGTAACAAGACTGAATTCTTAAAACAACATAGGGGTACATTAAGGGCAAATGTGATAATTTGGCATTGCTTTTGATGAAAATAATAACAATTAAAAATTTAAAAATTAAGAACTAAAAACTAAAAATTAAAAATCAAAAATTAAACAATTAAAAATCAAAAATTAAAAAGCAAAAGTTAAAGATTAAAAATTAAAAATAAAAATAAAAATTAAAAATCAAAAATTAAAAATTAATAATTAAGAATTAAAAATATAATATAAAATGCATTAATTAAAATTTATATCAATAAGTTTAGTTAAATAAACAAAAACAGTATTGAAATTTTAAATAATAATAATAAATATTTTAATAATACAAAAATAGATAAAAGAAGAAAAACAATACATATATTACTTACACAAAAAAAACGCGCGTTGCTTATATCTTTAATGTTTACTGGTAGCATGTTCCAAAGACGAATAGCATTAATATAGAATTGCCATTCTGATATTAATCTATGCTGCCTGATTTGAATTATATTTTTGGTTCTATTACATCTACTGAATTTTAATCTATTAAATAGATAGTCAGGCTCTCGAGCGATAATAATTTTATGTAAAAAGATTAAAATACGTATTTTCAATAGGTCCTCAAATTGTACACCATATAGTTTCTTCGAATACGATGAAATGCTGTCAAATCTCCGCAGTCCAAATACATATCTAGTAATGTTATTGTAAACAACGTTTAATCTTCGTTTACTTTCTGAGTCGCAACAGGAGAAAACCTCACATCCATACATCAGAATCGGTAACAAATATGTTTTCGCGAGTAAAATTCTAATTTTTATAGCTGTAAAGCATTGTGTGGGCTAGAGTGCTCTAAGCATAGAATAAGTTCTGCCATATGCTGCATTTAAATGATCAGACCAAGTAAGCGTATTATTGAAGATAACTCCTAAATTCTTTGCGCTTTCAACAATTTCAATCGGCTGATTCTTTATAAGTATGTTTGGCCTAATTATAATTTTGCTAGTAATTTTGCGTATAACAATACATTTAGATTTTCGTGGATTTAAACTTAATCCATTTGCTGAGGCCCAAAGAAAAACTCTGTTAAGATCCTCATTAAATTTTCTGATACAGTCCTCAACACCTTCATTTTTGTTGCTTATATATAATTGTGCATCGTCAGCATAAAAGCGAATCTTACTATGCAACAACTGGTTGGGAAGATCATTATAGTAAATTGAAAAAAGAAGAGGTCCAAGAATTGACCCTTGCGGAACTCCTCGTTTTACATAAAGTAAATCTGACATTCCAGACTGGGTTTCCACACACTGCATTCTGTTTTTGAGATAAGATGACATTAAGCTACCGATGTTGAAGAAAAATTCATCATTTTCTGTAATTTCTGAATTAATATGTTGTGATCTACAGTGCCAAATGCTTTGGAATAGTCCAACAATACTAACATGGTAAAAAAAAAAAACCATCATCAACTTCTTTTCTTAATTCTTCGGATACATCAGTAAGAGCAGAGATGCAGCTATGCCCTGCCCGAAAACAAGATTGTCTGTTAGTAAGTAGCCGATTATCATGAACGTATGAAGTAATTTGATTATGTAGTATTTTTTCCAATGCCTTAGAGAGGAATGTTAGGATTGCTATGGGTCGATGTTCAGTGGGTGATTTTGGTATTGGCGAAATTTTAGCTTCTTTCCATCGTGAAGGAAAAGTGCTGGTAGTAATAATGTTACTAAAAATATAAGTTATTTGAGGCAAAAGTGATGGAAGTATCATCTTCAAAAACTTTAGATTTACACCATCAATGCCTGTAGCATTGGATTTTATGGATACGCAACTTCTATATACATCGTTCTGTGCGACAGAGTTAAAAGAAAAAAGGCGTGTTGGGAGAGAATTCACGCGGAAATCATCATATAATTTATTATCCGCTTCCAGCATATTTACATTGATAAATTTCTTGTATAAATCGTCCGGACTTTCATTAATAATATTATTGCTTATTGTTTTTACCAATTCCAATCTCTTGTATTGATTTCCACTTTTTTTGTGTCTATAATGTTGTTGAATTTTTCGACGTAATAGTTGGATTTAGCATCTTTTATTTTTTTGGTTACTATTCTCCTAGCTAAACGATAATTTTCATGTAACTCTGTAGTTTTATAGCGTTTCCACCGAGAATATGCAGAGTCACGTTGTTCTATTAGACAACTAATTGCTGGTGTGTACCATGGTTTTTGCCTAACGTTGATTATCTTCGTTTTCAAAGGAACAGTTAGATTAAATAAATTTTTAAGATGGTGCTCCAGGAAATTCAATTGTTCATCAACCGATACCATGTAGTAAATACAATTCCAGTCAATTTTCCTATATTCATCAAGCAAAGTTATATATTCAATATTCTTGAAATCACGAAATGTAAATATTTGGTTTGGAATTGTATTTCAAAATCATACACCATAAAGATGAGATCATTCTTAGAAAAGCAGGGAGCTGATATTTGATCATATAATAAGAGATTCGATTCGTGAGAAATCAAAAATAGATCAATCAATGTGCTGCTTGTTGATGTAAAATGTGTGGGCATATACATATTGGTATCAGTGAGTCCAATAAATTTCATGCTGTTGGTAAGACTAGAGTCAATTAGAACATTTGAATTAAAATCACCTGCAATCACAATATCATCATACGCCATTGTTAAGCTTTGCAAGATTTTCATAAATGGAGTAATGTTTACATTATAATTAGGCCTGTACATACTACCAATAAGAATCTTTCTGTTTAAGTTGGACAGCTCAAGAAAAATTTTTTAAATAAGATTTATGTCTTCATATCTACTATTACCAATATTGCCTTCAGTATCAGACTTGCATTTAACTTTGCAACTCAAACCATTTTTAACATAGATTGCAACTCCAACAGCTTTTCCTTCTCTATCAGCTCTATAAATGTTATACCCGTTAAGGGATACAAAATTATAAGTTGTTGATGATTTAAACCATGTTTCAGCTACTGTTATTATATCGGCACCAGAACCTTCAAAAACTAGCCGAAATTCATCTATTTTGTTATTGAGACTTTGCGCATTAATGTGGCAAATTTTTAGACCATTTCTTTGTTTAGTAAGAATTCTAACCATGTTTGCAGTTACGTCTTTGGAACTAAATTCATCATTAAGTAATGAAGTCATACTCATAATCATTAAAGACCCTATTGCTGGATGACTTATTTCGTGGCCAAGAACCTATGCCTCTTGATGTTGAATCTTTATAACACTAAAATACTTATATTTCATATTTTTCAATTTTATTTGCTTTTATATCAAATTTTTACTTCATTTTGTAATATTTTATTTATCCAGTTTTATATTTTTATTATATTGTCCAATTATACATTTATTTTAATGTCTTTTAGTGGACCATTTTATTATGCGTGCATTTCTTATTTAAATCAGTTTTGTTATGACACTTCATTTGGATAATAGAAATTTAGGTTCCAAAAACAATACTTATGATGTGCTTCGTATTTTGTGCAAGCAGAGATCTGGATTGAATATATGCCACATCAACGCCCTGAGTCTAAATAAAATATTGATGATTTCCGCTTCATTTTTGAAAACTCTAATGTTGATCATAAACTTGGTTCGACAAACTTTTTCCTGATACTATTTTTAATTTAGATTCCTTTAACATTTTCCGTTGTGATAGAGAAACCTATGCAGGTGGAGTGGCCATATATGTAAAGAAGGTAATTCTTTGTAAATTTTACTGCAACTCAAACAAGGAAGAAAAAATTTAAAATATTTTTGTTGAAATCACATTTAATGGCAACAAAGTTTTAATAGGATGTGCGTATCGGCCTAGTAAGAGAACTGATACTGAAGTTTTTATGAGGACTCTTGAAAATCTCGCACTAAAACATGATGAAATTGTTCTACGTGGTGATTTCAATTCGAATATTTTAGTTGAAAGCCATTTAGTAAATTATATGAAATCTTTTGGCCTTTATCCTACCAACACAATAGTACCCACTCACAACCCAAACACTAGAAATTCATTATTAGATATTATTTTTGTTAGTAATAGAGATAAGGTCCTTCTATATGACCAACTTACTGACATTTGCTTTTCGAAACATGATCTATTATTTCTCACGTACAATTTTAAACTAAAACTATCAAATAATGCTATTATTTATAATGATTTTAAGCACATGGATATAAACCTTTTGTCTCATGAGCTTTTGAGTATTGACTGGGATTCGATTTACTATATGCCCTTAGTGGAAAGCCAGCTTAACTTTTTAGAACAAAATCTTGGGGAAGTCTTCGTCAAATTTGTACAATAATGGTAAACTATAAAAGAAAACCATGGTTCAGCACTGATATTAAAGCTGCGAATGGTCAGAGGGATTTGATTTTCAGCCGCTGGAAACGTTTTAAAACCGATGAGTTACACAAAAACTATTGTAATGCAAGAAGAGAGATAAACAGGAAGATAAAAAGTGCAAAATCTGCATACAATGGTTGTGTTTTTGAGTCAGCTGTTGGATCCAAGAAAACTTGGAAAGGCACAAGAGAAATTGGTATTGGAAAGACTAAGAGAGTAGATTTGTATGACATTGATGTAATAAACCTTAACGAACAATTTACTAATCATCCTAGTGTTCCTAATGTGATGAATGGAAATGAGTTTCATTTTGAAGTTGTGAATCAATAGATGTACCATCCAGCTGTATTGCCGTTAAATCTAATGGTATAGGCGTCAATAATATTAACCCAAAATTTTTGAAAGCAGTCCTCCCTGTAATGCTACCTTACATAACATTCATTTTCAGCACAACTTTACAACAAAAAGTATGTTTCCTGCTAACTGGAATTATGCAAAAATAATACCTACGCCGAAAGCAAATTGTGAATATCGGCCAATCGCTATACTTCCATACTTTTCAACAGTTTTTGAGATGATTTTATATCACAAATTATATCGGTACATTCATGGATTTGGTTTGCTTTCGTCCAAAATATATCTGCATAACTGCTCTTATTGACAAATCTGAAGAATTGCGTGAAAATTTGGATAAAGGTGACATTTCGTTTCTAGTTCTCCCAGATCACTCTAAGGCATTTGATACGGTTAACCATAATGTTCTTACTATGAAATTCAGAAAAATTATTAATTTCCCACTGTCATCAACACGTTTAATATCTTCGTACTTATCGGATTGTCATCAATCTGTATTTGATAATAATATGAGGTTGCGCCCGTTATCTGTAGCAAAAGGTGTACAACAAGGCTCTATTCTTGGTCCCCTCCATTTACGATCTATGTAAATGATTTAAGTACCCAATTATCGTGCTGTAATGTACATATCCATGCTGATGACGCTCAAGACTACATTAGTAGTGATGCAAAGTAAATTGATGATTGTATGTATAAACTTAATGAAGATCTTAACAGAATTCGCATAAGTGCGAATGAATCTTCATGAACCTTCGTATTTCTATAGCAGAATAACGTTTTCGCTATCACATAGGAATAATGATTTGACTCCAATTATACATCGAACTTCAAAGTCTGAATGTCATTTTTATATCCATTCTATACGTCTTTGGAACTCTCTACCTACGACAAACAATTTTTAAGTAATTCCGTGGAGTTTAAAAGGCCCATTTTTGATCTTTGGAGTCGTGAATAAACATGTTATGTTTTTGTTGTTTTAATTTAATTAATTTAATTTTTTCCCCATTTTTAATTCTTGTATAACTATGTATGATTCAATTTTGATTTCACTTAAACCTATTTTATTATTTTTCTTGTATATCGATCGAAATTTTAAATTTTACTTGTAAATGTTTTAACATCATTGCTTATTAGAATTACTCCTCCTCCTTTAATCATAGGACTATAAGTCTTGTTGTATAGGAAATCAAAATAAACAAATAAATATGAAAAAATATATAAATATAAAGGTGTCAGCTACACTTAATAAACTTCAAAAAACTATTAATAACCTTGAAAGTTGGATTAAAATGAGTGGATTTCAATTTAAACTGCAGCAATTACATTCTCAAGACGTTACACAACACGAACAAACATAACTAAACTAAACCTGTATGAAAAAAATATAAAATATGAGTATAAATTCCTTGCAGTAATATTTGGCAAAAAACTCACATTTAAGAAACACATTCAAAAAAACAAAGCAAAGGCTAACTCTAAACTAAATATTATTAAAATGCTAAGATGCTCACAATATGGTTCGGATCCGCAATCCCTTCTTAAAATATTACCTCAATTGTACTCCCAACTATAGACTATGCGTCAATAATATATTTATCTGCAACTCAAAGAGACTTAATGACTTTGGCATACGACTCTCTATAGGATGTTTTAAAACCAGGCTGGTTAAAAGTATGCAAGTAATATCGTTATGTCTACCTCTTTATCTAAGAAGATTAAAATATCTACTTAGCTATATTTTAAAAACCTTCGCCTTACAAAATCATCCCCTCTATGATAAGATCACAAATACTACAAGGATAAACCAAATAAGATCAAAAACTCAAAATATACTCCATTTTATCTAACGGCTCTTAGTGAATTCAATAAAATCATATCAAAATACACCATCAATACTGATACCATAGAGATCGACCTTCTTTCATTTATTGAACCCTGGGTCCATCAAGAAATAAATATAGATTTTTCACTTGCTTACAGTAACAAACGAGATATGAACCCTGTAGAGATACAACAGAAATTTTTAGAATTAATTAATACCGCATATCACAACCATAGCTTCGTTTTTACTGATGGTTCTGTCAAAAAAACGTATTTACAATTTTTCTTCAATATATACTAGTGAGCTACTAACAATCAAAACCTGTGTTGAAAACCTTGAAAATATCGATCAAAAAACCCTTATTATATTCGATAGTAAGAGTGCATTGGAAGGGCTAAATGAGCCATTTAATAAAAACATTATCGTTCAACAAATAAGAACATTAATCACATCACAATTTAATAATCAAATAAAGTTTCTATAGATTCTGAGCAATTTAAATATAAAAATTAGACCAATTTGCAAAGAAATTTTTAAATGACTCAATTTCTACAGAATTTAAATACCAATTCTCAGACTACAGACAATCAATTAACAAATACGTTTTTGAGCTCTGGAATGACTGTTGGCACAATAATAATGAAACAAAATTGTATAAAGTACAAAAGAATGTGCATCCTAAGTTTATAACACAAAATTTACCTAAAGCTGATTTTATTAAGCTTATTAGGCTTAAATTGGCCATTGTTTATTTTCCATATTATTGAGGAAAGTCCGCCTCCTATTTGTAGATGCGGTCAACCGCTAATTGTAACGGGTGATCCAAGTAGAGATACTTTTTTCAATAGCCTTTTTTTAACAAATCACGTGTGAGTCGTGTCATGCTGTCATGTTATTTTTGTTTAATATTGTTTGGCATTTCATCGCGGAAAGACTTACGCCTGAACAACGTTTACAAATCGTTCAACTTTATTACGAAAATTCACGTTCTGTGAAGAATGTGTTTTGTGCACTTCGCTCAACTTATGGTCAACATAATCGGCCTACTGAGCGTACTATTCGCAACACCATCACCCATCTTGAGACCCAGCATTCATTATTGGATAATATTCGACCGAATAGACCACGTCCAGCACGCAGTGAAGAAAATATAGCGTCCGTAGCTGAGAGTGTACACGAGAACGTAACCGTCAATGGCGACCGTTATCGTGCCATGATAACCGACTATTTGATGCCTGAAGTTGGAGCTCGTGATCTCGGTGACATTTGGTTTCAACAAAATGGCGCCAATTCCCACACAGTGCATCAATCAATGAATTTATTGAGGGAACACTTCGGTGATCAGATAATTTCACGTTTTGGGCCGGTCGATTGGCCACCAAGATCATGTGATATCACACCGTTAGACTTTTTCCTGTGGGGATATGTAAACTCTAAATTTTATGCGGACAATCCCGCTTCGATTCAGGCCTTGGAGCAAAACATCACGCGTGTCATTCGCCAGTTACCAGTCGAAACGCTCGAAGGAGTCATCGAAAATCGGACTCAACGGATGGACCATCTGAGATGTAGCCGCGGGCAACATTTGATAGACATAATCTTCAAAAAATTAATGCCAAAAATGTTCTTTCAAATGATAATAAACATTCCCCATTAAATTTGAAATTTCTGTGTGTTTTTTTTTTTTTTTTTCTTTAAAAAAAAGTAAGGAACCTCGAAATGGATCACCCTTTATATCAGAGAAATCCTTTTGCAAATGAAGATGTTTATAAAAATGTTAAAAAATTTCTAATGGAAATAGCTTTTTATAATTCTATTTAAATCTGGAAACAAATATATACAGTGGGGAGCAGACGTGAGTACATGTTTGTATTTCTTGTACCTCTAAGCGGATAACAAAAAGAATAATCAAGGATTTAATTTTTTTTTTTTTTTTTTGTATATTACTTATTTTTAATTCTTAACAAAACTGCATTCAAAACAATATAAAAAAGCAACAAATTAAGGGAGAAAAATACATATTAAGAAAACAACTCGTATGTACTCATTTTTGCTCCTGCGTGTTCTCAACTACATTATTAGAAAAATTCAAAATTTACCGTTAATGTGGATTTTGTATATGATTTTGTTGTTGTTATTTTTATTTTCAATAATGACAACTTTAGTTTAATATCGTTTTTGATAAACTGCGTATTTGACAAAGTGTGATGTTTAAAAACAAAACAAAAAATAAAAATTTTTAAAAATTACGAGAAAGCTATCGGAAACCGTGAAAATCTTATTTTAGGTATGACAGATAAGGGCTCCTTATAAAGAGAGATAGCTAAAAAACTTAACGTGAGCCAATAGGTGGTCATAAGAGTCCTAAAAAGACGAAATATTACTGCATGAGCACAATTTCGTGGTCGCCGAAAGCTATTATCGGATGGGGACGCACTAGTAATGATGAGAATGATAGAAGCAGACTAGTTTTTGACACCAAAGGAAGGTTCTGTAGCAACATTGGCTACACCTTCGTTGTGAAGAAACCTAAACCTGCATTGTCGAAGAAGAATGTTGCGGCGCTTTTAAAATTCGCCAGGGAACGCAAAAATTGGATCGTTGAAGAGTGGAAAAGAGTAATAATCTGGTCAGATGAACCCAAATGCAACAGTATTCAGAACGACGGTAAACAGTATTGTTGGTACCAACCTGGTGAGACCATACAAAGGCACCACGTAAAACCAACAGTAAAACATGGTGGTGGCAATGTTATGGTATGGCGTTGTTTCACTTAGTGGCATGATGGACCAATGCAAAAAATTGATGGAATTATGCGAAAAGAAGACTATTCGATAATTTTGGAAACCCATCTTCCCGATTTTGTTGATATGAGCGCATATCCTGAGGAAGAAGTAATATTTCAACAGGATGGGTACCCAAAACATACCTCCAAAATCGTTATAGAATGGTTGACTGATCAAAATTTTCAGGTAATCAAGTGGCTAGCGCAAAGTCCCGACCTCAATTCAATTGAGTATTTATGGTCAATTGTGAAAAGACGGTTGGGACAATATCAAACTGCCCCGCCGAACTTATGCGAGCTGTGGCGACGTTTGGAGCTCGAGTGGTAGCGTATTCCATAGCGAGTTATTCAAAACTTGGTAGAAAGTATGCCAAGATGGATAGAAAGTATTTTAAGTAATAGAGGCCTATGGACCAAGTATTGAAATGTGCAAGTTATTGAAATATGCAAAATTGAGTACATGAGACATAGGGTTGTTTTATATAAGTTTTTCTCTGAATTTGTTGTGTTTTTATTTTGTTTTTAATACAGTTTTTTAGACCATTATAATAATAAATTAAATTTCAAACAAAAATTTTTTAAATTGCCTTATTATTGCTTTTTTTTATCCACTTAGAAGTGCAAGAAATACAAACATATACTCACTTCTGCTCCCCACTGTATGTGTAAATAATATGATATAAGTACTTAACAATACATGGCCTATATAACCTTATTGTGTTGGTGCCTTCCAAAGATCCTAAATTAATAAATAACGCCTATTCGGCCTAAAACTTGACATATTCGCACGAAAAAGCTATGATTGTTATATCAAATTTGCTAATATATCAAAGTTACGTTATTGATAAATAATGATGATCTTAAAATTTTAACATAACTTCCTGATGGCGTGATCTTTTTTCAAATTGTGGAAACTTATTTATATACCTGACATATATTTTTAGTATTGTTAAGAGATTAAAAAATGGGAATACATTTAATGTCATACAAGGCCTTTATATAAAATTAACACAATCGAGCATATTACTTAAAATTTTTTTCAAAATATGAAAGTCTGAGTATAGAAATAAATAAACATCGAATAAATTAAAACAATTAAAGCCTTAAAACGAACATCTTTTTTCACACCATGTTTCAGCTATTGCCAATCACCTGCTTTATATAAAATTATTTTAAATCTTCTAAAAATTATTTTTTAACTTTAACTCATTAAATATTGGCGTATGTGTGAATTTTTGCATCAGAAATTTCTATTTCATCAATAAAGGTCATTTCTTGTCGTATTACTAGGATATCTAAATTATTCTTTCATTTCATTAGAAGTTTGTGCAGTTGTGAACTGAGTTATTTTACTGAATTATAAACCATCACATTGAAATTGAGATAATTTATTAAGAATAACAGCGGTGGATAAGTTTGATTAAAAATGTTTTTATTTTTATGCATTTTGGTGTAAGTAGACTTTCACTTTAAAAAAAATTCTCCAAAGTGTTCATAAATAACATTTTTTTAATAGTGCATGCTAGAGAAGAAGAAAGCATATAAATATTTCTAAAATTTATAACTACTGTGTATTTTTAATAAGACCAGTTTCTGGCATTTCAGCCTTCATCAGTGATTTTATTAAACATTGTGATAATAATTGTTACTGGTATAGCCAAGCACTCGAAATTCGAGTGCAAATTCTAGGAAATATTATTTTTTCATTCAATTTTTGTCTTCCAATGTTTTTTTAATCTATATACATAAAAAATTTATCAATATTTAAATGAGCCTAAAGATATGTTAATCAATTTTAACAAAATTCAACACAGAGCGTCTGATATATACTTTAAATCATTTGCATTAATAGGGTGTAACGAATTATTACAAGTATTTTATTTTATATGTATTAGCTTTCATACCATATCAAACAAGTTGGCACATGTATTCTGAGGATCTTATGCTATGTTCACACGGACAGCAAGATTCGCGGTTCGCTCTCTCATTCATGCAGTTTGAATCTACATGATTCGCCATACCAAATTTTGTGAGCGAACCTACTTGGTTCATTTTGAACCTAGTTGTGAACCTAGAAAAATTGACTGTCACTCCAATTTTGATAAAAAAAATTATCAGTAGTTTATCTGAACTAGCTGTCAAAAGTATACATATAAACAAAGAAAAAACAAAAAATTTATGCGTGCAATAAAATATATAGAAACATTTAACAAATAAAAACAAGTAAGAAAATTATAGTCGGTCTAGATCGACTATACGATACCCTATACCATGCGTTTAGAGACCCTATCTCTTAGGCCCAAATAATTGGATAAAGAAAATAAGCATAAACCAATTTTGAGTGGCATTTTTATTAATTTTTTTTGGCTGCAGATATGAAAAAGTTCATATCGGATGCTATGTCTATATGGGGACTCGGTCCAAAAATGGACCGATCCTGACCATGGTTGGTAACTTCTCTTGTATTTTGCGAAAATGTATACAAACAAAATTTGAGATGAATCAGTGCAATATTTTTGTTTTTGGTAGATTAAAGTGAAAATCGGGAAGCAGCTCTATATGGGGCCTATGACTAAGAGTTGTCCCATAGGGATCGTTTTTGGACTATTCATTAATGGATGTTATATACATATACAAACCCAATTTGACTAAGATCTATACGACAATTTGGATCTTATGTCAATTTATGTCAATTTTATAGGTGTCATTTGTATGGGGGCTAGGTGTGAATATGGACCGATTCTCACCAATTTCAACAGCGTTCATTCCATCGCCGATAAAAGCTTAAATACCAAATTTCATCAAAACATATTCATATTTGCGACCTGCAGTTTGATTACAAGGGTTACATGGACACACAGTCGGACGGACGGACGGATGGACGGACGGACATTGTTAAATCAACTCAAAAAGTGATTCTGATTCGATCGGTATAATTAAAGATGGGTCTAGGTCAAATATTTTTGGTTGTTACAAACAGCAGCACAAAGTCATTATAAATACAAGTAAGAAAATTATAGTCGGTCTGGACCGACTATACGATACCCTATACCATGCGTTTAGAAACCCTATCTCTTAGGCCCAACTAACTGGACATAGAAAATAAGCAAAAACCAAATTTGAGTGGGATTTTTATTAATTTTTTTGGCTGCAGATATGAAAAAGTTCATATCGGATTCTATATCTATATGGGGACTAGGTCCAAAAATGGACCGATCCTGATCATGTTTGGTAAAGTCTCTTGTATTTTGCAAAAATATATATAAACAAAAGAATCAGTGCAATATTTTTGTTTTGTAATAGATTTAAGTGAAAATCGGGAAGCAGCTCTATATGGGGCCACAGGCATAATTTTTGGACTACTCATTAATGGATGTAATGAACGCATATAAACCCAATTTGAGTAAGATCTGTATGACAATTTGGATCTTATGACAATTTATGTATTATAGCAACTTTTTTTCCTTATGTCTTTAGCTTATTTAAAGTAATATTATATTGTTGTTGTAATATAAAAATTTTCTACTGACAATAATCTAGTATATTTGAATAAACAAATATATAGTTTAGTTCGAATAACGGTTTGTTTTTTCAGTTTGTTTCTTCCTAAATCTAATTGTCGCTTCCGTATACCGTATATATGATATCATTGGTGGACCAGTTTTTGAAATTCATTAGCTTTCAGATTTTAAGGAAGCTCATCGCTTTACTCAGAAAATTTAATAATCGGCTCGCGCAAATTCGGCTTAAAAAATTTATTAGTGTTTAAAATTTGTCACGTCCGTAACCGCATGCTCTGAATATTCCATAAAGTTGTATAAATAGGACTAAAATTAATATTTTTTAGATGCTATCAAAAATATTTGAACTAAGCCCATTTTTAATTATACCGATCGGCTCAGAATCACTTCCTGAATCGATTTAGCTATGTCCGTCCGACCACGTATGTCCATGTAAACTTTGGTATCAAACTACAGGTCGCAAATATGAATATATTTTGTTAAAATTTAGCATATAGGCTTCTATCGGCAGTAGAATAAGCCCTATTGTCGCGTCCGTTTCATTTTATAATTGCCTATAACTTTCTACTAAATTGAAATAAATACTTTCCACATATATCTAAAATGTAGCACTCATTCAGCGCTTTCAAACACTAAAACATATATCTATTCTGTGCGCATCTTTCTTGCTTTTAGCGTATTTGAAAGCGAGCGAATGTCGCGTCCGTTACCCAGGAGATACCCAAATATATATTCAAATAAAAATGGAAAAAATTAAATAATGAAACGTAAAGTGTAGAAGGATGTCTTCAAATATTTGCACAAAAAATATAAACGTCAAAATGAAACAAGAACACTCGTCTGAACACCAAGGTACACAATCATGATTCAGCCAGCTAATCAAGTGGTTCATTTTGCCGTCTGAACATGCTACAAGACGGTGACACCAAAATCTGAAAATTATATATTTTTTATAATCATATTTGGATGTCATTAATTCCGACGTTATTGAACCAAAAAAATTAAAATTTTGATATAATATGGACCAGTATTTATGACTTTCAGTTTATTATTCAGCAAAATTCAGTTAGGGATATGTATGTCCAATTGGTCGTCAATGGCAAAAAGATATTTTATAGTTTTATATTTTTATTAAATTAAAAAAATTCATAATATTAAATCAACAATTAATTAACATATAAATAAAATTACCTAGAAAAACGTTAATTCTAAATATCTCAAAAATACAAAATCAATTATGCTAATGTACAAAACAATTAAGGTGTTTTGTGAAACAAAAAGGTTTTTTACAAAAGGAACATAATGCGTTTGTCCGATTTTCCTTTCATTTTTAGTACAAACTACAAAAGTAGTAATCGAATCTCTGTGATCTATATTTAAACATTTACAACAAACACAAAACCAAAGCTACCGTTATTTATGTAAGAAAAAAAACAAAAATCACTGACTTGCTTTAAGCGGAGAAATTTATTTGCTCACTAATTTTGACCGTTGACGGCTAATGCGATATATATGTCCAATCGATTATTTCCTTGAAGGAATTGAAAAAAAAATGTTCTTGGCGACACTTTTGTTTACAAATGTCGGGTCGTTAAGTACGAATCCACAAAAAAAATAAAAATTTTCCAGCAGTTTCGGTTTAGTCGTGAAAGGGTTAAGACAGACAAACATAAATTTTATTATTCTCAGCTTCTCCCCCATATGAACTATAACTATGCCAATTTTCACACTCCTTCGTGCCAGCATATTTTTTAAAAAAGGAACAAAAAATTTACCTTCACGTATTAATATATAGATGTTATAATTGAATAGATTGTGTCTATACGAAATGTTTCTACTTAAAGCGACACTTATTGGTCATGCGCTTTAACACCACTCATCTAAAGTCAGGCCTACGAGCAGTGGTTAAGAATCAATTCTTATAGCATACAGCTTTTACTTCGTATTAATCTCAGAAGATCCAATACTGTCAATGATTTTTCATTTCTGAATTCTTTTATTTTGAATTCTTTTATTATTAATCTGTTTTTATTAAATTCGATTAATTGATTTGTTTCAATATCGGCAAAGTTTATTGGAGGAACTTTTTTATTTCTATTTTTTCCTTAGCCATCACAGTATTAACGTTTACTTGTGATATTAAATTGTTTTTACTTGTGCTTGGCACGCACTGCATTTGTTGTTATATATTTTTATTTATTGTTACTTTTTTAATTTCTTTCAGATGTTTCTCAATTGCGCTGAATAATAATTGTTTTTGTATTGTTTTGCCGACGGAAAATCCATTTTAATGTTTTTTCTTTTTCTTTTGTTTTCAATATTGATATTATTGTAGTCTACGCGGTAATTGTTTTCTGATTTTTGAGCTCTCTCGCTCATATCAGGGTGGATTTTTAATTTTTTAAGTATTAATTTTTTTTTAATTGTTTTTGGTTATAATTTTAACCGAAAATTGAATATGAAATAATACTTTTCTTTTCGGTAAGGAAAAAAAAGTAGATGCAAACCAATAAACGAATTTTAGTATAACCCAATTAACGACTTTTTTCTGCGCAATGCATCTGTGACTCATCACGGCCGAACGTTATTGGCTATTTGCCATTTTTTAGTATCGAAGTAATTATACGTCACAAAATTTCTCTATTAATCGAATGAACATCATTCAAGTCGATGTCCTTCATAGTAGGATGGAGCACCATAGTAATTTACTTCGGCTCAACGCAAGATCTATGTAAATTGATGTAGATATTCTACATATAGAACTACAGGCCGATGGAAATTCATCTTCAGGGGTTCACGCAGCCCCTAAATATTTTAACAATTCGTTTCGAGTTTTTCTTTGTTTTTTTTTTATATTGAACCACTTGGGATTAATGGACGCGGCATCTCACATGCAAAGTAAATATTTATTACTAGCTGTTTTTCCCGGTCTTGCCCGGGATCCAAAGGCCGCTGACTTGAAAAATGGTTCACTATGCTAACCAGGCGCTGAGTACTTCGTGCCCAATGACCAAACTCCTCAAAAAAATTAACTTTCTCCCCAAAAATTTGTATGGGATTAAAAAAACAAAAAATTTTAAATTGATATAAAAAACGAATTTACCCCCAAAAAACGTAAACATTGGGGAATTTTTTCATGATGAAAAATTTTTTTTTTTTTTGGTTTTTTTAATTTAGAAATTTCTTTAAAAGACGCTACAGCAAAAATAAGTTATTTGTTTTGCAAACATCAAATATAACGGAATCGTGTGCATATTAAGAAATCAGAAGTTTTAAAAATTGAATTACTTCATTCAATAAATGATCATCATTGTGCAGAGGCGTCAAATTTATAGAAGTTTCAAAAATAGAAAATGAATGCGACGTTTAAAATTGTGCCGCAAGGGTTGGTTTAAGCAACTGCATATAGTATATGTTTGGCCTATTTTGATCAACAGGTAATTATTGCACCCACGTAGTTAAAATTTATCATAAGACTTTTCACTGAGCTGTGTTTCGCGAGCGCGTCGGGTCCGCTTCCGCGCGTTTGGCAGCCACACCATTGCTGCCGCGCAGTTCTTGTCAAGTTATTGTAATTGCCAAATCATATTTTTCAGAGCATTCCAATATTTTATCTAAGCTCTGTTCCGCGAGAACGTCGCGTCCGCGATCCGCTTCCGCGCGTTTGACAGCCACACCCGTGCTGCCGCTCAGTTGTCGTCAACTTATTTTAATCGCCAATATATATTTTTCAGATCATTCCGATATTTTAGCTAAGCAGTGTTCCGCGGCCGCGTCCGCGCTCGGAATTTATTCATTTCTATTGGGGACCTTTTTTAAAAAATTTTGGGGAATTTGTTTATCATGAAGTTATTTGCCAATTTTTTGGGGAATAAGTTTTTTTTTGGGAATTTGTTCATTGGGGACTAAGTACTCAGCGCCTGCTTATCATTACAACTAACTTTGTTTATGCATGGATTATCTTGTGTGTATGATATCTAAAATTAACGAATTTTAGTTATTCTAGAGCTTTCTGATATACAACATTTCTGGTTTTTCCTTCTAGTGCATATACGAAAATATTATACTTTGGAGCAGGCGACATAAAATTGTCTATGAGAAAAACAGTCGGTTAAGGAGTTTCAGATTCCCTGGATTCAGCTTATATTAGCCGCTGGATTTCTCGACGCACTTGACTAGATTCAGGCATTTGCGCTTCTCTTAACAAAGCTTGCTGAGCTGCTATTTAAAAGAATACAGATTCGAAATGCGTTTATTGCAGGACAGATATTGAGATCAGTATGCAAATTTTCACATAAATAAATATTTAACAAAATTTGTTAAAAAAAAAATATGTAAAAATTTAAGAATGAATTTGGGGAGTAAGTTCATTTTTTATTTCGTTTAAAAAAAAATGGGGAACTTGTTAATTTCTTTTGGGGACCTCTTTTTAAATTTGGAGAATTTGTTCATCGTGAAGTTATTCCCGCGTTTACCAAATTTCAGAGAAATCCATTGAAAAATACAAAGTTGTATAGCGAACAAATGTACCGAAAAACACAAAATGAGTTTTATAAAAAAGTGGGCGTAAAGGTAGGCATGGCCAGAAAGATATATAATTTGACCTTCGCTGGACTACAGAGATCACGTTTAGCAAATTTCAGGGAAAGCCGTTGAAAAAAAGTCAAACAAAGAAACAAATAAGAAGAAAACAAATAAATTTTATATATATATATAGATAAAGGCGCAAACTTAGGCGTGGCTAGTAAGAAGCATATGACGACCTTGTCTGGAGTACAGAGATTATGCGTACCAAATTTCAGAGAAGTCCGTTGAAAAATAAAAATTTGTATAGCGAACATATATACCAAAAAGAGAAAGAGAATTTTGTATAAAAAGTGTGCGTAAAAGTAGGCGTGGCCGTAGGAATCATACGGTGACCTAGCCTGGAGTACAGGGATTGTGCGTACCAAATTTTAGAGAAATCCTTTGAAAAATAAAAATTTTTATAGCAAACAAATATACCAAAAACAGAAAATGAATTTTGTATAAGAAGTGGGCGTAAAAGTAGGCGTGGCCGGTAGGAATCATATGGCGACCTTTCCTGGAGTACAGAGATCATGTGAACCAAATTTCAGAGAAAGCCGTTGAGAAATAAAAATTTGTATAGCGGTCAAACAAACAAACAAACAAGCAAACAAACAGAAAATGAATTTTATATATATGGATATACCATATCGAGAGTCTTGAAAGGTTGTATGAATTCATTAGTTATAAATATGAATAGTCGAGCCAAAAATGGGAGGCATTTGCTAATCAAAGTGAATAAGTATTTAAATGGGCACCCTTCTCCCATATTAAATATTTAACATCATCTATAATTGTTTCTGTAAACGAAATCCACAAATAACTATTTACTTTTTTTTACTAGGGTGTCTCCTGTTTGACGGAATAAATTTGCTAAATCTTATCATTTCTAAATTGATTGCATTGTAATTGATCATAATTGAATATACTTGAAATATTTTTTTTGTTAGGATATCACTAATACCAATGCATGTGAGAATGAAAAGTACTAATATAGTGGTGTAATATCAAGTTTGTAATAATGGAAAAATTTTCAAAGAAAATAGAAAAGTATGAATATTTTTTTACATTATTGAAAAATTATGGTTCAAAGAAAGCAACTTGCTTTGGAAAAATTGCAATTATTGCCAATTTCATATTATATGAATACAAATACAAATTACCCCTATAACTAAAATTACCATAATATGCAAAATAACCTATAGATCTCGGTCAAATAGGGTTTGCGTATGTTTATTATATCCATTTATCAGTAGCCCAAAAATAAACCCTATAGGACATTCTTTGTCATAGCCCCCATATGAAGCTGATACCCGATCTTCACTTAAATCTATCAAAAAAAAACAAAAATATTGCACAGATTTTTCTCAAATTTGGTTTGTATATATTTTTTCAATATATAAGTGACTTTACCAAATATGGTCAGGATCGGTCCTTTTTTCGAACTGGTCCCCATATATTTAGTACCCGATATGAATTTTGCATATCTGCAGCCAACAAAGATAATAACAATGCCACTCAAATTTGGTTTATGCTTATTTTATTTATATAGTTAGTTGGACCGAAGAGATCGGGTGGCTTAAATTGTTTTCCAAAATTTGGAAGTTTTGATGAGGCTGCTTCACCGATTTTATTATAACGTGAGAACAGCTTGACGAATTTTGTTATAGAGAATATAAAAAAAATATAATTTACATTACCTCTAAGTGATATAATTCTTGTTTTTATACTTAATAGTTTTGGTGTTATTTACAACATAATTTTGAAAAAAAATTTTTTTGCCCTAAATTAAAGTGTATTTTTGTATTTCCTTTTCTAAGCTAATACGGACTAAATTTTTTATGTAAATAAAAACAAATTTAGTTTACAATATTTTCCAGATGTTTCGCCGATTATTTTAAATTCAAATAATGCATTTTTATTGCTAAATCATATCAGTTACATACACTGCAAATAAAATAAGCCATATACCATGGACATCTAATAGGAAACGTTTGACAAAAATTGCGAATTTTATGTAATATATTTGTTTTAATTAAATAGGTTCTACAAAATTAAATAAATGATCTAAAAATAATTTCAACTTTTGTTTTGGCTGCTGAGGGTTCAGGTTTTATCTAGCAAGAAACGAAATATAATCTCTCAACGTATTTTCGTTCCATAATCGCCATAAACTTTGCTACGTGGGAAGAAGAGAAGGAAGAGGAAGAAGAGAATATTTCTGAAAATTTAAAATATTTGATAAAAAAAAGATAAGTTCCAAAAAAGAAAATAAATTTTGCCCTCCAATATTTTTGTTCAATGTTAACATAGAACATCTTACAGAACAACTAAATTCTAAAAAAGTTAGTTATAAAATTATAAATAAAAATAAACATAAAAGCAAGTTGTTTTTAAAAGATGCATTAGTTCATGCAGAAATGATGCAACTTCTCAGAGATAAGAAATTACTTTCCGGAAAACATATTAATGAGATAACTAATTTGAAATTCATTTTGAATCAGAAGATTTCATGGGAATCTCCTAAGAGTAGCTCTAGAGAAATTCAATTTTGGCGTTGTCAGCAATGGGGTCATATGTCACGTAATTGTAACAGACCTTATACTTGCGTTAAATGCGACAAAGATCACGCTCCTGGTGAGTGTCAATTTATTTCGACTGAAGATAATTTACCATTTTGCAATAATTGCAAACAACACGGCCATCCGTCAAATTTTAAAGGATGTTCTGCTTATAAAAAGTTTTTAGATATGAAGAAAAGGACTAAACTGAATGCTTTAGAAAAAAAACATCAAATTTCTAACAATGTGTTAACATCTTTAAATAATAATAATAATTTTGTACATAAGCGGAAATCATTTGCTAGCTTTTTTGAAAATAATTTATTTCCAACTTATCGTCCTAATTTAAAACCACCTTTAATGGAAGAATTCTTAAAAATTGCAAAAGTTCTTTGCCAACCTGAAGCCCTCTCTTTAGATGAGAAAATAGGCAAATTTGTTAAAAATTACAAGAAACTTTCAAAAGAAGATGCCGTAAAGCAATGTCGGGATCTCTTGGCTGAAGTAAATAAGACTTATGACCCCTAATGCTTTAAATTTATTGACATTTAATGTTAGATCTTTAATCAAAGTAAGTCGTAGAATAGATCTATTAAATATTCTAAAATTTAATAAGATATATATTGTATTCATCCAAGAAACACATTTGAGAGCTAGTCATAAAGTTAAATTTGAAAATTATACCTTTATAAAAGATCAAAGCTCACAAGGAGTTGCTATTGTTTTAAGAAATTCTTTTAAATATTCTGTAGTTAATATTTCAAGTTTAGGGTTTCCAAATGTTTTCATTACTATAGAAGTTTTAACTGATGGTTCAATAAAAAAATATTTACTAGATTCATTATATATCCCTTGTAACTGTAACGCGACACAGTTAAATGATGGTCTGTCATATTTATCGAATTTCTCACAAAATTTTGATAAAACTTTTATTGGATGTGATTTCAATGCAAAATATACTTCTTGGGGTGATTCTATAGCTAATGCAAATGGAAATATATTTTTTAATTTTTTACAATGTAACTCATATCCGTCATATCCAAATGGGTCTTCATTTCTTGACCATTTTTTAGTGAGTACTACATCTATAAATTCTTTAAATCAAAATTTCAAAATTTCTACACTACCATCATTTTCTGATCATTTTCCTATTCATCTCCAAATCAAACTTCGAAACTCTGAGTTTATTTTAAATACACAACCTACTATTTTCAGGAATTTACAACAACTCTGAACTTGATTGCTAATGAACATTCGGAAAAAATTGAATTGAGGAATCGAAAATTCATAGTTTCTGATAGAATTAAGACTTTGTTTAAAATTAAATATGATTGACAAAGAAGTCTAAATAAAATTTAGCATAGAACTTAAATCGTTTCGATTCAAATTATTTATTGCTTTCAAAACAAATACAGCTGCTGAATATTATTCTTAAAAGACAAGTAGAACTTGAACAATCAGAAATTTTTAAGGAGCATCTTGAAAAAATAAAACCTGGCCCAACAGCTCATAAAAAGATTTATAATTTAATAGATTATAAAAAGAATCCAACTTTTAAACATTTATCTGTTGATGTCATATTGATAGAAAATGAAACTTTGAAATTGGAAAAATTTAATCTTTTTTTAAATATTTGTAATAGTCCATTTCCTAATAGAGATATCTCACAAATTGAAATAAATATTAATAATACTATTTCCAGAACTGCAAATTTTCAACATTTTTTTATCGAAAATTTTTCTGCCACAAATTCACAAAATCACACAAGTCTTGTTACTTTAGAAGAACTAGTAGTTCATTCGAAAAATATAATTAACAAAAAATCTTTCGGCTTAGACAAAATTTCCAATTTCATTTTAAAGAAACTTCCATTAAAAGCATTTGAATTTCTAACCATTATTTTTAATAATTGTTTGATGCTTGGAAAATTTCGAAAATAATACCATTAAAAAAGAAATCAAACTTAACCCATATAAACAATTTACGACCAATTTCATTGCTTTCAAATTTGGGAAAACTTTTTGAGAGAACAATTCGAGAGAAAATGGACATAGGAATTATTAGAAATTACATTCCAGATTTACAATTTGGTTTTAAGAATGGACATTCAACAACTAAGGCTTTAATAAAATTTCAAAATGATGTCGTTTGTAATCTTCGTAAACGATTTTGCACTGTTGCAATTTCTTTAGATGTCGAAAAGGCATTTGATCATGCTTTTCACAATGGTGTACTTCATAATATGATTGAAATATGGTTTAATCCTTTTATTATTAAATTAATTAAAAGTTTTTTTTTCTGATAGAACCTTTTGCGTACAATTTAATGATGGTTTATCAGATTTTGGAAATGTTATCTGTGGCATTCCACAGGGTTCAATTTTAGCTCCACATTTATATAATATATTTATGTACGATTTTCCTCATAATTTCACAAATTCAATTGGTCTATTGTATGCTGATGACTCTCTTTTATATTCACATCATGAATCTCCACTTGTTGCCTTAAGACAGGTTTCAAGTCACCTTGAAAAAGTTAAAACTTTTTATGATAATTGGGGGATTAACCTTAATGCATCTAAATGTGAAGCAGTTTGTTTACGCAATGCTTCAGGAAAATGTAAAAATTTTGTTGTGCCAGAAAGTAAAACGCTAAAACTTTTTCTTTGTGGTTATGAAATTCCCTTCAAAGAAAATATCAAATATTTAGGAATCAATATTAACAATCTTCTAAAATTCAACAAACATGCCAGAATAGCCTTACAGAAATCTGACAAAATTATGGGTGCATTTTCAAAATTTTGTTTAATGAGAGTTTGCCAATGAAAACTAAGCTCTTATTATATAAAACAAGTATTAGACCAGTTTTTTTATACGGTTTTCCTATTTGGTTCAATATTTCACCTACGGTCATAAAGGAAATGGAAATTTTTTAACGGAAAATTATAAGATGTTGCATTGGTAAAAACTTTGAATCAATGTTTAAGCGATACTCTAATCAATCAAATACTACTCCAATTGGCTTACATATGTGATATTTTAAGAAAATTCATTTCAAGAATTTTATTAAAAATAATTTTATTAAAAACATTTTTATTGAACAAAGAAATTTTAGTTGGTCAACTACAAACTACTTATCATCTATTGGCTCTAATAATGAAATTCCTCCAAATTTTGATTTGAATACAAATTTATCCGCTAATTTTTATATAAAAAGTACACCAGGTACTCATAGAGGATAGTACATTTTTATTATCATTTATTATTTTGTTGTGATTTGTGTTATTTTCTTTTAGTTTTTTGTTTATTTTTAAGTCGTAATTTAAAGATTATTTTAAGAGATTCACTCTCCAGATATGTTAGCTCCGGGAGCAAGAGCATTTTACTCACACTTACTTTTCATTAAAATTGTAATAATTTCATCGATTAAGCATGGTGCTGTTCAAATTTGTTGTAATTAAGATAATACTTTATAAGATAATACTTTATAGTCTTAAGTTATTTACTCTCTTGTTATTTTTATGTTTAACTTTCTATTATTGTATTAAAAAAGGCTCAATAAATATAACTTATAGACCCTACTTAGGTCTTGTCGGCCAATCTTTCTTTACATGATGCATGTATATCGAGCTATGCTATACAAAAGATGGAGAGAACAGCACATCTTTGTGTAACCTACCCGCAGACCTGCTGGTATAGCAACAACTTTCAAGTAACAGCACACTTTCTAATCCTGCTTTTCATAGTTTATATATCTTCATATTTATGGCGTGTGCGATAGGTACTTATTGCCATTGAGTAGTACACCTACTTTAAGACTTTCTTAGTTACTGCCAAAAGGTAATCTCCATTCGCTTACATCATAGGTTTGGCCAAGCTTTTGAAGAAGTCCACTTATGTCGTAAAAAAGCATATAGACCGTTGTTTGAAATTTTTTCAAACAATTTTTTAAAAGATAAGGGGGATGTAAGGAGATACGATTTTTCTTTCGTAAGATCGAAGTCTTTTGAGAGATCAACGTCAAAAAAACTTTATTGCACCCATTTAATAAAAACAAATACATTTATTACCCATTACAGCTTAACCTAAATAAATATTCGCAATTTTTTTTTCAATGGTGTGTGGTAGAGAAGAAGAAAGCATATATTTCAAAAATTCATAACTACACTGTATTCTTAATCGGACCGGTTTCTGGCATTTCAGCCTTCATCAGCGATTTATTGAACATTGTGATAATTTTTATGTTTTAATTGAATAGATTGTTTCAATATGAAATTTTTCTACTTAGGGCGGCCGTGAGGTTTGAACCATGAACCTTCACATACACTCGTACTTGCACTTTTTGCTCAGTGCTTTAACACACTCACCTAAAGTCAAGCCTACGAGCAGTGTGGTTAAAATCAGTTTTCGTAACATACAGCTTTCACTTCGTATTAATTTCAGAAGATACAACTCTGTCCAAACAAACAATCGTTATTTTTTTTTGCACTTTTACTTCTTATGTGATGTACGGTTTGTAGATGCTACATATTGCACTTTTTACATATATTTGAGATGATGCTTTGAAGCGAAAATTTTTGTTTGTCAGATTTGTAGTCATTTTTCAGACATTGCAATTAATAATGTAATTAATATGCAAATTTTAATTTTGTTTAAATGGTGCGTGGTAGAGAAGAAGAAAGCATATATTTAAAAAATTCATAACTACACTGTATTCTTAATTGGACCGGTTTCCGGCAATTTTTGCTAGTACATGGTACCTTCAATTTACTAAGAATAAAATCAACATTTACCAATAGATTTTCATGATATATATATATATATGTAGCTTCTTTTGCTTGCAGTGTAAGTAGGGTTTTATGTCACTTTTTGCCTTTTTCGGTTTATTTATAAATTTTTTAGAAATAATAATATTTGAATTTTCTGCAAAAAATTTTTTTTGCTTCATTTCATTCTGAATAACTCCGAAATTGCTGAGTATACACATATTGTCCACGTTGCTGGAAAATACAATAATATGCGTTTACTTCCTTGTATTAACAATGAAATCTTCTAGAAAGAAAAAAGCCTCCACTTTTTATATGGGAAAAACACATCAACTCAAAAGTATGCGTAAAATACATGCGTATTGGTTTGTACTCGGTTGGGTCGTTCTCAAGTTATAAAATGATGAACATAGTTTTACTTATTTTGATATATATATAAAGATATATAACTTATATTTTTTATATTTTTATACTTTTTAAATTTCAAATTCTAGAAAATTAAATTTCGACTATTTTTGTTCCATCAAAAAATTATGTGATTATCTTTTTTTTTATGTCATAGTGTAATCAACGAATAAATTACGCATTTTCGGTCATACTCAATTTGAACTTGGAAGCTAAGAAATATTTAAAAATCTTGGACCTCTACATCTAACAATTCCTGAAATGTGGGTAATTTATATGAGAGCTAGGTCTGAATGTGCACCAATTTTCACCATTTCCAATAGCGTTCGACCTGTGGCCAAAAAAGTTTATATAAAAATTGCGCTAAAATATATTCATATTTTATGGACAGGCGGATAGACGTACAGAGAGACAGGCATACGGACGGAATATAGCTAAATCCACTCCGAAATTAATTCGGAAACTGATTCTGGGTCGCTGGGTATAATAAAAGGTGAAATATTTTCGTTACAAATATCAGCACATAGTCATTATTACCTGACCAAATAGTGGTATAGGGTACAATTACAAAGTAAAATTATATTAATTTATTACGGCAATAAAATAGGTTTACCCACGTGGATGGAAAGTTATCCGTTATATAAAAAATCTTACAAAAGTTTTTCAAAGCTTTCACAAAATGGTTTTCGTGGGTCTTGTGGCAAAATTATCAAAAAAATATTTCCATATATAGTTCAGCAATTATTACAATAATTGTTAACTTTAAACAAAGCTCTATTTAGTAAAAAATAATTTAAGAAAATTATAGTCAGTCTAGACCAACTATGCTACACTCTATACCATGCATTAAGATCCAACTAATTGGGTATAGAAAATAAGCGTAAAGCAAATCTGAGCCAATTCGTGTTTTTGCCTGCAGATATGAAAATGTTCATTACGGATGCTATATTTATATGGGGAGTAGGTCGAGAAACGGATCGATCCTGGCCATATTTGGCTTAGTCGCTTAGTTTATGCATAAACATATGCAAACCAAATTTTAGAAAAATCTGTGTGAAATTTTGTTTTCGATGTCTTTAAGTGAATATCTGAAGCAGTTTTACATTTGGGCTATGACTAAGAATTGCCCTACAAAGTTTATTTTTTTACTATTAATTAATGAATATATAATACTTTGGATCTTAAGGCAATTTAAATGGATCTCATTGGGGACATTTGTAAGGGGACCGATTTTCACCAGATGCCGATAGAAGTTTATATACAAAATTTCATAAAAATCTATTTATATTTGCGACCTATTGTTTGATTACAAGGTTTACACAGACGGACGGATGGATGGACATCGTTAAATCGACTCAGAAAGTGGTTCTGAGTCAATTGGTATAGTCTAGGTCAACTATTTTTCAATACACTTTGGTATCTATATATTAATACGTCAAGGAAAATATTTGAGACCGTTTTTAAGCAAAATGCGCAAACAGAGGATTGTGAAATTTGAAAGAGAAGTGCCGAATGATAAAATTTGTATATAATATGTGTTAAAAATATTTTAAATTAAATAAAATAAAATATTTAAAATAAATAATTTTGTAAGAGCCTAAAGGTGTGCTAATCAATATTAGCCAATTCACAATTCATCGCGTTTCATTATAATTGTATATCACACGCCCTGTTTTGAATTGTGAACTGCTAAAATTGATTAGCATACCTTTAGGCTCTTTTAACATTATTTATTAACAAACTCATTTATATATCTTCTGTGTGTTCAACAAATATTTATAATGAAATTTAATGAATTTTATTTAAATTTGTTATATATATCGAATAAAAAAAATGTCAAGAAAAAAAATTTAATGCAAATATATAATATTTAGAATTTGCACTCGAATTTCGGGTGTTGGGTTATGCTAGTAGGATACAAATATGTTAATTTGCTTTGTTATATCTGGTCGTATAAGTGTTACTCAATTTTTTCATAATACTCATACGTTTCAATACCATTACACGAATAAGTAGACTCGTTTTATATTATTTCATTCTTATACCTTTGAACTTTTCATGGTCAAACAAAATATCAGAAATATTTCAACAATCAGCAACAAAATAAAATATTTAAAAAATAACAATCGTTTTTACAAATATTAACAGAAAAATTAATGAATTTCAATTAAAATGTAAAAATATAAAAACAACAATTAATAATTGAAATGAAAAGTGTTTGTTTGTTTGAACTCTTGCATGTACATAGCTAAATAGATTTTTTTTTTGCAATATGCTATAGAAACTATTCCATCGATGAAATCACTTGCGTAGCAATATTTCATTTTATAAAAAAAAGTTTCTTCTTTTTCAATTTGTTTGATGCCAAATGTTTATTTTGTATACAGAGAGCAACGTGTTTCGTCATATGTAACAATTTTTAATGTACACAAAATGCTAAAACAATTCAAATATGTATACACCAAACAAAAAAACAGCAACAAATTGAAATTGGAAATAAGTAGAAAACGGCAGGCAGCTAAAACAAGAACAAATTCTTGACAATGATGTTCGATTGTAAACAATAGTCACAGAGATGACAGGTGCCTTCAACTCAGCTAAAAAAACTCAAAGTGTTTAGCCCTGCTACGTACTCATTGGGTCAATTCAGAAAAACAAAAGCAAATTACAATTTCTATAATGAGTTAATTATCATTTATTAACTTTTTACTAAATTTAGCCTATAAACTATGGTTGTTTATATTTACTATACGGAAAAATAAAATGAGATAACGTCTCTGTGAACCTAAAAGTTCCTTTAGAAATATTTTTATCGTTAATCAATCGTTAATTTAATTGAAGAAAGTTCTGCGTCAAATTATAAGTGGAATGTTATATCTATTTATAAAAAAATGAAATGTCTCTTTTTATTTTTTTAATTTTGGCGCCTTTTTTTGAGTAGTACTTTTTTGAAAACCTATTTTTTCTTATTTTTAATTTTAAGTTTGTTGGTGAGTTAGTTGGGTCCTTGTTTTTGAAATCGAGAAGTTATTGACAAAATTTATTATTTCTTTAAGAGAAGAAACTTAAACATATAATGGGATAATCATTGTTAAGTTCAACTTAGTATAATGTTTTATATAAGCTCTTAGCAGAACAGAACAAACTGTTTAAATTTTAATTTCAAATTACTTTAATACATATTTATATGCACCTAATTTACATATATATATATATATATATATACTAGAGTAACTCTGCCCGCGTTGCTGGACAATACAATAATATACATTTACGCCTTTGTATTAAAAATGAAATCTTCTAAAAAGAATTGATATTTTCTGAAAAAGAAGAATAAAAAACTATAAATTTTTTAAAGTGAGAACATCAAAAAAGGAAAAATTTTATTGTAGTGCTTGGTAGTAAAAGGCTAACCTTGAGTTTTGTTAATAGTCATTGCAAAAACAAACGAACGGGAAACTGTAATTACTGAAATTCCAATGGCATATCAGTAGGAATCATTGATGCGTAGAATTAAAATATCTTCGCCTTTTAAATTTCCCTTTAAAATTATTGTTTCAATTATATAATTCATTAATTTTTTGACCGCAAGTCTTGTTCCGTTGCATAATTTGGGTTGATTTATATTATGAATTATAATGATTGGAGATCCGATTTTCAATTGTAAATTATGCGGTGTTATTCTGGGAAAATCAAGAGAATGATGAAATTTAAATTATTGATATCCTTATTTTTTCCTACCAATACATGTAGCTCTTTCCCTCAACCAAACATGATTTTTGCATTGCTGTTGTATATTTGAGAAGAATTTTTCAATTAGGTGTTCTTTTGATTGTGTGAATATGCAAATATCTCTCGGAATTGTAATGAAACCATCATTATAAATTGACATTTTAAATCACCATTAAAAGTAATTGCTTTGAAAATGTTTCAGCTGATGGATCATTTTGCAATCGCACGCAGACTTTAGTGGTGAGTGCTAACGTTTTAACGTATCTCCAAAGATTTAATAGCTCCAAATATGCATTTATATCATCAGCTGGTGTTGGTTTTGGGATAGCAGGTAGTGTTTGTGTGAAGTCTCTTGCTGACAATAGGAAAGCACCGCCAAATAAATTTTGATTTCCACGGAAATCTTTCATTGTTCGATCCAATTGATTTCTTGTATGCCATTGTTCATTCCCCCTACAACAATATATAAAATTGTTTTAAAACTCTCATGCCAGAGGTTTTTGATAAATTGCATAATGGTGCTTCATTTATCGTCATATTCAAATACAATTTTAGCTCTGAATGCGCTCTCCTACCAGCATCCAATAGACTGGCTGCAATTCCAAAAGATGTAAGTGCATAAGAGATTCTACCACATGCTCGTACAGTTGCTAAGCTTTAAGTTATCAAAAAATTTTTGCCAGTACCACCAATTGCATCTAAAAAGTACTTGTACATGCTACCATTACTATTATCAATTTTTTGCAAGACTGTTTCATAAGCCAATATTTGCTGTTGATTAAATTTAGGAATATTTCCTTGAACAAAAGTTGTCAATACATTTGGATCGTAATTCTGTTCTCGAAGAAAATTCTGATTAAAAATATAATTTCCTGAACGATTTGGTAATGATATACCAAACTGAGCCAAAGCTTCACTCGTCATTCCTGGACACATATCCTCTACCAATATCAGTGTCTCATTATACATTTCATCTGTATAATTCAATTGAATATTGAATGTAAAATATCTTCCGTCAAGTAACCAAGGAATTTCGTCCATAAATCAGATGGATTAGCCGGATAGTAAGTTGAGATAATGATAGAAAATAAAATCGTAATTTCTTCATATGCCGATACCAACGTATCAATTAATGTATTTTCCCAATGTGTATCGTGTTCAAGCAATATTAATCAAAAACAAACGCAAATGAAAACACTTATTATTTGGGTGAACTGTGTAAATTCGACCTAAATCGTCAGTTTCAAATACATTTGGATAACCAGATTTGCCTTGCTTGTCGGCTTCGATTTTTTATGTTCCCACTTGATAGTTGTTGATATACCATTATCTTGTGTTTATTTTGGATACCCATCATTTGCAGTAATGATTTCAAAAACAAATACTTGTGGATAATTTTTTGTACACTTTCCATATTGTATACGTACTAGGGCAGGTTGATTTAAAAATCGTCCAAGTGACAAAGAAAATCGTATTCTAGGGATCAAAATAAGGAATTTTGCCCGAGAAATCATAAAACGAATTCTGATGTCCCGACTTTTGACCTGTCTGTTTGTCTCACTTTGACCCATTTAGAGTGCCCCAATCGAGTCCACATGTATGACCAACCCTACCTAACTTTGGGGGTCGACCCACCCACGCCAGTGGCACACCCCCTGGAACCCCAAGGGTGGTTCCCCATACAAACACTCCAAAAAATCACCATTTTTTTTTTTTGAATTGGGCTGACTATGTTTGATTTAATATTAAAATTAACACTCATACGTTTACGTATCTTCTGCCTTGGATATGTTATGCTATTCAACAAGATCGATCGGACGAGGGTTAATAACTTTTAGATCACTCCGTGACTACGCGCGACTCTGCGTGACTACCCCAAAATTAATCTGTAGTCACAACAAGACTATGGGCAAAGTTTCAGATCAATTGCATGAGGGGGAATGGGGTTGCCCATGGCAGACAGACAGACAGGCAGGCAGGTCAAAAGTCGGGACATCAGAATTCGTTTTAGAGATATGATTCCTTGGGCAAAGTTTCTTATTTTGATCCTTAGAATATGATTTTCCTTGTCACTTGATCGATTTTTTTCCGTCCTTACAAATCCATCCGCCCTAATATATACTGAATTCATATCCAAAATACCGCATAGTCCACGAATCATGATTTTGGTAACAATTTCATGCAATTCAATTTAACTTTCATTATCAGGAATTTCTGCTGATAAATGCTATCAATTTGCTTTGGTGTTATTTCATCAACCATCCAAATTAAAATGTGAGCGTGCGGTAGTCCTCTCTTTTGCCACTTAATCGAATACATCCAGGAACGCACTTCACCAAATATTATTATTTTTTTCAACATGTCCATTAACGGTTTCATATTTTGCTTAAATACACGTGCAGTTATATCGTGTCGGTCTGTTGTCCCTCGAGCGACCTTCAAATAAATGTTCTTTAACTTCTTTCCATTGCAGGTTGAATGTGAAAGTTATAAAAAATCATTACGATCCACGTCGTTATTTATAGCATCACGCAAATGAATGTATTCTTCTGAACGTAGTTTTGTTTGGTTATATATGATGTTAAATGTCCAATTTCAGTTTTTGCATACATATCAACAATGTATTGATGCAAATACTTAATAAGTGCCATAAAAAGAAATAAAAAAAAATTTCGTTATTCACAAAAGTGTGCGAAAAACACATATGCGTAGACATTTTTCGATGTTCTTTTCTTTTAAACCATGGTACAAGTTGACCTTTCCAACGCATACATTGGTTTGTAAATTGATCAAACTGTTCTCGAGATAGATATAGATATTTATTTATCTATATCTTGAAATTTTTTAAATTTAAAAATTGGCGAATCGCCAATTTTCATTTAACAGAAGTTTTTCGATTTTGATATTTTTTAATAAAGTCTTTTACCCTATTCATCGCTAATTTCCTGCGAAAAAGTTGAATGTTATTTTAAAAAATTAATCCTAATAGATATTCTGTTCTTCATAGGTTTCCAGAATTTTATTATGTCCTAAAAATTAAAGTTTTTATTAGATGTTTTTTGCTGATAACTTCAGATTTGGAGGGTGTATCAAAATTCTGAGAATTTTTTGACTATTTTTAGGGTTGCAGATAAAAATACATAAAAATTTTTCATGGTCCATAAAATCTCGAAGACGAGCTTAATTTTGTCTTCCTGAAATTTTCATATTAATTGTGCGATAACCATTTTTAGAGTTTGCTGAACGAAAAATCTTTAAATTCTGCTCTAAAACTAAGACTCTTATAGTAAGATGGCTGAATTTTCTCCTTTCTGGAATACCCCGTCCAAATTAGGGACTAACTATTTTTAAGGTTACCAGATCGAAAACGTAAAGCTGGTGTAGTGAAATAAAGTCGCTTAAATCACGAAATAATGAAAGATTCATATTAATTGGGCGGTAACTACCTTAAAAGTTGCCAGAAAGTATTGGCCTATATCTCGGAAACTAAATCTCGTAGAGCAAATTAGATGCCCTATTACCCCTGGCTAGAAAATCATGAACGAATTGATCGGTAACTAATTTTGAAGTATCATCGTTAAATTTTGACGCAGAATCGCCTACAACTCAAAAACTAACAAATTGCCTGAAAAAGTGGGCGATTTTAATAAAATATATTTACTATTTTCCAACAGCCGCATTGGATGCTTATAACAATAAGTTAAAGATATATCAATGAAAGTTTGTAAAAGAGTTTTATAAAATCCTTTCAGGATAAATAAAATTATAGTCCTGTTGAAGATACTTTGATTTCTGACCTATTTTTTCACCATTACACTTTTATTCAATTCAAAAATTGTTTGGCAATAAATTTTTGTGGGAAAATTTGCTCCAAGTGAAGACGGTTGGGTTAAATGATGATGTGGCTTTTAAATTATATTGTTCTTATCGTAATAGTGTAGATACTTTTTCTGGTTTATTCGTCATTTTCTTAGTATGCGACATATTGTAGTTTAAGTAGTTTTTACGTACATTCGTACGTCTAAATTTTTTTCGTATAAACATCTATACATACGCTGATACGTTAAACTTTTTGCAAATACATATTGTTTTATTTTATATATTTTATCGTCAAAACATTTAACGCTTAATTGTGTACATCCGCTTGCTTAAGCAATCTCGTTCTTCTTAAAATGCTTCCGTTCGATTGTTGTTGATATTTGTGTCTCAAATTTATTTGTTGCGGTTTTCTTTTTTTCCTGTTTAAGATATTAAGATATTAAGGTTGTTCAAATGTTTTAAATGTCATTTATATTTGTGATAAATATATGATTTTTGTAAACATTTTTGCTGTTATAATTTTTGTAAATTAAAAGATTATTCGTTATAACTACATAGACTTAAAAAACACCCGTGCTATTTTATGTTTTAAGACCTTTGTAGTCTTTATTTTTTTTACTGTTAAAAATTTTGACCCTATCTGCCATTTCTATAGATCATTTCAGTATTTTTTACAAAAATAACACTGTGTACATAAAAACCTGTAGCTAAGGCTGAGATAAATAATTGTTATTAATATATAACAAAAAATAATATATATATATAAATATTGCTCATACGTAACCACTTTTTCCAGTCTAATAATAATCTTGCACCTGCATATGTTATTTTATTCAAAAAATTCATTAAAAAGGGGGAAATATGGCAATATGGATACAATTTTGCTGAAGTATGGAATAAGAAATCATCATCGGTTCTTGAGTTATAACTTTAAAACTAAACAAACATCAAAATTAAGAAAGAAAAATATATAAGGTCATTTAGAGTTTTAGAGATTTCAGTACACTACCGTAGTACTTTCATTCTAACTTGGAATTTATCACGCCCCCCCCCCCCCAGAGTAGCTGTTGCATCGTGTAATAAACAGTAATTTTGGTTAAACATCACTCTTAGTCTTTGCTTATCCGTAGTGAAATTGGCAGCTTAACATATTTACGGAATATTTTAGAGAATTTTTGTTATTATTTTTTTAGGAGGGCTAAAATTACACACTGATAATTACAAATACAGAGTTAAAATGTTCCTAAAAAACTTCTCGTGAAATTTCATAGAGTATATCCATATTTAAGTTATTTTAATTTTGTTAGAGAAGTGTAGTTTTTGTACATTTACAAGCGATAAACTGAATTTAGGATTCTTTCAGGAGTATCTTCCGTCTGAACTTTTAGTCATAGGTGACCTTTAGTAAAATCTAAATTTTCGGAATTTCTCGTTTTATAAAAAAAGCACTGAAATAACCTATGAAAATGACAGATAAAGGGTTAAATTGTTCGAAATAAATAGCGCGTGAAATTTCATAGCGGACATACAAATACAAAGATTAGTTCAGACGATCATCATTAATACTGCTTGTTTGTAATATTGCCTACAGTATTGGCTAAAAAATTAAATCTTTAAAAGGTCATAAAGGTGGCCAATACTTTGAAAGTTTTACTGTTCGCTTATCTAATGCAATCGTTTGCGTTGGAATTGCCTACTCCCAGATCATTACCCTGAATTTCTTTAATAAATAAAATAAAAATAAAATAAAATACCACTGATAAAGCTTCTCACTAACTAGGCTAATAAAGGTTAATTTGAGAATATATTTTACTGCAAGGAGCATAGGGCCATCGTTGTTAGGAACATTCAAAATTCAGTATCAGGCTACCTCTTTGACCAAAATGCCGAAATTCTCCAAATTTTATTGGCTTTTTGAATTTTTTGAAAAATAGAAATAAAAAAAAATATTTAGATTTTTTCAAAAATCAAGATTTAGGAATAATACCTAATAATAGGTCATTGCTATAAAACTTTATTTGGATTTGGTTTTAAATCCAAAACTGTGAGGAATTACGAATATCGTTTCTGATCTCATTATATGAGTAAATAAAATTTTAAATATACTTAATTGTAATACCGTTCTTTAAATTCCGAAAATATTACGTATAACTTCTTCATATTTATTGTTTTGAACCACCCTTGTATTAATTTCTTATTTATGTATGTCTATACAATCTTAACCATGAATACTAAATAGCCCGTGCTAAAGATTGATTGCTATTAAGGTTAATTTTTTAGCGAAATGCATTTTTTTTTTTTTTTTGAATGAAGAAACTTGCAACACGCATTATCAAAAGTTTAATGATCAAATTTAACAAAAATTTAAGATAATAAGCTCTGCCAGTAGAAGAGAAACTTAGTTTACTAAATCTACCTTTAAATCATCATTATTTAATCGTATGTTTTTGAAACATTCACTTAAACCAGTAGTTCCTTTTTATGTAAATAGTCAATAAGCTGTGAAAAAGTTGTAAACTGAAAATGTAACTGAATATTTGGTTCATTGCTTTTATTTTCAGGGTTTATTTTTCTTCGAAATATTGCCAACTCCGCCTCTAGCGTCAAAAATTTATTAAATTATTTTCCACGTAAAAGCCCACGAATATCAGTATGAAGTAATTATGTAGTAAATTCGTATCCCATATGGGTAAATACTGGCGTTCGGATGTTACGTTCGGACGCTTGTTTTCTTAACTTTGACCGGTATCTAATCACATTTCAAAAACATGTTGAATACTGTTGAGTAGCCTTTCGTCAATATAATATATAGAAATTAAAACATCGCACCACTTAAATCAATTAAGGCAGAAATATTAGCTAAATTCTGCTCATTTATTAGTCGTACAAAAAAAGGATTTAGTAAGAAGTTTTGGCAAATTTAATAAGTTTAAAAAAAGTCTTGCCTCATCTTAAAGTTCTAACTATTAAGGCAGCAGCTAACAATTTTATTCGTTCGGACGTTACGTTTCGGAAGTTACGAATTTTTCCAACTCATTAAAACTCATTAATGCAATATTTTTAAAAGTTTATTATAAACAAAAATTAAAATTTGTTTGTTCCGACCAGTACTATTTTCACGTTTTAACTTAAATTTAATTGTAATTGACAGTTTCAGCTGCTTTTATAGGGTTTTTGAGTTTTGAAAGAAAATTATTATTAAACTCCAACAAAATGTCACTTCTTTTGATAAATAAATTATAAACAAAAAAAAACGGTAATTCAAATAATATTTTTACATTTAAACTTCAGAATATTCAGACCTAGCAGTTCTAGCTGCTTTTATGTAGTTATTATTTGAGCATTGGAAGGAATGGAAGCTTTTTAAGCCAAGAATATTCCTTATATTAAGCCATAAATTATTAGTAAGTTCAAATGAATTATCTATTTCTGTTGATGATAAAAAAAATTATATCAATTCCTGAGATGTTCTTCTTAGCGCAGTCATAAAATTCATAAGCATTGCTTAAAACGATGCTTTGTGTCCTTACTATTTCCCAAACTTTTCGTTTTACCACAGCACCAATGCCATCAACTGCACCTTTACCGTGTGAGGTCGCAAAAAAATTCCACTGGAAAAATGTTATTTGAAAACACTCAACGAAATGTGGAATAGTTCTTAGTATGAACTTATTTTTAAATTGGCTGCTGCATCCATCAGAAAATACAAATATTTTTGAAATAACATGCGTTCTTTTCAACTTATTAATCATATTAGAAAAAAAACAATAAACGTCGCATTTATTGTGCGTTAATTTGTCGCTAACAATATCGAACGATTTGACTTCTTTCTGAAGCCATGCCACACATGTGAATAGTGTTACTTGTGTGTAACTGAACTGAGCAGACTGTACTTCATTTTGCGAAGTAAGTCTATAATTTTCTGCAAAATTGATTTGAAGGACTACTTCCCCAGGTAATAAATTTGTTTTTGTGCTTTCGAAATGATTTTGTTGAGTGCGTTTAATGAATGAATGCAGTTTGAAAGCAGGCAGCTGTGACTCGATTTCGCAAATAAGTTCTTTTGTTGAGTAGCTTACAATCATTCGATTGTCAATAATCCGCCAATGTTTCCACTTTATACTATCATCAAGTGCACTCATATAACTTAAAGGAACCAATGCATAAGTTATATCCAAGTCACAATCCTTACATTCATTTTAAATACATTTTTCGTTCATTACTTCACAACAAACACTTTTAAAGAAATCATCAAAATTAGTTGGAAACGATGCAATTTTTGTTTTCATGGCCTCTAATAGAAATGAAAAGTTGGCATGATACTGGCAGACACACATATTATGTGGCATGTCTCGGCTTAGTAATACCGTTTTTGGTCTATTTGCATAAAACTTGCTTCTTGAAATTTTTTTGAAGGGAAATTCAGTTTGAAAAAGTGCGTATGCTTCATTTACGGTAAGAACCATATAGCGCTTTGCTACAGGTAATTTTTCCAAACCTATCAAGACAGTATCTTTTCGCCCAGCCGCTTCACAGAAATGTCGTCACGTATAAAGAAGCTCTGTACAAGATTTACGTCTTCATCTTCTTCATAACTGCAGTCGCCTGACGAATTTTCAATTTGTTCTTCCACATTGTACTTCTTGTATAGAACGTCAATCACTTTGCGCTTTTTACGAATGTCATTGGGCAGAGCTCGATCTGCTTTGTGCACGGCTTTACCTAAAGTTTGTTTACAATTACATGGTTCCAACACTGCTTCGGATTTTGCATCTTTTTTCTTTTTTCGAAAGGCCTTTTGCCGGTTACAATTTTGAAGTTTCAATTTATCAGCAAGAGATGGTGCTTCAATAATTTTCGATTTCATTTTCTTCCGATAATCTCGCTTTCTTTTAACTTCGTTTGCACGATATTTACTAGATCTTGCCACGTCTTCTTTCTGTACAATTCTCCATGCTTTCGCCCTTTCTGCTGATGTTGTAGGCATCTGTGTAAATAAACGCAAATCAAATCAAAGTTCACTAAAATTGCTATTAGAGAAGCATACCGTTCGGACGTTACGAAAAGATATCACAAAAATCAAGAAGATATATGACTTTTTTTAAAACTTTTATTTTTTTTGTTGTGAAATACCATATAAATTTATTTTAAAAACGAACTTTCTTTATTTTTCTTTTCACTTTGGTTATTCATATCACACTGATTCTTATATTTTCGTTACGGACGTTACGCACCATGGACTAGTTGTGTTTCGTAGCATTTACCGTTTCATATAATTGCTCTCTTTGAACTTACTGCAGAAGATCACAGTATAAGAGTTTAAAAAAGTGTTGTAGAAGCAATGACAGCGAGACTTTTACTTTTGAAGCATAATTGTCATCTCGAAAATATATGAAATAAATAGAAAAATCTGTATGTGCAAGACAGGGCACGGAGCTTTGCCTTTTTTGTAGTCAATACAAAAAAGTTAAACTCTGACACTTAGATTGTGTAGCAGGGATGTCAATCTAATTAATTGCAACTAAAATTTTAAGAAAAGAGCGACTTAAATTTTTCGTTTACGGTTGACCATTTTCTGGATTTGCCCATATCAAGACATAGCACTTTAACAAGAAGCTAACTCAGTGATCTTGCTTCTATTAAGTTAAAATTTTTTAATACTAATTCGGAAGAAAGAGCTGAAATTCACATTGCTTTGCAGCAAATACTGCGTTCGCATAAGTTAGTGATTCCCAATTATTGATGGATTCTCACATTTTATTAAAGATTTAAGTCCACTTTCGTGATCTACCATCTGTGCAGAGTGACGCGCACCATTTTCATTATAACATGTTTTTTTCAATTTACTCATTTAATGTCGTTCTCTGCTTAAGTTTTTCACAACAAAGTATTTCTTCTTTTATTTCATGTATAATGTACTCCTATAAATAAAACAAATAAGCCGGCCTGGCCGACTACACGAATCATATACCATGAGGTTCAAGAATGGGTCTAAGTCTAAACATGCCGGGTAAAATCATTAATGGACATGTAAGATAATCATAAATCAAATTTTGATAATATTTTAATGTATTTTCTGAAAATACGTTTAAGTTTATATCGGATAAGAATATACATATATAAATATACATATGTATATGGCGACTAGGTTACGTATATATTCTAAAGATATGTTCTAACCAAATTTGAATGCAATTCTGTGTTGTTAAAATGTTTTTAGATAGATTTAGTTGAACAAGTAGAGCACAGCACTCAAAATTCAATTACAAATTCTAGGAAATTGTATTATTTCATTCAATTTGTTTCTTTTCGTATGTTTTTAACCTGTATATACATTAGGCTGACAGCATTTTGTATGAAAAAAATTTTTGGTCGAATTTTGAGATGTGCGGTCAGATTATTGTGACACTGGATCAAAACTTTAGTGCGCAAAATTTGAGACGAATCGGATAATGCTTTCTGGATGCGCATTGAGTTAAAAGTTCAAATATGCATTTATAAATATGTAAAAATTATCAAAAAAAAAATTTTTGATATTAATAATTACGTTTCAATTAAATTAATTAATATTCCATAATCTAGAGTAAATTATCTTTCTAATAAAACAACAAAATCTAGTATCGGTTGAAAAACAGCCAAGTTATATCAAGTTCCCCAGACAATAAATGCGCCGCAGACCACTTGATTAAGAAAATCGAGCTCACATTTTTAAAGACATTGAAATAATTTACTACAATAACATTTTCCCAAACAAATGTTATGTAAAGTACTTTGCATCTTTCCTATTGTTATGCCGTTCTAAATTAATGTCAAAGCGGTACGTATTTTTTTAACACTATTTCAAAATCTCCAATTTTACTTTTTCAAAAATTTTGTTCAAGAAATTTATCGAAATCGACGATTAGACTTTAAGATCATACTAACAAAATATACGTGATTAAAAATTCTATATAGTGTAGGTATCCTGTTCTTAATTTGCCGAGGGCAGCGTTTTTATTTCAGCGGATTTGAAGAAAAACTTGATTTTTCATACTTTTTCAACTTCTAGGCTACATCTTTTTGGTGTTTTCGAATTTCAAATATCGTTTGTCAAAATATTATACTACTTGATATAAGTTCTTAATCTTGTAAGTTAAGGTTAAATTGAAGCTCTATAAACTGTCCCTCTTTAAGGTCAAATGTCAAATTTAAGGAGATTTACAGTTTTTTTAAACAAAATATCGAAATAATAAGTATATATTTGAGGAAGGATTTCGATAAAGCTTGTTGGTAATATTCTGATAACTCTATAAAATAATATTCTGGACTCATTTTCTGAAATTAACTCGTGGGGTACTCAAAATGTGTCCTAGTTTTAAATTTTTTTTCAGAATTATTATATTCATATAAAGGTATATTCAAAAAGTGCTATCTACAGCAATATTATTTGTTGGTTTCAAACTGTTCTCTGATATAACTGTCAAATATAATATGAATTTTGATATCAACTATTTCTGAATAGATATAACTGTCAAATATAATATGAATTTTGATATCAACTATTTCTGAATAGATATTATAGCAATTCTTTCGACAAAAACTTTCAGATTTTATTATTAAATTGGTTTTACACGCTTTCTTTAAAATAATTATTAATGCAGATACCACTTTTAATATATAAGCCCTCGATATACAAATTTATTGATGCTGTATTAAATATAACAACTAATTAGTCTACATATTTTCATGTTTTGTTTTATTTTAAAAAAATCCTGATGAAAAAAATATTTATAGATTTTCATAAAGAGTCAATGTGACATCAAGAGCACCCGAGAATATTATTTTTTAGAGTTACTTAAATATTATCAACAAGTCTTATCGAAATCCTTAAACAAATATATATTATTTTGATACTTTGTTTTATAAAAATATAAATCTCCTCAAATTTGATTTTTGACCATAAAGAGGGACAGTTTATAGAGTTTCAATTTAACCTTAATTTACGAGATTGAGAACTTATATCAAGTAGTATAATACTTTGATAAAAGATATTCAAAATATGAAAACACGAAAAAGATGTAGCCTCAAAGTTGAAAAAGTATGAAAAATCACATTTTTCTTCAAATCCGCAAAAAATAAAAACGCTGCCTTCGCCAAATTAAGAACAGGATACCTACAATATTTGTCACTTTCAATCATATATATTTGGTTAATAAGACCTTAAAGTCCCATCGTTGATTTCGGAAAATTTGAATTTGAAGTTTGAAATAGTGCTAAAAAAATACATACCGCTTTGACATTAATTAAGAACGGCATAAAAACAGACGAGATGCAAAATGCGTTAAACAAGATCATTTTGGGATCAGGAGAATGCAATAATGTTGTTGTAAATTATTCGAATGTCTTTAAAAATGTGAGCTCGATTTTCTTACTCAAGTGGTCTGCGGCGCATTTATTGCCTAGGGAACTTGTTATAACTTGGCTGTTTTCAACCGATAATAGATTTTGTTGTTTTATTAGAAAGATAATTTACTCCAGATTATGGTTTATTAGCTAATTTAATTGAAGCGCAATTAGTAACATCAAAATTTTTGTGAAAAACGATTTTTTTTTTTTTGATAATTTTTACATATAAATTCATATTTGAATTTGAACTCGATGCGCGTCCAGAAAACATTGTCCGAGTTGGCTAAAATTTTCCGCACTAAAGTTTTAGATCCAGTTTCACCATAATCCGATCCGCAAGTCTTGAAATTCCAAAAAAAAATGGCTGTCCCCTTATATACTTATATAAAATATTTATGAATATTTAAATATAATTTATTAAATTGTGCATTTTTAAATAAATTTCATTAAATTTCATTAAAAATATTTGTTGAACACACAAAAGATTATGTAAATGGGTTTTTCATAAATAATTTTATAAGAGCCTAAAGGTATGCTAATCAATTTTAGCCAATTCATAAACATACACAACATTGTGTAGTTTTTTTATCTGAGGCTTAATATAAAAAAAGAGTAACTCGATTTCTTGTTTCTTTACAGGAGAAGGAAAATGCTTAATAAAATCCGTAAAAAAAAAATGTTTTAATGCAATTTTTAATAAAAAGAGGCATCACATTTTGTGTCTCATTTAAAACAAAATTTGAGGCAAGGTTCAGATGTACCTTTGTCTACCAAAATAAACAAAAAACACTAATTTGAAAAAAAAAAATGAGTTACGCCTTTTTTATATTAAGCCATCGATACGTGTTGGTGGCAACTTTAAGTGATTATTACTCCAAAAACTGTACCAGATGGTCCACATCTGTAAAGATGATGCACATCGACAAAGAAATACCTTTCAAATGGTATATTTTCTGTCATAATCGGTTGATAAAAAAAAAGCGTAGAAGGGGTAATTAGAAATTGACATGCTTATTCATATTATAGATATCGGAAAGCAGAATTCTATAATAATAATAATCTGTATATATATACATTTGAATAATGCTTTAACCGCTCAAATCAGTTGATAAAAATATGGTTCGTAAACGCTACACATTTTTGCTCTTTTTGGATTCTGAAAAAATCAAAAAACTGAGGATATAATGAGGGTGTAATGAGTTTGTGCTGATGTTTGTTACTGCCAAAAAATATTTTAGTGATACATATCCGCCATTTAACCTTCCGGTCCGTCCATCTGTCCATCTATATGTCAATGTAAACCTTGTTATCAAACTACAGATCGCACACAACAACATATTTTAATTAAATTTGCTGTATAAGCTTCTATCGGCTATAGAAGGAATGCTATTGAAGTTGGTGAAAATCGGTTCTTGTTCAGACCTAGTCCCCTTACAAACGAGATCGACTTAAATTGCCATAAGATCTAAATCATTATATATATCTAAGTGAAATTTGGTTTGTAGTCAAATTTTTGTTGTTGTTAATAGTCCAAAAATAAGCCATGTAGGACAATTGGTATTCATGGTCCCCCTCCCATATAACTGCTTCCCGATCTCCACCTAAGTCTATTACAAAACAAAAATATTGCACAGAATTTTCTAAAATTTTATTTGTATATGGTTTAAAAAAAAATAATAAGTCACTTTACCAAATAAAGTCAAGATAGGTCCATTTTTTGACGTAGTCCCTGATACGAACTTTTTTATATATGCAGACAAAGCAATTATTGACAATGTACTCAAGGCCCTATGTTTATTTTAGAACTTTTTAGTATTATATACAACCCAAATTTGGTTTATGCAATTAGATCGACGTAAGACCATTTTTCGGTCTAGACCGATTATAATTTTTTTAATTTTTTCAACTTTTTGGATCTGATAATTTTTTTTTTATTATTTATTTATTTATTTACTATAAATAAGTCATTGAGTTTCTCATTTCTAAAACAATTTTGAGTTACTATCGTTAAGATATTACAGCAAATAATTACATAATTTATTAATATAAGTTAGCATTTCTTAAACATATTATTCTAGAGTATATGAAAAAAGATAGCATGAAAAAACCTACATATAATATCACAAAAAAAAATTTAAATAAAAACGGAGGTTTGAAAAGTTTTTTTTTTAACGTTTATTTAAGGAAATTTCATATACTTAAACTAAAAATAAACAAATAGTTGGAAAAATAAGGTTATTATACACAGTCTCATATTTGGAATCTCAAGTATAGTATATATACATAATATGATTTTTTTTAAATAGTAATAATATATTATTAATACAATATTAGAATGTATTTACATAATGTTTAATATAAAGAAAAGTACTAAAAAAAACTTTACATATGTATCATGAAGGTTAAAAGTTATAGTCTAGAGATAAAAAAGAGGAATTGGAGTTTATTCGGTGAGCCACCAATATTTTTTAACATTTAAGTTTAAAATTATATTTTTATCTTTTAAATAAACGCTGGTCGAATCTGCAATTTTCAATATTAAGTTGGTTGTTACTAATAGCTTTATTATTGGCCCGTCTATAGATGTGATAAAGTATAGGAATGCCAGTTTTATTTTGTATAAAACCTTTGCTATCGAGGTATATAAAGGCCTCAGGAGGTACAAATCTACTTTGTAAAGTTTTAAAAATATATTCTTGATTAACGTAATATGGAGCCATAATTAAATTATTTTCATAGCAATTAATGCTTGTCCTGATATGGTTTCATATTAAATGAATAATGAAATTATCAATTCTGCTAATTTAAGATGTATTATATAATGTTAAATTTTAAACATATTTTGTATAGTTGCTTTTGGAGATCTATGAAGTGATGTACATGATCTTAGACATTTTCTTTCAAAGACTCGGAGTTTTTCAATATACGAAAGAGATATATTGAACCCAATTTGACATCCATATGTTAAGATTGGTCGTATTAAAGCTTGGTATAGAATTATTTTATTTCTTGGTTGTATATGTTGTGAAAAAAATAGTTTTCTATAAGCGAAAAAAGCTTTTCTTGCTTGGTTTGAAAGGTTTTATTAAACAAAAGAACTCTTTGAGTCTATACCAGAGTGTATAGAGTCAATTAGTCCATGCTATGTAAACTTCTCAAATGGGCAAAATTTGACCTTCTGCATTTATAATTGAATGTCAGTGTCATTTCCTTAATTAACGTTTCGATAGTTTTTTGTCCTGTTTGTCGTCTTGGTAAATTAAGTATTATCTTCAAATTTTTATTTTGAATTTTGAATTATATGTAAGAATAGGTCTGATATATAACTTGTATAAAAGAAGTTTGTTTTTAATACTCAGTTTCGATTTTCTATAAAGAAGAGGATACAGAGTTCAACCACAACAAACTGCTCGTAAAGAAACATTTATCAAATGTTCCTTGAAAGTCAGTTTTTCATCTAGTGTTATGTTTCCGTTCCCTCTAGAAACAATTTAAGGGAGGGATTTCTCTTAGGAGATTTATTAAACGGAAACAATATCGCCTGAGATTTCTCTTCGTTAATTTTAATTTTACACTTGGTGAAGTATTTTGATGCGGAGACAAGGGCCTTTTGGATACGCTTTACAATAGCATTTGAAACCTTTCCGTGTGAAATGAACGCGCTGTCGTCGGCATAAAAAGCCACGTCATTACCGGCCGATAATTTGAAGTCAGAAATGTAAATATTATAGAGCAGTGGAGATAAAACGGAACCCTGTGGCACCCCTGCTGGTATATATTTAGCAGCTGAAAGAGCCCCGGCCACATCGACTACAAATGATCTATCAGAGAGAAAGCTTTTAATTAATTTTATTAGGTATAATGGGCATTGAAATTTATGAAACTTCAATATAAGCCCATTATGCCAAATTGAGTCAAAAGCTTTTTCTATGTCCAGGAAGAGTACTCCTGTGGAGTAACGTCTATTCTCATTGGCTTTTGCCATGTTCACGTTTTAACAGGTGTGTAGTAGAATGTTGAGCTCTAAATCCATATTGGCAGCTATGGAGAAGATTATTTTCATCGACGAAATTGCTCAGTCTTTTCAATATAATTTTTTCAAAAATTTTATCCAGAGAGCTTTTAGCAATGGGAATAACTTTCGCCTTTTTAAATCCTGTTGGGAAATGGCCATTCTGAATACAAAAATTATAAAATTTAACCAAGAATTCGTAAGCTGCAAGGGCCAAGTTGGTTATTTTATCCAAACCAGGGGACTTTGAGTTTTTGAGATTTTTAATAAAGAATATAACTTCATCAGAACAGATAAAATTGTCTATATTGTTATTAGACGAGTCGTCAACTTCTACTGATCTTACGACTAAGTTGACTTTTCTATCTATAGAACTATTAAAGTGGGTAGTGGTATTGTGAGCTCTAGCGAACTGATCGGCAATAGTGTTGGCAATTTCGACGCTGTGAGTGACTATATGGTTATTAACAACCAGTTTCTTAATTGAACTGGACTTACCTCTAATACGTTTTGTAATCTTCCAGAAATTCTTACCTCCAACAGGCAATTTGGACAGAAATGATCCCCACGCTTCATTTCTAGCAATAGTAATGTGGTAGGCAATCATTTTATTCAGTTCTCTGACTACTGCCCGAAACAATGTCGTTCTGGTGACGTCATTACATCGCTGAAGCTTTCGTCTATACATACTTCGCACAGAAATCACTCGCTTACAATTAGGAAATACCTGGAAATTTATATTTTCACGAGTTTGGTAAGATATTGATGAACAACAAGCAAAGGTAAGCAGGTCAGCAAATTCCTGAATTGGTTGGTCAGTATTGAGATTGGATAGCTGATTGTTTAGAATGGCCGACTGATTAATTTTAGAATCGATTATACTCTTAAATTGTTCCCAATTGGCATTAAAATAATCAGGGAATAGTTTTACATGATCACGGGCAGGTTCGTTAAGGTAAAAGGTAATTGGCACGTGATCAGAGTACAATTTGTTAGGATGAGTCTCTAATTCTGAAAACGGAAGTGTAGAGTTAGAAAGCAGAAGGTAAATTGTCGATGGACGTCTATATATAATATTCTGAGGAAAACGAGTGAATGGTATGGAAAATATATATAGTAGTTTGACAAATTTTGATGGTTATAAAGAAGTTTACCAGCTCTGTCAGATGTTGGACAATTCCAACTGGTGTGATGAGAGTTAGGCACCTATAAATTTTACTTTTCTATTGCAGTTTTCCATAGAAATGCATATGTTTTCAAATATTTTAGTATCAAATGATATTTCCCACTTATGCTCTAATGTTGACCTTACGGCTATTGCTACACCACCTCCATGAGAGGTTCTATCATTTCTGTACATAATATAACCAGGTAACTTGAACTTATGGTTTGTTTTTAAAAAAGTTTCATTAAGAAGCAGAATATCAATATTTTTTTCTCTTAAAAATAAATTAAGTTGAACTGACTGATTGAAGCATGTAATACTTTGGCAGTTCCAGTGCGTTACATGAAGGCAGTTATTTCTGTTGTTAAATGCCATATTGAAGCAATTGCATTATTACGTTAAGCTGTTCCATTTTTGAAGTGCACTTCTGTAGGTCAGACACAGCATTCGTAAATATGTTGAACAATTCATCGATACTAAATAAGTCATCTCGTATGTTGGTTGGTCGAGTAGCTGTTCTTACTGCATCGGCATAACTCTTAGCGGCAAAAATTGGACTGTTTCCAATCGGCACAGAATTTGAAGGATTAACCCATTGAGTCGTATTGTTTGGAGCTTGCTCAAAAAATTCGTGAAAATGCTGGTTTCGTGTAGGCTGATTCCTCTTGTTGATATTATCACGCATGACATGGTATTCTTTACGGCTGGGACACCGAAGGTCATCTACTCTATGATTTGTGTTTTTTAGATTTCTCTTGGTACAATTGAAGCACTTGTAGGCTACAGGGTTTCTCTCTGGTATCTTGTTTATTTGACAAACTGATAAATCATGATCACCACCACATGCAATACAGATATTATTGCGATAACTGTTCTTGGAACCATGGCAGTACATTGCGCAATTGGTGCATTGAGTAGGGCCTTTTTTTACTTTTTAGGGGGTTTCTCCATTGGACCACAACACTGCGAAGTCGTCTAATTTTTAATATCTGTGACTTTGAGTTTTGAATTCGGTCAAACTCTAACATATACAATGCATCAACTGCAGAAGAACGAACTGTTTTTGTTTCCTCAACACTAGTTGCAGTGACATTGTATTCTAATTTAAGCTCTTCCTCTGATGCTTTTGGGTCGGTTTGGGGTAGGCCATATAGGAATAGCTTAAACAATTTAGTATCTTTACTTTCGTAGTTATAGACTCTGAAATTAGCTGCGGTGAGTTTTTTCTTTGCGACATCATAATTTGCCAAAGAGGAAGATATTATTTTCGTGCCGACTGACATTCTTTTGAATTCGTAATCCTTCCCAATTAAGTTATATACTGGAGTAAAGCCATGAATATAATCAACGACAATTGGGGGTATTACAATTTTGTAATCCTTAATATCTTGTTGCACACCTTCACTGAAAGTGTCTCCTTCATCATCTAAATTTTGTAAGATTTTAAATCGATTTTCATTTGCACTGAATTTCATTTTTGGGGCACTTTCCCACCACTTCTTTCGTTTTAAAGCATTCATTAGTAGCTTGTTTTTTTTCTAGTTCTTTTTGTTGTTTACTTTAGTACAGTAAAATTTCTAAATGGCTGCAAAATATTATGAAATTTAAAAACCAAGGACAAATTTTGAGCGATCTTTCGCTGAATGGCCAATATATTTTTTTTATTTTCCTTTCTTTCTCTTATTAACTCAATATCAGTTCTTCTTACTTTATTATCCATTATCCTCCAATATTAATTTCTTGTTTTGCTATATAGATTATTTATTTTATTATTTTTAATTGTTTGTGATTTCTCTATATTAATATGTTATTACATATTTCTTATTGGAATTGTTATAAACTTTATATTGACAGCTGTGGAAGTTCTTTTTAACTAGTTCTTCTTTAGAAGCAATGGAAATATCATTCTTTAACAATGCATTCTATTTTCACATAAAGTTAAGAAAATTCGGATAAACTATGCATTCATCAAAAAGCCCATCATTATTTATATTTTTATGGGACATACCAAAAGTGAAAAGTTTAATTGCAAAACACAGAATTATTGATATAAGCTTGACATTAACGAGCAATTAAAAACATTAATGTACTTACCAAAGTATTTTCTTTATATTTTTTTTTGCAGATTAAAACAATTCATGAAGAAATTGCAATTTATGAGAAATTACAAAAAAATATCAAATCACTATATTGTGAAATGACAGCCAAATAAAACGGCTGTCAGTAAGAAGCTGCAACCAGAAATATTTTGTGAAAAAAAAAACTAATTACTGAAGAAAACAGCAATGCATTATTAACGAGAAATCAAAAGATATTAAAAAAATCATAAATTAACTTAAAAAAACAACAACAAAAATCATAAACAAAATAACATAAATATCAAATAAAAAAAAAACAAACACCAATGGTAAAACAAAAACAAATTTTGAAAACACGCACACACACATACAGACATCAACATATATGTACGTACGAAGATGGATTAACGAAATGAAAAACAGATCATTGTTAAAGAGCAAAAGTTGATAGGCAGACGGAAGAAGAAAAGTAACAGCAACAACAGCAACAACGACATATAATAAACACGGCCAAGAGATGATGTTTACACGCGCCCAAGTGCGCAAACAAAAATCCAATGGTAGCAGTAGTTCTGGCAGTCAACGTCCGCGCTCATCGCGCAGTCAGCAACAAAAACAGCAGGAACAACAACAATATGCTTACGATGTAATTACAAAAATTTACGATATTCTAATGAAAAGGAAGGTTTCTTAAGGGAAAGACTTCGTTTATTCAAATTATTCACATGTTTCAAATTTAAAGAGCAGGTTCCTGATTTTGATTTTTGTTTTTCTCGTAGAACCAGTTTCAGATTCAGTCATTTGAAACTAAATTACTTTTCATTTTGCATTAATATTCAATTAATAATAGTTCATAATTTTATAAATATTTATAAATTTTTTTTTAAAGTAAATTAAATTTCGCGAGTCATTTCTTTTAAAAGACTTATACCCTGTGTCCATAACCTGTTACATCGAAATGCATACGAAATGCACATAAATTGCAGATAATTAAAATAAAAATTAAATAATTTAAGTGACCTAAAATCTTAAGTCGTTTTGGGTTGAAAAATTTTTCTTTACAATATCCAGATCTAGTACAAAATCGGAGTCTTACACTTAGCTAATCTTCCTTGTAGTGCATATTTCTTGTTTTTGCATCATGAATATTTGTTTGTTTTGGATAAAAACTACAAACAAAAATAGCAACATGAAAGAATTTCAAAAGTATGTTTCTATTTATTTTTAGAATCGCTATAAACCATCAAACTACTCTGCTGGTAGTAGTAATTCTTCTGTAGTGGCATTAATTGGCGGGTGCGGCGGCAGCAGTAGCAACAGTTCCAATAGCACAGCTGTTCGTTACAGAGATCGTGACAGAGATAGAGATAGAGACAGAGGTGACTGTAATTCTATTTGCGCCGATCGTAGTAGCGGCTATTACAGTGATTCCTTTAGTACCATTGCTTCTGCCCTACCCCACCACAGTCGCTATGACCTACCCCGCCAGCATTCTAAAGAGGATTCCTATTCACCGCATCGCCCATATTTGGAGCGTAATGCTGTTTATTTGGATCGCAGAACAAGACCTAGAAGCATTACAAATCGCCGTGGAGCCATTAAGCATCAAAAGTATATCATAGATTTTGTTTAATTTTTATTTCGTTTTCAAACTTATTACTTTTTTCTTTTGCAGAACTCACGATATTAATGGCCATCGCTTTGTGGCGAAATTTTTCCGCCAACCCACATTTTGTGCCTTTTGCAATTTATTCCTATGGGGTTTCGGTAAACAGGGATATCAATGTATTAGTAAGTACAATTTATGGACTGAGCTAAGTTTAAACTTAAAGTACGTAAATTACTCAGGGAAAAATGCTAAAACAGCAGGTTGATATATCGCAGAAGACACCATTTGTTACAACGATTGCTCTGAGTAACTTGCTCCATCTATGTGTCTGTGATCACTAGATACTTAGATTTTTCTTTGTAGTCTTATTGAAAGCAGATATATTACATTTAGATCAAGATCACAAGACTTACATGTACAACATCTATTCTAGAGGGGAAAGAAATTACAAGTAAGAGTGAAAGTAGGCCACTACAGTGAAACCTCCAAAGAGTTTGGCGTTCTCAGAACAAAAATTTTTTATTACCTTTTATATGTTTTCCTTATCTTAATGTTTGCTTAGTTTTTCAGCGATAAGTCAAGAAGTATTTATAATTTCCCATTTAATTTTTTAACAAACAGCTTCAGCTAATAAAGTTTGACTAATTTCATCGATTTAAACGTTCAAATATCTTAAATTGTTTTCCCTTTGTTTTTATCTACTCTTTCAATAGCATAACATATTCAGGGCGTATGATTATTATTTGTTAGTAGAATAGAAGAGATGTATACGTATGATTGATACACCACTATGTGGTCAGGGTATAATGGCTTCGTGATAATGTTTGTAACTACCAAAAATATTTGACCTATTTATACCGTTCGACTCAGAATCACTTTCTGAGTCGTCTGTTCGTCTGTCCATCCGTCCATATGTCTGTGTGTCCGGCGCTATGAATATGGGCCCCAGGAAAATGGACCCCAAAGTAAAAAATGAAAGTGGGCCCCAAATTTGGGGTTAATTTTCATAATGAAAGTCGACCCCATTTCTAGAAATGAAAATGAGCCCCAAAAAATGAACTAGGGCCCCAAACCAGGAATGAAAACGGGCCCTAAACTATTCTAGGGCTCATTTGCATAAACACTATTTGGGGCTCATTTTCATTTAAAGGATGCGGTACGATGAAGTACTTATATGAAAATGGGCCCCAAAATGTGAAAACGGACCCCAATTTTTTTTCACTTGTTTTGTTGATTAACTTGTTTTGTCTGAAGAATTAGTGAAAAATTAGGTCGGCTCACTTAAATATAAAAGAATTGCATTTCTTCAAATTTTTTTTATATGCTTGGAAGTAGTATTTAAATTGAAAATAAAGATTTGTAAAACAATGTGGCATTTGTTATACAAAAATATTTTTTTAAATTCTTAAACGAAAAAATTGCAATGAGATGTCGTAATGTGGTTTTAAAAATTTAACCGCTTGACTTAAATGATTCAGGAAATATTAAAAAACGGTGGCATGACATAACGTCTACAGACATTATGTCACTTTTACGAGTGACATAATGTCTAAAGCATTTCAAATCTTGTAAACGTGGTAAAAGTGCCGTTATTTTCCCTTTTACAAAATGTTTAAATTAGATGTAAACATTCCGCAAAAGGGAATAATATTAATAATAATAATAACATTCTGTAATGTCTTCCCGGAGACACTAAAGTTAAGTATTGAAGTCTGGCTTCGCATACAAAAGATTTTCTGTGTGGCGGCCTGCGGCCGCGTTTAAGGGTTTTCTCCTCCAGTAGGACGCGGCAGGTGGCTTCGCTGAATAAAGTTTTCCTGCGTACGTCACAAGAATAAAAAAATGTCTTTTCCCTGCAAACATTTCAAAATTTGCTCAAGCTGTTTGGATACTTTGGATTAAAAATCTCAAAGTAACAATTCGCCTTTGCTTTGTCCTTATTGCAAGCAAATTGTTGAAACAAATTTAAAAATATTTCAATAAATTGCTATTATTTGTATTCCATTTATAAAAATATTCTACTAAATTGTTATTATTTGCTCTAAAGTGTATTAAAGTTTAAAAAAATTTCAATAAATTGTTATTATTTGTATTCCATCCATAACAAAATGAATTGTTATTATTTCCATTGCATCAAATCAATATTTTAGAATTCTGAGTGTCATAGTGTCTATAGACATTATGTCCTTAGACGTTATATCACGCCACCGTAAAGAAGTAGTCCGGTTCACTAAAATTATACAGGAATTGAATCATTTTTATAAAATTTAAAAGAAAGTTTAAAAAAATTTAATTAAGGAATTAATTTTTCTTTTTTTGCAAACAAAATATTTTTTATAAATATATTTTTTGTTACATTTTTAAAACAAGTAAGAACGTTATAGTCGGTCAAGCCCGACTATACGATACCCTATACCATGCATTTAGTCCAACTAATAGGAAAAGAAAATAAGCATAAACCAAATTTGAGTGGCATTGTTATTAGTTGTGTTGCCTTCGGATATGAAAAAGTTCATATGGGATGCTATATTTATATGGGGAATAGGTCGAAAAATGGACCGATCCTGACCATATTTGGTAAGGTCACTTATATTTTGAAAAAATATATACAAACCAAATTTGAGAAAAATCTGTGCAATATTTTTGTTTTTCGATAGATTTAAGTGAAGATCGGGAAGCAGCTCTATATTGGGCCTATGACAAAGAATTGTCCAATAGAGATTAATTTTGGACTACTGATTATTGGATGTAATAAACACATTTAAACCCAATTTGACTGACGTTACTAAATAAAACTGAATTCAAAAAGAAAATATTCGATTTTTTTACATCATGGAAGTTTATAAAAGTTTATTAAAAAAAAAAAAGAAAATGAAAATGAACCCCAAAATATGAAGTAAGGCCCCACCAATATATGATAAATAATTTTTGGGGCCCTTTTTCATTTTCTTGTTTGGGGTCCATTTTCATTACGAAAATGCACCCCACATGAAGATATGAAAAACGACCCCAAAATGGGAAAACAGGCCCCAAAATTTCGTGTTGTTGTTTTCCATACATTTTTTTGGGACTCATTTTCATTTTTTTTTTTTGGGGCCCATTTTCCTGGGGCCCATATTCATACCACCTGTGTGTCCATGTAAACCTTGTAATCAAACTACGGGTCGCAAAAATAAATAAATATATCGGCCATAAGATGAACGCTATTGGAATTGATGAAAACCGATTCTTATTCAGACCTAGTCCCCATACAAATGACCCCTATTAGATCGACTTAAATTGCCATAATATCCAAATTATCATATAGATATCGGTGAAATTTGGTTTGTGTATGTTTATTACATCCAGTAATTATCAGTCCAAATCTAAACCCTATAGTACAGTTCTTAATCATGCCACCTCATGAAGCTGATTCCCGATCTTCACTTTAATCTATAAAAAAAACAATATTGCACTAATTTTTCTCAAATTTAGTATGAATATATAAACTTTTTCAAATCCGAAGGCAAAAAATTAATAACAATGCCACTCAAATTTGGGTTATACTTATGTTCTATATCCAATTAGTTGGACCTAAGACATAGGGTCTCTAAACACATCGTATAGGATATCGTATAGTCGATTTAGACCGACTATAATTTTCTTACTTGTTAATATTAAATCAAACATACATCAGTATTTACATGCCAACCACATAGTGGTATATGGTATAACGAATTTTTGCTAATGTTTGTAGCTACCAAAAATATTTGACCTAGACCCATTGTTTATTATAGTGATCGAGTCATAATCACATTCTGAGTCGATTTAACGATATCTTTTCGTCCGTCTGTATGTCCGTCTGTGTGTCCATACAAACCTTGTAATCAAACTACAGATCGCAAATAAAATGGTATTTTGATGGAATTTGGAATATAGCTTTTGTCGGCCATAGAATGAACGGTATTGAAATTGGTGAAAATCAGTGAATGTTAAGACCTAGTCCCCATATAAATATAATACCCGATATGAACTTTTTCAGATCTGCAGGCAAAAAAAAATAATAAAAAATTCCACTCAGATTTGGTTTATGCTTATTTTCTATACGCAATTAGTTGGATCTTGGGTAGTTCTTTAAACGCATGGTATAGGGTAGTGCATAGTCGGTCTAGACCGACCTTAATTTTCTTACCTGTTTTTCTTCCATTTTTTAGATAGATATATTAATGAAAACAAGTTTTTTAAGCCTTAGCTATAATTTTGATGAAGAATAAAATAAGGAATCATCAATGGTTCTTGAGTTATAGCTGAAAAATAAGCAAACGAATATCAAGATGACTGGTAACTTTATACCTTCCAGACAATGTTATTCACTCTAGATTGGTTTTAACTGCCATATCAACTGAAAATGATATGATTAACTGTTTGAAAATAAAATAATCAGTTCAACTGTGAACGATATTTACTGAAATTTGGCTTCATTCATTCAAACATTATAATGATCGGCGATTTTTGGACCATTAATATAGTTTTGAGGCCCTATGCTCCTTATAGGAATGACGGAAACATATATCTATAAAATAGTTTGAACCTGACAAATTTTGATAATCAATGAGTTTCGGGAAAGAGTCTTGGATGTATACATTTTAAGCGTATCATGGATTTGTTAATTGTATGGACAAAAAAAAAATAGAGGAAAATGTTTCCAGATAAAAAAGTAATGATAAAGATGCATTTAGATTTAAATATTTATTTATTTATAGTATACAAAAGAAGACTAAACTCTAGAATAGAAATAACCCCATACCGGTTTACTTTCTGAACTTTTTTTTATTAACTTTATCCTTAGACCTTCGAGTTCCCCCTTTTTTATTTTTTGCATTAGGCAGCTAACAATTTTTGCACGGTAGCCGTTTCTATATACTTTTCTCTTCAGATTTGCACAAAAAATTACAACCTAACTTAGGTTATATGTGTGAGGAGGGGGTGGTATTCTATTTATTGACTTTTTAAGCCTTTGCGCAATGTAAGACGCTAAATCGAGCCATAAAATAATTTGTCGTTGGTAATTTTCTATAAATTTATATATATTTGTGAATAGCTGGAATATAGTTTTCATTAGAGACTTGGACATCGACAGTGGTTCACTAACACCGGATACCAACCACAATTAAAGTTCTCCCAGGAACTTCGTCTTAATAATATACTTATATTCTCTTTTAATCAGGAAGTACACAACTCTAAAGTAAGACACATTTAAACTGAAATTAAGAGGGGAAGTAATTTTGGAAGAGATTACACATCCTACATTTGATAATAGCTTAGGTGGGGAAGTTATTTTTTTTTTCTTATTTTTCAATGCCCATGATATATTTTGTTTATATTTCTATGTTATAAGAATCTTCCTCTCTCTCTCGTACAATTTTCCACTATGACTAATGGTTTAATTTTTTAATTTATTGGAAACTTTCGAGTCTTGTTGCCGATATTCCCACCCAAACCAGTGTAATTTTATAAATAAAAGTCCAAGCCCTTAAAATTACGAAAAATCTAATTTTTTTAACGGATTTTATATACAAAATTTACGACACTCTAAATCAGTGAGTGACATTTTAAATACTTATTGATCAGAAAACAAAATGTTTTGATGTGTAAACATCTATACGCACAGGCGGGTAAATTCCTATTTCACAATACAATCACAACAGCGTAACATGTGAGACGTAAGACAAAATCGGTGTGACTTATGATTATATTGGTGAAAAAATTATGATATGTAATAACCTGTTTGAAAATGAAAAATAAAAAATGAAATTTGTAAAATAAAAATTAAAAATAAAAAAATTAATAATAGAAAAAAACAATAAAAAATAAAAATAAAAAATAAAAAATTAAAAATAAAAAATGACTAACGAAAAACGAAAAATTAAAAATTAAAAATAAAAAATAGAAAATAAAATATGAAAAATTAAAAATTAAAAATTAAAAATTAAAAATTAAAAATTAAAAATTAAAAATTAAAAATTAAAAATTAAAAATTAAAAATTAAAAATTAAAAATTAAAAATTAAAAATTAAAAATTAAAAATTAAAAATTAAAAATAAAAAATAGAAAATAAAATATGAAAAATTAAAAATTAAAAATTAAAAATTAAAAATTAAAAATTAAAAATTAAAAATTAAAAATTAAAAATTAAAAAATAAAAATTAAAAATTAAAAATTAAAAATTAAAAATTAAAAATTAAAAATTAAAAATTAAAAATTAAAAATTAAAAATTAAAAATTAAAAATTAAAAATTAAAAATTAAAAATTAAAAATTAAAAATTAAAAATTAAAAATTAAAAATTAAAAATTAAAAATTAAAAATTAAAAATTAAAAATTAAAAATTAAAAATTAAAAACTAAAAATTAAAAATTGAAAATTAAAAATTAAAAGTCAAAAATTAAAAATTAAAAATAAAAAATTAAAAATTAAAAATTAAAAATTAAAAATTAAAAATTAAAAATTAAAAATTAAAAATTAAAAATTAAAAATTAAAAATTAAAAATTAAAAATTAAAAATTAAAAATTAAAAATTAAAAATTAAAAATTAAAAATTAAAAATTAAAAATTAAAAATTAAAAATTAAAAATTAAAAATTAAAAATTAAAAATTAAAAATTAAAAATTAAAAATTAAAAATTAAAAATTAAAAATTAAAAATTAAAAATTAAAAATTAAAAATTAAAAATTAAAAATTAAAAATTAAAAATTAAAAATTAAAAATTAAAAATTAAAAATTAAAAACTAAAAATTAAAAATTAAAAATTAAAAATTAAAAATTAAAAATTAAAAATTAAAAATTAAAAATTAAAAATTAAAAATTAAAAATTAAAAATTAAAAATTAAAAATTAAAAATTAAAAATTAAAAATTAAAAATTAAAAATTAAAAATTAAAAATTAAAAATTAAAAATTAAAAATTAAAAATTAAAAATTAAAAATTAAAAATTAAAAATTAAAAATTAAAAATTAAAAATTAAAAATTAAAAATTAAAAATTAAAAATTAAAAATTAAAAATTAAAAATTAAAAATTAAAAATTAAAAATTAAAAATTAAAAATTAAAAATTAAAAATTAAAAATTAAAAATTAAAAATTAAAAATTAAAAATTAAAAATTAAAAATTAAAAATTAAAAATTAAAAATTAAAAATTAAAAATTAAAAATTAAAAATTAAAAATTAAAAATTAAAAATTAAAAATTAAAAATTAAAAATTAAAAATTAAAAATTAAAAATTAAAAATTAAAAATTAAAAATTAAAAATTAAAAATTAAAAATTAAAAATTAAAAATTAAAAATTAAAAATTAAAAATTAAAAATTAAAAATTAAAAATTAAAAATTAAAAATTAAAAATTAAAAATTAAAAATTAAAAATTAAAAATTAAAAATTAAAAATTAAAAATTAAAAATTAAAAATTAAAAATTAAAAATTAAAAATTAAAAATTAAAAATTAAAAATTAAAAATTAAAAATTAAAAATTAAAAATTAAAAATTAAAAATTAAAAATTAAAAATTAAAAATTAAAAATTAAAAATTAAAAATTAAAAATTAAAAATTAAAAATTAAAAATTAAAAATTAAAATTAAAAATTAAAAATTAAAAATTAAAAATTAAAAATTAAAAATTAAAAATTAAAAATTAAAAATTAAAAATTAAAAATTAAAAATTAAAAATTAAAAATTAAAAATTAAAAATTAAAAATTAAAAATTAAAAATTAAAAATTAAAAATTAAAAATTAAAAATTAAAAATTAAAAATTAAAAATTAAAAATTAAAAATTAAAAATTAAAAATTAAAAATTAAAAATTAAAAATTAAAAATTAAAAATTAAAAATTAAAAATTAAAAATTAAAAATTAAAAATTAAAAATTAAAAATGAAAAATTAAAAATTAAAAATTAAAAATTAAAAATTAAAAATTAAAAATTAAAAATTAAAAATTAAAAATTAAAAATTAGAAATTAAAAATGAAAAATTAAAAATTAAAAATAAAAATTAAAAACGAAAAATAAAACACGTAAAATTAAAAATTAACCGGTTGATATAATAAATAATTTTAAAATATGTAACATTTTATTTGACCTGTCGTTTGTTTTATATTACAGGAGCCCCTGCAGGTGATTGCTATAAGTGATACAGAGATGATGCTTTCTGTTTGATTTTAAAAAATTGCCATAAAAAAATCTTTAATTACGAGATGTTTACAAATCGCCCCTCTGACTCATATGATTTTTTTTTTTTGTACCATTCACACCAATGTGCAAATGGTATATATCAGTTCATCATTTCGTTTTTAATGCATTGACAAATGCATTTGTGGCCCCACAAAGTATATATATTCTTGATCCATATAACAACTCGAGTCGATATAGCGATGTCCGCCTATCCGTCTGTCTGTTAAAATCACTCGTTCACAAAATAAACCATTCACCTGGATAAAGTTATGATAGTATTGTTTGTCGATATTTCGAGGAAGTTAGTATTTAAAATGGGGTAAATCAGGAATCATTGTGCCAAGATATATCCAGAAAGATGAAGACACCTCTAAGTATGCTGTGTTTTTTATATTTGTTGTAAATAGTGCAACAATTCCAGATAACGTAAATGTAAAATCGATGTGGAGGGCTCCAAGGATTTCGCACATCCGAATTGAACACTATTACTTGTTTTGTTATTATTATTATTTTATTTTTAATCTGCAACTAGAAAATGCATATGTATATTCTGAAAAAATTCTTGTTAATGACGCGCTTTTCCATATTTAAGTCATAAGCTCCAATAATAGTACGTACGATCACTATAATTAGCAAGACCCTGATAAGTTTTTAAAAATTTATACATATATACTTCTTAAATTTACATGTAAATTTGTCTTTATATAGATTTCAGATGATATTGGGAATTGGGGCTTATGACTTAAGGAGTTCTATATTTCTTGTTCTTGGGCTAATGAATTTTAGATATATCTTAGTAAACACACAGAAACCAAATTTGAAAAAGACTTATATTAAACAATCTGGATCTAGGAGTAATTGAAGAGAGTCTAACTTGTAAGCGATATTTAGTTTGGACATGGACCCATTTTGATAAATTTTTAATAACGAAAATTATACTATCAAATTTCACTAAAATATCTTACCTGTAGTTTAAGATCAAAGTTACTATGAACCCATAGTTTATTAGAATAGACAGATATAGTTAAATCGATAAAAGAAAAACTAAGTCGATCATTATGATAAACTAGCTTAACCCGGTGTGCTTCGCTACCCTTCATCGTTATAAAATAAAATATAAAAAAAATATTTATACATTAACAAAATATTATTTATTTAATTTAGAACTAATTATTGCAATGCTTTAGGATATACAATAATTTTAGTTTGTCCATCTGGAGCATAAGCATAAAAGTCGGTGGGTTTCCCTGAGTGAGCATGCAACATAAAGCTGTCCATGCGGGAAACATGGATTTGCTAAATTTAAGCCGCAAACTTGAAGAGATTGACCTTGAGCTTTGTTAACAGACATCGCAAATGCTAATCGAACAGGAAACTGTAATCGTTTGAAGTCGAATGGTAAATCAGTTGGGATCATTGGAATGCATGGCAAAAGTACATCTGTTCCTTTATATTTGAAAGTTTCACACTGTGAAAGTTTAAGGAAGAATGGTCTGGCTTCCTACAAATCGGAAACAAAGGGAAACACCTTATTTAGTAAATCAATCCATGCCAAATATTGAGTTGTTTTTCCACTAAAAACTTTATATAGTCAAGGGCATAATAGAAGTTATTATGGATTTTAATTTTTCTAAAAAGGGTGTGGTCCCGCCCAGTTTTCTTGTAATACTATTTCTATTAATTTCAATACGATACATACCAAATATCATTGCCGTAGATTAAAAAATGGCCGAGATATATGGGCGGGATCACGCCCCTTTGCCCACTAACAATTTTATATATTTAAGGACTTATTATTTCGCAAAAATATCCTTCTGTGGAAATTTCATGACGATCCTTCCAGTAGTTTAGAAGATTTTACGATTTTTTATTTTTCTAAAAAGGGGCGTGGTCCCGCCCACTTTTCTTCTGGTATGTATTTCTATTCATGCTAATACCATATGTACAAAAATGACCGCCGTAGGTCAAAAAAAATTCCCGAAATATGACGATTTCAAATTTTGGGTTATATTGGCGTGGCACGGCCCCTTTGTCCAATCAAAAATTTTTATAGTCTATTATTCCTTCCAGAGACACAGTCACACGCTGTGAAAATTTCAGGAAGATCGGTTCAGGGGCTTGGGCTCTTATAAAGCACAAACAAACACCCATTCATTTTTATATAGATAGATTGAAAGCAGATTAATTATAATTTAAAGTAAAATGGGGCGTAAAAGGGGGATTTGGTAATAAAAAAATGTATGGCTACCTTACTTGTAGATAAAAAGTGTATAAAACTTTAGGTAAATACATATTACAAAAAAAGTATTTTGTATAGCAAACATTGTTAGTGGTATAAGTAAGTATCTGAATTTAAAAAAAGGGGGCGGTGAAGTGGGCGTGGTTCATAGTTATATGGTGACGTTAACAGTATTAAGAGCAATATACTACCGATTAAAAAAATCCGTTGGAAGGAACAAATTTGTAAAGAGAACAAAAAGTTTAAAACTTTCAAACCAATGGAGTATAATGTGTATACAATTTCAAGTAAATCTGTTAATAACTATATGGGAGCAATTACATAATTTTAAAAAAGTGGGCGTAAAACTGGGCGTGGTCGAAAAAAGTACCCTATTATTCATGCCAAAGTCCCAGTTAAATGCTGTGAAAATTTCAGGAAGATCGGTCCATAGGTTTGGTCTCCTATAAGGTACAAACAAACAAACAAATAAACAAACACACATTCCATTTTATATATATAGATAGATAGATAGTGAACTATTTATTGGCTGTATGAATATATTTTGATTAAATATGGTACATAAGCTTTTACTGGACGCAAGCTATTGAAATTGCAATCTCAAATTGCATACAAGCGAACGTTATTAGACCAACTTATATTTTTATAAAATCCAGATTATAATACATATCTATATCTATAAAATTTGGTGTATGGTGTTGTGTATTATATCAGTAGTTCAATAATAGGTCCCTGCAGGACTCTTTTTAGTCATAGTCGTCATATAAAGCTGAATCCCGATCATCACTTGAATCCATCAAAAAGAAATATATATTGCATAGATTTTTTAAAATTAGTTTATAATTTTTGTGAAAAAACACATTAAAATTTTTTTTATGCTTATTTGCTATATCCAATTAGTTGGATCTAAGACCCTTTAAACGATTACAATTTTCTTACCTGTTTTGTAGTAGCAAACTTAACCACAAACATATTGTAGCCTGACAGCAGATGTCTTCCATAACCACTGTTTATAAATTCAATTTGAGGATACGAAATAGAAAATGTTATGAAATATTTGTATATTTTATTCACACAAAGTCAGCTTTTGCCTTAGCAAGGAGGCTTTGAAAAGTTTTGACAAAATAAAAACCCAAACTGTAGCATAAAAACCCAACATTTCCGCCAACTTTACTTCGGCATACTGAATATTTAATTTTTTTTTATATGCGAATTGAATAATTAAAACACAATTAGCATATAACGATATATATTTCGTTAAATTGTTATCACTCCTTTGACTCAAAATCAGTTAACCTAATAACAAAAGAAAACAAATTTAATAGATTAGAAAGAAAATTGTACGAGTTTCAAAGTTAACTAACATGCTAACTGTCTAGGTGCGATTCCCAGATAATGGTTAAAAGTATTTTTTTTTTAATACAGAATTATCATAAAATTCTATTTATTTATGTATTTTTTTTTTTCTTAAATTTTAAAATAATTATAATGTTAATTTTCAATTTCGTTGTTTTATTTATTATCGTTCATTTCGTTTCCAGCTTGTCAGACTGCTGTCCACAAAAAGTGCCATGAAAAGCTTTTGGGAAAATGTTCTGGTTCGGTCTTTAATTCCGCAAGTACAATTGTAAGTTGTAACGTTTTTATTTATTTATATCGATTTTCCTTAATTATGATACATTTTTGTTTATCAGTTGCTGCGAGAACGTTTTAAAATCGATATGCCGCATCGTTTTAAGCCGCACACATTTATGTCACCGACATTTTGCGAACATTGTGGTTCAATAATGGGTGGATTTTTTATACAAGGACTGAAATGCGAAGGTAAGTAACATTTGTCCAAATTTGTTTAATAAATAAAATTTATTAATGAATTATTAAATACACGTTTTAAAATGTCAGTATGATGAAATGAATTTGAATCGTAGGAAACATAATTTATAAACAGATGCTGGCAGTACTTATTCAACTTAGCAAAGCCAACAACCGTCAGCACCATCTGGTGCTTAATAAAGGAAGGAAATATACAATACAATAACCCATTATTGAAGGTTACATTTTTAAAATACGATTTTAGAGATTTTTGTATACTAGTTCGTATTAAGAGTTGCCAATTTACCAGTAAATTATTTATAATTGAAAATGAGGCATTCACAAGGGTGAGCTAACTGTTGTGTGGTTCGTTTATGGCAATATGTTATTTTTCTATACAAATGCAAAATGTTTTATATAATATGAATTTAAAAAATTAAAACTAAAAACTGCATAATTTCCAGAAATTCGTAAAATATTTAAAATAATATTTCTTTTTATAATTTTAATTGCACAATTGTTTAAAAGTATTATTTTAAAATTGTACTCAAAAATTTTCTTATTTTAATGTTTATAATGCAAAATATTTTGAGCAGAGTTTTTATACCCTATACCACTATGTGGTTTGGGTATAATGACTTTGTGCTGCTGTTTGTAACAACCAAAAATATTTGACTTAGACCCATCTTTTATTATACCGATCGAATCAGAATCACTATCTGATTCGATTTAACGACATCCGTCCGTTCTTCCGTCCGTCCGTCCGTCTGTCTGTGTGTCCACGTAAACTTTGTAATCAAACTGCAGGTCGCAACTATGAACATATTTTGACAAAATTGGGTATATAAGCTTTTGTCGGACATGGGATGAACGCTGTTGAAATTGGTGAGAATCGGTCCATATTCAGACCTAGCCCCCATACAAATGACCCCTATGAAATCTACATAAATTGCCATAATATCCAAATTGTCATATAGATTGTACTCAAATTGGGTTTGTATGCGTCTATTACATCCATTAATGAGTAGTCCAAAAATGATCCCTATGGGACAACTCTTCGTCATAGGCCCCATATAGAGCTGCTTCCAGATCTTCACTTAAATCTATCAAAAAACAAAAATATTGATTCTTCTCAAATTTGGTTTGTATATATTTTTGCAAAAAAAAACAAGAGACTTTACCAAACATGGTCAGGATCGGTGCATTTTTGGGCCTAGTCCCCATATAGATATTGCATCCGATATGAACTTTTTCATATCTGCAGCCAAAAAAATTAATAAAAATCCCACTCAAATTTGGTTTATGCTTATTTTCTATATCCAGTTAGTTGGGCCTAAGAGATAGGGTCTCTAAACGCATGGTATAGGGTATGGTATAGTCGGTCTAGACCGACTATAATTTCTTACTTGTTTTTAATCAAAGTTCTCAAATTTTCTTCACCAAATTTTGAAACATGGGTGGTAACTTTATGCTAATACGTGAAGGAAAATTTTTAGTTCCCTTTTTGAGCAATATGCGGGCACGGAGTAGTGTGAAAATTGGCATAGTTATAGTTCGTATGGAGAGGAAGCTGAGAATGATAAAATTTATGTTTAATCTGTCTTACAACGCCTTATTAGAACCTTAGAATTGACGTAGAAAAATAGTTTAAGCCCTGAAGATGCCAACAACTGTTTGACGAAACGTTGGCGAAAATATAAAACTGTGTTTTAATAAACTACGACCGAGCAGCTTATATAAAAAAATACTATAAAATAATATATTTCTAATATTTCGTTACACCCTATTAATAAGAATGATGTAAATTATATATGACACGCCCTGTGTTGAATTGTGAATTGTTTAAGTTTATTAGCATACCTTTAGGCTCATTTAAATATTCATAAATTTTTAAATTTAATGAAAAAATAATATTTTATAGAATTTTCACTCGAATTTCGAGTGCTGGGCTATACCAGTTTTATATAAAAAAAAAATATTTATATATTATTGTCAATTAACTACACTATTCTAGAAAAATCTATAAAAAAATTTTAGGAAATAAAACACTGTTTTAATCACTTCATTGGCTCAAGTTATTGGAAATATCAACCGAATTGAATAATAACAAAGTCATCTTATTTAAATCCAAATTAGTTTAGAAATAAAAATGACTACTAAACTAAATAGAAAACTCGAAAAAATACAACCCACTTTGCTGCAAAACTGTTGTTAAGCAAACTAAAGAGTGCATATTTACATAATGGTAGAGCCGTTTGATGTTCTGATTTGCTTCTGATATATTTGTCTGATCGATTTAGTCTCTTCTTAACGTTGTTGATCTTTTCAACTTTTGGACGATGCACAAGTACCGGCATCAAGAGCACCCCATGGGTTAATTTCAGGAAAAAAGTCCAGAATATTATTTTCTAGAATTATTTAAATGCTATCGACAACCTTTATCGAAATCCTTCCACAAATGTATATTATTTCGATATTTTGTGTTAAAAAAATGCAAATATCCTTAAATTTTACCTTTGCACTTAAAGGGGGACAATTTATAGTGTTTCAATTTAACCTTGATTTATAGAATTGAGAACTTATATCAAGTAGTATAATGTTTTGAGGAGAGATAATTGAAATATGAAAGCACCAAAAAGATGTCGACACAAAGTTGAAAAAGTATGAAAAATCAAATTTTTCTTCAAATCCGCTGAAATAAAAACGCTGCCCTCGCCAAATTAAAAACAGGATACCTACAATATTTAGCATTTTTAATCACATGTATTTTGTTGAAGTCCAATCGTGGATTTCGGTAAATTTCTTGAACAAAATTTTTGAAAAAGTTAAATTGGAAATTTTGAAATAGTGATAAAAAATACGTACCGTTTTGACATTAATTTAGAATGGCATAACAACAGACGAGATGCAAAGTACTTTATATATGATTATGTTGGGATCACAAAGGCCCTTTATTCCTCATAGGAACCATAGGATATAATATATATATATATATATATATATATATATATATATATGTTGGGATCAGAAGAATGCAAAAATGTTGCTGTTGAAAAATATTTCAATATCTTTAAAAATGTGAGCTCGATTTTCTTAATCAAGTGGTCTGCGGCGCATTTATTGTCTGGAGAACTTGATATAACTTGGCTCTTTTTCAACCGACAATAGAGTTTGTTGTTTTATTAGAAAGATAATTTACTCTGAATTACGGTTTATTAATTAATTTAATTGTAACGCAATCACTTATATCTAAATTTTTGTGAAAAATGATTTTTTTGATAATTTTTACATATAAATGCATATTTCAACTTTGAACTCAATGCGCGTCCAGAAACCAGAAAGCATTGTCCGATATGGCTCAAATTTTGCGTACTAAAGTTACAGATCCAGTGTCACAATAATCCGACCCACACGAATTGGAATTCCAAAAAAAATGGCTGTCACCCTAATAAATATTGGTCGTGGCTTAGGCGTTGATTGAGTCTTTTCTGGTAAATTTTTTTTATTTGTTTGGAGTTCTGCAAACATATTTGATGACGTTGATGGTTCATTATTGTATTTGTACTTCGGTTTTTTATGTTGATGCTTAATAGGCGATTTGTTCTGTTTTCGTTTTACTACTTTTGTTGTTGGTACTTGCCAATTACTATCACTTCCATAACTTTCTTCAGTCATTATAACAACAAGTACTGTTATTAAATTGCAATCGTTTTTGTAGTAATTAGATTTTTGTTTATTTTTGGAATTTCAATACCCAAATCGAAACACTAATCTGTTTGTTTGAAGGATAATAATTTACTAGTTCTCACAACACAGCACAGTGGTCAATTCCGGAAATAAATCCATAACTTCTATATTTCTTTAAGAAAATACCTGAAATTTGGTATTCAAATGAAGAATATCCCACAGTTAAGTTTTGAACATAAACACAATTTTTATAACATACCTAATGAAAAATTAAAAACATATGATTTATTGATTTGGAATTTTATTTTTTTTATATATACACAAAATTTATGATTTTTTAATTAAATTAATTAATCATGTCTTGTTCTTTCTTATCACTTTTTATTCTTATTTTACTAATCAATTTATGCGAGGATATTAAAAGGTAATGAATGACGTCTTCGTTGTTCAGTTTTCTAGAAAATCCTTTGCTGTGACTCATCCTGGCCGATTAAAAAATTTTTTTGGATGCTTCCTGAGCCTCCTCTGATAATTTGCCTATTGGTATTCCAATATATTGAATTATTTCAGCACCATGAACGAAAACTTTATGTACAGTCGGCGGCATGTTGTACCATCCATAAAGGCAAACAAATAGTTTAGCTATTTTATAACAAAATACTTTAAATTTATAAATAACTAGAGGACCCCTGCTGCTCCGCAGCATTATATTATATTATATTAATTTTTATAATATAATACCAAAATTTGCCAAGAGAAGTTAACGTACAGTAATGGCAAAATATGCCAAGAGAAGTTAACGTACAGTAAAAGTAAAGTTGATTCTCCACGCATAACTTTCCTCAAACCCAACGAATTTAATAGCTAAAAGAAGGAGCTTGATCCACTGAGTTTTCTTAGACCTATGTCAACAGCCTACGTTAATTAGAACTCTAGTTATAGAGGTTTGAGAGAAGAAAAATATTGAAAAAAATCTTGAATGCAAAGTTTATTCATAAATTCTTTTAATATATAAGATAATTTCATGGCCTGAAGCTAAAACAAGGAGAATATTTGCAAAGTTCTTAATTAATCGCGGGTCAATGTTTAATATTTCAAAAACTGTATTATAATATTTGAAGAATATGTTCGAGCAATATTACCATTATTTGAATTAGCTGAATCAGGTCTTACGACTTCAACACCTATCCCCATTCTTGATCTCATTTCGTTCTGAATTTTTTTTTTCAGTTTTGTTTTTTGGTCTTGTTATCTTTTGAAGCAAACGATTTCTTAAAATTTATATTATACGCTATATGGAAAAGACACTCCATAAATCTTACCCAGCAATGCAGAGTGCTTCAACCGAAATTGTAATTGGTTTCAATGGGTTTTAATGATTTAACATATGAAAGTTTATATTGTTTGGAGTTGCATGGCATATATTGCAAGATCTGATTGACATCTGATTTGTAAGAATATTAACGACTTTGCCATCAATCATTGTACAAAGGAGAGAATAGTTGATCACAAATTTATGGCTGTCATGGAATTCAATTTCTGATGGCAATAAATGTTTAATTTGTTCTGAAATATTTTTGTACTCCTTTTCGACGTTTTTTTTTATTTTCTTTAATAAATTCAAACTGTATTGGTCAACAGAAACGAGCAGATGATGGCCTTTCATTTTTCCAGATAGTTTGTTTTGACTTTGTCGATATTAGCTGCAATCATAAAAATCTCCTTTTCATCAACACTTCTTAAATCTTCTTAACTTTCCCACTTCTGATTAAAAATTTGTTGTCCTGTTGATCCATCCATTTCCCACTTTCCAACTAGTTCAAAAGTTGTTTCGTTGATTTCTTTCAAATCCAATTCAATAGACAATAATATTTTTTTTTGAAGTGTGATTAAAAAGTGCCTGTAGATGTTATGGATGCACCGTTTTATCTGTGATTATACCTTCGGGGTAGCAATCTTTTCTACGTTCTAGCACTTGAGGATATGAAGGATAATACTTTGCTCCCAACAATATATCACTGTAAGATCTTAAATTTTGTTGTTTGACTTTGATAACTCTCGATCCAAAAACATCGCTAGAGCTCCATTAAGTAAAATAACATCTTTATCTAAAGCATCACATTTGGTTTTACTAAGCTTTTCAGACGCCTTAGGAAGTAATGATGAGTCATATGTGGTACAAATTTCAGCGATTTTTCGTCTTTTGCTTCTCTTTGAACATTCTTTAAAGGAAATTACTGGCTTTCCTCTATTTAACTGTTTACTAGTTCTGGCAACCTTTATTATAAAATAAGTATTAAATATATTTATTTTGATGCATACATTTTTTGCACAAACTTACACAATCTTCACATTCCATGTAATTAAAATTTAATTTTAACCACATTGATTCCCGATTTTCAAATGTATTCCTATTCAAATGTATTCCTATTCTTTTTCACAAACCCTATATTTTTCTTTGACCGGTACTAATTTAGCCTTTAATTTTTCTTTTTATTTCGTCTTTTTTAAACATTTTTTTTTTTTATCACTCCTCTATGTGTTTCATTCAGCATTAGTAACAAGAAGAACAATATTCTGAGAACAAACATCAATAAGTATAAGACAACAGTTGACAAAAACCTAAGACTAAAAGCATCGATAACATTTCTAATACGTTGTAGAAAAACAGATATAATTCAAAATTTTATTACAAACTCCACAAAGAGCATATATAATATTTTTGAAATGAACGGTTGCACTAGATCCAATATCAGACAAACTCTTTCCAAATATATGCAAAATTTGCATATTAAAATTTTAAATTTGATCTAAGTATTAAAACACAAACTATTAAAACTTAATGAAGAAGAAAAAGAACTTATTCAAAATGTAATAGAAAATCAATTGACGGAAGATGAAAAGATTGCACTGTGGAACAAACTACACTTGAAATATCAACAAATAAGCCAATTAAGGATAAATATAAACGTAAATTTAAAACCTTAAAGGAAATACAGAAAAAAGATTTGGACATAAAATTAAATAATTACTGGTTTGTGAATAAGACAAAAACGGACATTCCGAAAGATATACAGTGGATTTATCACTTGGACGAAAACACGCACTACTAACAATTAAACAAGAATTTCCAATGATGAAATATATTACTGATGGTGAGGACTTCATTCAAACAATAACAGATAAAGAAGAACAAGAGTCAGCTAGGATAAAATTTACAACGATTATTGACAATCACTTAAGCAAAACGAAAATTAATAATAGGGGTAAATATACCCTTAACGTTGTAGATAAGACCAAAAAGTTTCTTAAGAGCAACACCAATATTTTAATTTTAAACGCAGATAAAGTTCATGTGACGGTGGCTATGGAGAAAGAAGAGTATGGTGAGAGGATGCAGAATATAATTGGAGATATGATGACATACCGAAGACTGATTAAAGATCCCACAAATAGGTTGCAAAGGACAAATGATGAATTTGTTGAGGAATTGTTTACAAACAATATAATATCAGAATACGACAAAAAAAGACTTAGAACAGATGTTGCTAATGCTCCTACGATTTATAGTCTACCAAAAATTCACAAGGATAATTACACTTTACGACCGATTTACTCATGTATTAATGCCCCATCAAGCCAACTATGCAAATATATGACTCGTATATTAAAAACAATTAATGAAAATTCAATATATAATGTTACGGGCTCCGTGCAATTTAGGAATAAGATCAAGAACCTGACTATAGATGACGATGAAAGATTGATTTTTTTTTTTGTTGTGTCGCTGTTTCCAAGAATCCCTGTTAATTTAGCTTTAGTGATTATAGAAGATAGATGGGACGAAATTGCTACGTATACTAATATGAAAAAGGACTTGATTCTACGAAGTATGAAATTTTGCATTAAGGACAATCGATACTTCACATATGATGGCAAAATATATACGCAGAAGAAGGGCTTAGCAATGGGGTCCCCAGCATCACCGATAGTTGCAGACATTATAATGGAGAAACTATTGGACACAGTGATTGGTAAGCTTTCAAAAAACCTAAAATATTGACGAAACATGTTGATGACATCTTTAGTGTAGTGCTAGAGAGGGCAATTGAGGAGACAATGACTATATTAAATGATTTTCACCCTAGTATTAAGTTCACAATAGGGAAAGAGTTGGATCAAAAATTACCATACTTGGACACTCCGGCAAAATTGTGGAACAAATTCAGGTTAGCAAAAGTTAGGTCGATCCTGAGAGTGAGGGGTGAAAATAGAGGCTAAGTTGGAAGACCCGTATCGCCGCATTTGTTTATTTTAGTTCGAATTTTGCTTTAATCGACCTTTGAACTTTGCAGTCAAATGCCGATTTTCAGCATATTGTTTATATGGTTTTTTGGCTATAACTCGTCGACTAATTGATATTTTTTCAATCTGTAAAAGCCAATTATTGCTAGAGACCTGTGCAACAACCAAAATTTTTTTAAAAAATTGATTTAGAAAATTTTTCTGGTGCTTATGAAGCAAAATGTTGGAACAATTATTTTTTTTTCATGCTTTTTGAAAATATTTTCCACAAAACTAAGTCTTTTTGCTTTCTGTTTGATCCATAATATGCTTCTCAGTTTCTTCAATAAATTTCGTTAGAAAAGAAAACAATCATAATACAAAACTTGCGTTTTCCAGCTTAATATTAATTTACTTCTCATTTTTTATGTACCAATTTTGTTCAGTGTTGGTTTTGAAGAAACATTGAAAAAGAAATTATAAAAAAAATCGGAACAGAAGGCATTCTATTTGTCTTGTGCAAAAGCACAATTTTTATGCTGATTAGTGAACTATCGATGAATAAACGCCAATCATCTTTTTTATAGGTTAACCCTATCATCTCCATTAGCTTTTCAATATCGTTGCAATAAGCGAAATTTTTTGCATAATTCACATTGAAGAACTCTGCTAACTCTTTTTGGCGTTTTCGATATGCTGTTACTTTGGTACCTTTCGCCAGCAAATTATTTCCTTCCAAAAATGAAGCCAGTAGTTCTGATTTTTTCTGAGTCAAACACAAATTTGCAACGATTCCATCCAATTGGTTTTGTGTGACTAGGATTGGGTCCTTTGATGATTCATAGGATGTACCTTCACCAGGGTCGTATTCTGAGAAGAAATCCATGGATGTAGCAGTGGCGGTTGTAGTACTGATATCTGTTTGAAGATCAATACTTCGGTATGTTGGTACTGGAACGAATTCTAAGTGCGGTAATGGAATTGGACACTTGACACTGCTACATAAGTTTTATTCTTTGCTTTCCTTCTATTCAAAGTTTTATGGTAGTTGATACATCCATAGCAATTTTCTTCTTGATGCGGGCTGTTGTCTAACCACATCATTGGTATACCAAAAGGCATAGCCTTCTTCTTTTCACTTTTCCATTGCATAAGAGTTGAATAGCAATTAAAGCAAACTTTTTTAGGGGCATAGTTTACGTCAGTGATAAACTCTTGCGAGAAATATGGTTTATAGGCTTCCAAAAAAAAATCACTCGCATTGTCACATTTTTCATCGCTTGATATGAAACGTCCACAAACATTACAAAAATGGTCCAATTTACATTTTGGTTCCGACATTTTTAATACAATAAATATTATACAATGTTTTTTTTTTTTGTTATTTCTATGAAACCGATGCACTTAACTTAAATCACTCACAAAATTAAATAAGTTCCAAAAAAATTAATAGCGAATTTTATTACGTCCGAGCGAAAATTAAAAGACATCAGCTTCGGCTGAGTTTCGAGTCATAACTGAATCTTCATTTTTGAAATTAGTTCGCTTGTACGAAATAAAAAAATCGCTACTTGTGCGTGGTTGAAAACAAAAAGTTGTTTTACTAATTCCTAATTCTTGGAACTTCCCTTTTTAATTAATTCTACCTAAATCGCTATTTATTTAATGTTTTTGGGATTTTTAATGCAAATTATCGACTAAGACCATTTTCTTTTCAAATGAAATTTATTGAAGAAACTGAGAAGGATATTATGGATCAAATAGAAAGCAAAAAGACTTAGTTCTGTGGAAAATATTTTCAAAAAGCATGAAAAAAAAATAATTGTTCCAACATTTTGCTTCATAAGCACCACAAAAATTTTCTAAATCAATTTTTTTTTAAAATTTTGATTGTTGTACAGGTCTCTAGCAATAATTTGGCTTTTACAGATTGAAAAAATATCAATTAGTCGACGAGTTATAGCCACAAAAACCACAAACAATATGCTGAAAATCGGCATTTGACTGCAAAGTTCGAAGGTCGATTAAAAAAAATTCGAACTAACATAAACAAACGCCGCGATACGGGTTTTCTAATTTAGCCTCTATTTTCACCCCTCACTCTCAGAATCGACCTAACTTTTGCTACCTGAATTTGTTCCACAGTGCAATTAGAAAAAATAACATATTAAAAATGTATTGGTATCAAAAACGATCGTCGTCAGGCAGAATAATTAATTTCTTCTCAAAGCATCCAAAGAGGATTATAATCAATACGGCCAATAACTTAATAAGACGGGTTTTGAACATCAGTGACTTGGAATTCCATAAAAATAACAAAATTAAAATCAAAAATATTCTACTTGACAATAATTTCCCACATAATCTCACTAATATACTTATCCGAGATTATAAAAAGGACAACAATAAGGGAACCACAAAAAATGAAGAACCAAAAATTTTCAAATCATTGATCTATGTACCTGATATATCTGAAAGATTTGCAAAATCGAGAGTATATAGAAGTGAAAACATAAGAATGACACACAAAACTGAAAATAACCTCTCAAAAATCTATAGTAAAACAAAAGATAAAATAGAGAATATGGATAAATCAAATGTTATTCACAAGATCCCCTGTATAGTTAACAAAGATGATAAATGTGAGAAGGTTTATATCGGAACAACAAAAAGCAAATTAAAAAGACTGTCAGGACATAAATCTGATCAAAAATTAAAACTCAGCAATTTTACACCAAAAACAGCATTGACAACCCACTGTGTTAAAAAAAAAACACACTCCAGACTTTGACAATGTAAGAGTGCTTCAAAGTGAGCAAAATTATAAACGCCGTTACATATTAGAGATGCTTAGTATTATAAACATACCATCTAATAAAAGAATGAATTTTAAAGTAGACACTGAGAAATGCGCTCAATATTGTAGACATTTGGTGAACAAAACAAAGATAAAAGTGCAATAATTATATTTTTAAATTCAGTCCAATATTATATGACGAAGGTGGAGCAGTAGATTTAGGTTTGTTGTTTATGATTTAAAGTAAGTTTATATTTTAATGTAAACAGATTGTGTAAAAATTGTTGTTTTTTATATATGTTGTTTTATATCTTTTAATATTTGATGTTGTTATAAATACTTACACATTTTATTGTTCTAATAATTTAAATTGATAGACAATCCCTGAAGATGATATTCAAAGAATATCGAAATATTGGATTTTAATAAATAACTTTTGCCAAAATCAGACCTCGAGCTCAAATATTTAATTTTTATTTAATATTTCATCATATTTTTTATTTTGGTGAAGTTGAAATATTTCAAAAAGTTCACCCTTTGTAATAGATGGAGTCACTAAAAATGCTCTGGTTAATAGGAAGGCACGAAATGTAAGCTGAAATTGATAATACTTACTTTTGATATTCTACACTAGTAAATGAAATTTACACTTACCTCTACTAGCCCCTTCTAATTTGTTTTGGCCCTTCAAAAATTGGTTATGTATAGCTTTTATTTGTTTTTTAACTAATTCGCAATTATCAACAAAAGTAACGCGCACAAAATTGCAATAACCACATAGAAATTTTGAAGAAAAAATCATAGCCTACTTTTATTTAAAAGTAAAATAATCAAATTTAAAAAACCTTAAAATAACAGGCAGAAAATTATTTACTTTGCACAAGTATAAACAATAACATGGGTTATAAAATAATCAAAATAAGAATTAAGTTGTTTTTTTTAAGTGTTGGCTTTAAATTTAAATTTCATCAAAATTAAATAAAAAATAAAAATCATTTTTGGCCGGAATTGACCATCGTGCACAGGTCCGTTTACGACCATGGTTAATGGAGACTTGAAAATAATTATTGTTTTAATGATATTTTTTGCTTTTTCAATTTTGAGAATTTTATTTCAACTCAAACTTCTTCCGGGGTTTTTTTTTTTTTAATTACAAACTAATTAATATTTACTTTTAGTCAGCTTATGCTAAAATTCTATTAAACTTCATGTAAATGATCTTGAGAATTTAGAATATATTGTTTTTTCTAAATACTTCTTTTTATAAGTATGCTGCTTATTAAATGAACACTATTTAAATATTTGACAAAATTGATGTTATACATATCGGAACTTTTTAAAAGTGCAGTAATTTTCAAAAATAAAAACACCCCCAAAACCCAAACAATGACGTATGAGTAACAAATAATTTAATAAAGTACTCGTATACACACTGTTGGGTCTTTTGAAATTTCGTTGAGTACGACACTTGATTGATTGAGACGATTTAATTTTAAAAATAAAAACAACAAAAAATGTACCCAAATGTAAATAAATTACATAAAAAAAATAAATGCAATTGTCGGAATTTATTGTTAAAATAATGCAATCATTTCCTTATGTGTTTATAATTTTTATTTCATTATGAAAAAAGACAATAAAAAAACTTATACACACACCTGAACTGATCCCAAATAATGACAGACAAATGATTATCTAGCCAAAGTATACTGGCCGAAAGAAATATTTATATTTAAAGCTCACATAAAGTAATAAAAAAAAATGACAAAACATAAAAGTTTGCCAGACAAAAAACTTAAAATATGCCTTGCAGTGACAGTGATATGCATGCAGTTCAGTGACTTTTCAAGAATACGTTTTAAATAAATCTGATAATATTTTTTTTATTTGTGTCGTATATTTTTTTTAATTAAATATATATAAAAAAAACTCTTGCAATTTGGATTTTTTATTTATATATTATATATTTAATATTAACGCCCACACCTACATGAAATAACTTGAGTTTAAGTATATGATAATCTATTGTTTTAAATCTTTTTTGTGTGTCAGTTGATTTGTTGATCAATGTTATGCTTTGTTGTCATTTTATTTATTTTATATTATTTTTTATGAGTATTAACGATATTTTGTGTTTGTTTATTTTTCCAAATCCCATAATGATTCATTTAGCGGAAAATTGTTTAAGATTAGAATAAAAAAAAATTATATTAATTTTAGTTACTGCTTAAAATATACTAATGAAATGTGTAGAGAAAATAATTATTTTTGAAAAGAAAAATTATTAAAATTATAGCCGATCTAGGCTAACAATAGTCCAAGTTTCGGAAGAGAACCAGAACATTTCAAATGCTAATATCACAACCACAATGGCTGAAAGATTCACATGTGACCCATAGTCCTTGGTAATTATTTTGAAGAGATTAAAAAATACGGAAATCTACAGGGCGGCGAGGCAGACGTGGCCTGACTAAAATTTGCGGTGGACTATGGCTGATTAGCTGATCGCTACACATGCAGGAAAAATTATACTAGGGAACACCGATCACTGTTGCAACTGCGGATGACCTCGATAGGAGGAGATAGTATAGCAGCATGTCAATTTTACCTAACCTGAAGTCCCCTTTCCGTAATTAAGGGTATACCTTTAGTATAGTCTGTCTATAGCGACTATAATGCTCCGACTTAATTTTTAAATATTTAATCAAATATAAAGATTTAACCAAAAAATTTCTAATTTTACTCCCTTTATTTAACTAGTAGTGTAGTAAAAAAACTCGATTTTTAACCCTTTTCGCGTCATTCAATCGATTTGAAACTTCGCAGGCAGACTTGTAGCGACGATTAAAAAAAATATTGCAAAAAAAATTTTGCCTGCGGAATTTACAATTGCTGAGCAAGACTAAAACGATACGGTAAACTTAATTTACAAATAAAGGGAATATAATGAAAAGTTGGTTTTTATGGGTTAGTTTTGTACTCTCTTTATTTTAACTCATAGTGTCTGTTTTTCTGCTTACTGCCGAAAAAAATTGGGATCGCTTTTTTGCCCTTTTTCCATGCTCCAGTCGAGCTGAACCTTTGCAGGCAGACTCGTGGCGACGATAAAAATTATTTAACAGATTTTGTTTAAGAAAAAATTTAATTAAGTAAAGCATAATTTTGGATTTTTCAAAATTTTAAGGGTAAACTTAATTTACAAAGAAAGGGAGTATAATGAAAACTTGTTTTTTATGGGTTAGTTTTTATTTAATTTTTAACATTCAGTTGGTAAAATAAACAAATAGGAGCGTTAAATTCATCTATGCTGATAGGCGATTTCTAGGCGATTTCTTGTGACCGATTTTTTATTCTACCGTTTTATCCCGATTATATTATTTGAAAGGTATATCTTTTTATCATATCATTTTGCAGATTTACAGATTTTTAAATTTTTTCCTTTATTTTGAGTAAATTACATTTAAAGTTGCTACTAGACAAAACTATTCAATACTATGTGTGTGTTTATTAAATTTGTTAATGTGTTTGTAATAAAAATGAGATTGTTTTTTTGTGTTTTGATTTGTGAATTGACTATAATTGATTAGCATAACTTTAGGATCTTTATTTAAAGAAAAAATTAAATTTCCTAGAATTTGCACTCAAATTTCGAGGTCTGGAACCTGTTAATTTACATTAATATCTAGACTTTCTGCATTATTTATAACAAATGTAATTGAAATATTTGAAAAATAAAGAATTTGATAAACTTAATTCTAAATTAATATAACAAACACACTGAATTTTTACAATTTTTATAGAGGTCTCCATATTTTAGGCAATATCTTCATACATTGATTCCCGATTTACCTTAATTTAAATATCTATCTGTTCGAAATAATGGGAATCAATATTTTCTTAAGCTAACCCAGGAAAAATTTTTTTTTTTGTGAAGGAGCGTGATTTCAACAGACAGACTAACGGACAGTCATCGCTATATTAACTCGAGTTGTTATAAGGATCAAGAATGCATTACAAACGGATAGAAAAACTGATGTATACCCTCTGCACAGTGGTGTAGAGGAGTATAAAAATACAATATGAAACAGCAGTGATTATAAATAAAATAAATATGGGTATTTCCACAAACATCTACCAGAACCAAAAATTTAAATGTTGATGAACAACAAATTTTATTAACATTATATTAAAGAAATGTCAAAATTTTGTGTTGAATATAAAAAAACTGACTTAAAAGCTGAAAATATATTTTTTCTTGCTCTTAGTTACTTTTAATGGCATTTTCTTTTCAGCATTTATAGTTTTATATTTTTTTATTATGATGGCACTCATCTTAACAAATCCTTATAGCAACAGCACTATAATAGAAAACAAGTAAGAACACTACAGTCGGTCTAGATCGACTATACCAACTTATTAAATATAGGAAATAAGCATAAACCAAATTTGAGTGGCATTGTTATTAATTTTTTTGCATTCGGATATGAATAAGTTCACAATATTTTATTTTTTTGATAGATTTAAGAAAAGATCGGGAATCAGCGGGCTATGACTAAGAACTATCCTATAGGGTTTATTTTTCGGCTACTTATAAATGGATGTAATATACATAAACAAACTTAATTTGCCGGAGATCTATGCAATAATTTGGATATTATGGCAATTTAAGTCGCTCAATTAGGGGTCATTTGCATTGGGACTAGGTCTGAACATGAACCGATTTTCACCAATTTCAACAGCATTTATTCTATGGTCGATAGAAACTTATATACTAAATTTCATTAAAACACCTTCACATTTGAGACCTTAGTTTGATTAGAAGGTTTACATGGACATGCAGACGGACGGACAGACGGACGGATGGACGGACATCGCTAAATCGAATCCGAAAGTGATTCTGAGACGATCGGTATAATAATAGATGGATATAGGTCAAATATTTTTTTGTAGTCACAAACATCAGCACAAAGTCATTATACCCTGACCACATAGCGGTATACGGCATAAAAATTTAAAAAAAAAACCAAACAAAGCTCGATTAACCGTAAAATATTGAATTCATTTTTTTGTTCCTGTTCTAGTGTCACATTCTTGTACTTTAAACATAGTTTGTTCTCTGTACTTCGCGATAGTTATAATCAAGTAGGCTGAAACTTTTTGTTCAAAACGCATTTCAACTAAAAAACAAGTAAGAAAATTATAGTCGGTCTAGACCGACTATATGATACCCTATACCATGCGCTTAGAGACCCTATCTCATAGGCCCAACTAACTGGACATAGAAAATAAGCATAAACCAAATTTGAGTGGAATTTTTATTAATTTTTTTGGCTGCAGATATGAAAAAGTTCATATCGGATGCTATATCTATATGGGGACTAGGCCCAAAAATGGACCGATCCTGACCATGTTTGGTAAAGTCTCTTGTATTTTGCAAAAATATATACAAAAAAAATTTGAGAAGAATCTGTACAATATTTTTGTTTTTGATAGATTTAAGCGAAGATCGGGAAGTGGCGTTATATGGGGGCTATGACTAAGACTTGTCCAATAGGGATCATTTTTGGACTACTGATTAAGGGATGTAATTAATACATACAAACCCAATTTGACTAAGATTTATATGATAATTTGGATCTTACGGCAATTTATGTTGATTTCGTTGGGGTCATTTGTATGGGGGCTAGGTCTTAACATGGACCGATTCTCACCAATTTCAATAACGTTCATCCTATGCCCGATAAAAGCTTATATACCAAATTTCATCTAAATATATTAATATTTCCGACCTGCAGTTTGATTACAAGCTTTACATGGACACACAGACGGACGGACGGACGGACATCGTTAAATCGAATCAGATAGTGATTCTGATTCGATCGGTATAATAGAAGATGGGTCTAGGTCAAATATTTTTGGTAGTTACAAACAGCAGCACAAAGTCATTATACTCAAACCACATAGTGGTATAGGGTATAAAAAGTGACTGCATATAATAATCGCACTAAACATTTTCTTTTGATTTTCAGCTAATCCCGCCAAATTCTTATTGGACTTCTCACATTAATGTCTTATGGACTCGTGCAAAATGTCGATTCTTTCCCTTTTATAGTACGCCAGTTATATGATACAAGATATCTACTTTGCATGGGCTTACGCAAAGCCACAAAGCTCTCTCTTTTACGGTACTCCAGATATATGACATTAAATTACTTTGCATGGGGAGTGCCACGCCCATTGGTGTGATCCCGCCAATTTTGTGTCCGATTACTTATACTAAAATCTGATGGGATCGTGCAAAGTGTCAAAGCTTTCTCTTTTTAGTACAGCAGTTATATGATATCATATAATTACTTTGTATGGGCGGTGCCATGCCCACTACTACGATCACGGCCATTTTTTGTCTACTAAGCAGATGAATAACTTATGGGCTCACATAGAATCCCAGGACTCTCATTATTACAGTACTCCAGATGTATGGGATTTCATATTTATTTTGTATGGCAGGTGCCACGCCTATTTTTACGATACTGCCCATTTTTTTTCTGACTACTCAAATTAATAATAGGTGACATCAGACAAAAGCTTTCTCTGTCACAGTACTCGAGATAAATAATAATAGATTATTACTTGTGCGGGAGGTACCACGGCCACTTATCCGATCCGGCCCATTTCTGGCGTAGCTAATAATATTAATTATAGGTGACATCACACAAATTTGCAAAGCTCTCATAGTACTCAATATATATGATATTAAAAATTTACTTTGTCTGGGAGGTGCCACGCCCACAAAAAATATTTAAAGAATTATAGCCTATAGCACTTCCCATATCCGGAGTAAGACTCTTTGAAAATTTCAGGAAGATCAGATGGGTAGTTACAGAGATTACCTCCTACAAACAAACAAACAAACACACATTACCTCTTTATTATATTACTAGATGTAACCCGGTGTGCTTCGCTACACCCCCCCACCGAATCGTTATAAAATGGCTCACGCAAAGTCCCTAGTCTCTCACTAATACAGTAATTCAGATATATCACATTTAATATTAAGTTTGTGTGGGGCTACCACGCGCTTTTGTCTAATCCAGCCCATTTTTTTGTCTGACTGCTCACGTTAATAATAGATGCCCTGAGACAAATTTGCAAAGCTTTCTCTATTATAGTACTTAATATATGTGATATTAAAAATTTACTTTGTATGGGAGGTGCCACGCCCACTAAAAATATTTTAAAAAAAATTAAAGCCTGTAGCTCTATAGATTTAGAATCAGATAGTTTTCCCTAATTTGCTTTAAAATTTCAAATATGCACTATATAAAACATTATAAAGAATTTACTGATCTCATTTGTTGTAATATATTGAATAATATTTCAAACTCTGTAAATACGTATATATAAAATTAAATGAAATAATGATGATATTGTAATTGAAATACTTCCTTTCCATTAAAAAAAAAAAACTGTTTTCACCAAAGTAGGAATTTTCCATTACCTGATAAAAAAAAATGCTTTTATTGCATTTAATAAAATATTTGCTCAATAATGACTGTATAGTGTAGGTGGGACGCCAGCTAGGATCACCAAATAATATAAAAATCGCTGGACCGTTATATAATGTATGCCTTGTAGCAATCTACGTACATAGTGGCATTTAAATTTAATATAGTGTATGTATGGGGGCAGGATCGCCATATAGTGTATGAGGGGGCAGGATCGCCATATAGTGTTAGCTTGGCAGGATCGCCATATAGTGTAAGAGGGTGTACAAAAGGACACTAAGATTGGGTGAGAACCGGACCAATCTCAGGAGGAATTTTGTCAAGTGCTTTCCTCAAAGCAGTTCCCGCGTGCACGCTAGATGCACTTTTTTAATGTTTTACAGAGATAGCACGTAGGCAGATTATGCCAATGTTTAAACCCTTTGGCAGAATATGCCAGTAAAAAAAAAAAGAAAATCTCTGTTTGGTTTTAATTATAACCCTTTCAAATCAGAATTATAATTGATTTTTTATTTTAAAATGCTGGTCTTTTATATCATTATAATTTAATATTTTTACTTAATTTAAATAATAGTCTTCTCTTTTCTTTACATTCGCATATTACAAATTCATTGATTTTTGAACGTTGGGCTCAATAGCCAATCAAAAAAACGTTCAATAATCAATTTAAATTTTTCCCCTCAAAATTTGAGTGACATTCCTATTTGTCATGGGTTATTGACACAATTTAAATTTTCACAAATTTGTCATTTTACATTCCAGTGATATTTAATTACACAATAATTTATTGTTTTGTACTTCAACCCTTTACCCAAGGTTAGTGTACTTTGTGGTATGTGTTGAATGAAAAGAAAAGATATGCAAAAAAAAATAAATAAATGTAAACAAATAAATACAAATAAATATGTGCATGTGCATATAGTAAACAAAAATAAACAAAAAAATATAAACAAATAAAGATGAATAAATGAAATAAATAAAGATAAATGAAGATGTGTGTAACATCATCACAACTGAAAAATTCCATCTTTAATAATTTCATGACTTGTAAGCGGAAACTATTAGTGAAAAACTACATATTTCAGGTATGGCTAATACTTTTGGACGATCGAGATACAAAATGAGGAGGTCTGTAACAAAACGCCATAGTTCCACTTTTTAAGTTTTTTTTTTTTTTTTTGACTAAATCCGGTTCTAGATATTGAAATCTATGTGCCCATTATTATAAAACATACTGCAATTCAATACCAAAAATAATGAATTAGACTAAAATGAAACAATTCCAATATTCTACTGAATTTAATTAAATTTATTCGTTTTTCCAAAAAAGTGTTCTGGTGGAATTATTGCGTTTTGTTATGGACCTCCTCAAATAAAATAATAAATACGATGTGTTTGGTAGTTAATGGAATTTTGAGTTGAAATTAATTGAACTAATCTTTGTTATAAACATGACAGGAAATTTTGTTAAGTTTCAAATGTCGCGTGCTAAATAATAGTAAAGGTTATAAGAAAGAAACGCATGCAAATGTTTCAATATGACAACTACCGCCAGAAAGCTATATTATTGCATTTTATGCAAAGAAGAATCGCTTTAAAGGACTAGATTCCAATTCGCAGATGTTTGCATTTTCTTAGATGCAGTCGAAAACGTGTTCTATTTTTATAACCTATACCATTATGCTGTCAGGGGATAATGACTTTGTGCTGATGTTTGTAACTACCAAAAATTTTTGACTTAAACCCATCTTTTATTATACCGATCGACTCAGAATCACTCTCTGAGTCGATTTAGCGATGTCCGTGTGTCTAAATTATCATGTAGATCTCGGTCAAATTGGATTTGTGTGTGTTTATTATATCTATTTATCAATAGTGTAAAAGTAAACCCTATAAGACAATTCTTAGTCATAGCCCCCATATAAAGCTGATTCCCGACCTTCACTTAAATCTGCCAAAAAAAAAAAAAAAAAAAAAAAATGAACGAAACTGAAAACTAAAATTTTCTCGTTTGTTTTTTTTATTTAATAGATACCTATATAATTACAAATATAATAACAAATATCGTTTAAATGTAAATAATGATTTATGAATGGCATAACATGTAGTTATGAACCAGATTGGTAAAATTATAGCTGTTAAAAAGAAATTATTTAAATAAAGTTGTTTACATATGTACAGAATAAGTTAATTAACTAAAGTACTAAGTACAAGTATTTATATATAATTTATAAATATTTATATAAAAAATTCAAATTTTGAAAGGGAAGTAAGCAAATTCATTTAATATAAATTTTCTGTAGCTTAAGTAGGATGAACCTAGATTAAAGCCATCCCTTTAAGGGGTTAGTGGTTGTTTGTTGCAAAATGTAGTTCTAAATCCATTATAAAAGGACTTGTACCAATAAGATGAAGAGTATTTTCCTTTGCATCTAAGTTTCTATTGTACATTTATATGTACTAGCAGATTCCAGCGCTCGAAATTCGAGTGCAATTTCTAGGAAGCTTTTTTTCAACTTAGCCAATTCACAAACTAACAGTTTTATGGTTTATTATAATTGTGAATGCAAATAAAAAACTCATTAACGGACAAATTAACAAATTTAATAAAACACACATAGCATATGTATAATTTTATGTATGTGTTAGTAGCAACTTTAAACGATCATAACTCCAAAAAAATATTCCAAACGCTGAAATGTGTAAATCTGGGTACCAGCTAAAAAGAAATTCCTTTCAAATGATAAATTTTTTGTCAAAATCGTGGTAAAACTGTGAAACTTACATCGGTCACAAGAAATCGCCTTGCCTATCAATATTATAGATATTGTTACTAGCATTTGAATTTGTAGCTACATTGACTTTCACAATTACATCCACGTCGAAACACAGCTTAAATAATCGGTATCCTCGTTTTGGCAAAAAATTTTCCAGTCATCCAAGTGAATTTTTTGTTGTTAGTAAATGTAAATAATTCACCAAATCTCATTTGTCTATTGTCTCAAACTATAACTGATATTTTGTTCATCTTTTGTATAATCCTTGTGTATAAAGATCGTATTTCCCTTTAGTTTATCTTTGACAGCAGGAACATTATTGGCTTGCAAATACTTTTCCAATGTAATCATAAAAGTGCCCTTAGATGACAATGCATGAGTATTTACTACATTTGTATTTACGTTTAGCTTCTTAGTGCATTAATTAATAAAATCCGATTTAGCTGCTATTGCTTTAGCGCTAACAAGGCTACTGGCGAATATGTTTGTGGAGCTGAATTTGTGATCAATTTGTTAAATACATGAAGTACATTTCTGTCTAAATTCCTCTATTTCTTTTTTTATCGTAAACACATCTTATTTTACCAACTTCCTTCAGTTGTTTTTAACAACATCCTTCGTCAAGCAGGCTACATAGTTTGTTCCAAGAAAAAGTATCCATATATTGTTGCATTTGTTTGTGTTATTTTGAGGATTTTGTTTTCTGTTTTGGTTAGTAATCAGCTATTCGCACTAAACATAGTCTTACTTAAAGGCTATCGAAATATTAAAATAAGAAAAAAATATTGCAAAGATTTCCTTGTTTATTTTTCCACTTTAAAGGCTTATGAATGTTGCGTTCATTACCATGGAAATGCCCATATATCAAAAATATGTTTTTAACTTATAATGTAACGCATCTCTTCAGCAGCAGTATTGCTTAGATGATCATTATACTTCAATTTTGATCAGTTGTTAATTTATTGTCATACACAAACGTATTTTGCATTTAAAAATATCTAAAATATGTTTCATTATATATTCAAATGTATTAACACAGACCACTTAAATTGACGTAAATTGTCAGAACAATATTGTCTGTCAACTGCATTTGTAGGTAAAACAAGAAAAGAATTAAACACATTATAAATTAAAAACCGAGAAATTTCAAATAATTTTGCAATTAATAAATAACCAACTGACTGCGAATATATTTGTTTGGGGTTTTTTTTTTTTTGTTATGTTTCAAATACAAACTACACATAAACTATATAAATAAACAAATCAATTTCTTTGGTAAACTGTGCCAAAAAAAATTTATCACTAACAATATATTCAAAAATTAAATAGAAGAACCACACAAAGCATTTCAGATAAAGAGAATTTGAAATAAGAATTGTAGATTAATTTTTTTAATAACATGAATATTAACTAATGTCATGTTTTATGGATGGCATCAAATTTGCAGATGTAGTATAATGTTAATGTTATAAACAATAAGGTCCAAATTTATATTTACTCGTAATAAACTTTAAAACAATTAAGAAAATAAAATTGACTATACAATACCATTATACCATGAAGTTCGAAAATTAATGCTGTCATAAATGGATATAGAGAAATTTTGTTGTGAATTTGTTTCCGGAACGATTTTCGTTAAAAATTGATTTTGGTGATCCCGTTATTTTTTAAATACTCCAAAAGCATTATAGTTTTGTTAATATTAAATAGCCCTTGTAGGAAAATATTTCTTTTTTTTTAATTATTGGCATTTGTGAATTTTCGAAAATTGATTGCACCGTGTAATAAAATTAAAATTTTGTTACACCTACATACGAGAAACCGAACACAATTTCATAATAAAACTGCGTACTTTGTTTTTCATTCTTGCTGTTGTTTCCTTTTAAAGAACCCTCAGGTTTAAATAATGTACATGTTTAAAGATATTTTTCCTCCACACCACTGTGCAGAGGGTTAAATTTAAAATAATTGTAATCCTGAGCTAGCTATTGAAAATCATCAAAATCGGTTTCAATGAAAATATAAAAAAAAAACTTTTGAACTAATATATTTTTATTCTAAATTTCGTATTTTGTATGTGATTGCTGTAATTATTGCTATGGTCATCGTAGCTGTAACATTTAATGAGTAAATAGGTATGGTTATACTACATGTGTCATATTAGCTTAGGCCGGTATTGCCACACTTTTTTAAAGTTATTCCGAATTAAATAAAAAAAATGGCCACTACGGAAAAATTATGTTCGGTCAAGCCCGACTATGCAATACCCTATCCCATGCGTATAATTTTACAAGACGGACGGAAGGACAAACATATAGCCAGACGGACGGAAGGACATCGCTAAATCGACTCGGTATAATAGTTCAAACGTTTCTGATAGTTACAAACATCAGCACAAAGCCGTTATACCCGGACCACGTAGTGGTATGGGGTATAAAAATTTAACTTTTTTTTAAGTAAATATCTGGACACACAGACAGACGGACGGACGGACATCGCTAAACAGACTCAGAAAGTGATTCTGGGTTGATCGGTAAAATAAAAGATGGTAGTTATAAACATCAGCACAAAGCCAATATACCATAACCACATAGTGGTATAGGGTATAAAAACTCCAGCTTAAACAGTTGAACTATGTGAGGTGTAGAGTAATTTAAATGGAATAGTGGCGATTCCTCCCATTGCGTTAAAAAGGTATTTCTCTTTGGTTTCTTATGAAGAAGACCTTAGGGATCTTAATACATACAGAAAACTGATTTATTGTGGCTACAGAATATATTTACAACCGGATTCCGAATTTCTAGTTCATTACAATAACAATACTGGTGGCTACAGTAAATGTTTGATGAGCACAATATAGGACGGTTAGCAGCTATTTACTTTATGTTGATACAATCGAATATACAGTTGTTAAACTTTAGAACAATTCGGTTGGTTATTTATTTATTTTTTTTTTTTTTGTTTTTGTGCGTAATTTTTCTACTCTAATAATAATTATTATTGTTTTTATAAATAAACTAGCTGAATCCGATCCGCGTTGCTGGCCCGAAGAAAACATCTGGATTTTATATTGCATCTAAATTTTAATACCGAGTGTCGGGCAAAAGTAAAGCACGAACTCCCTCGAAAATCCTTAAATACATTGCTTTTAATAATATTATGAATATGACTGAAAAAAAATATACGTTTTCTTGAATATTTTAACACCAGCGCCACCTACAGGCGAAAAACTTTGTCAGCAACTTTAGTTTTATGTACATAATATATGTTGCGAATTTGAGCTAAATTGGACCGTAAATAAATTTTTTGGGAAAATCTCGACCCCAGCGCCACCTATCGGGTACAAAAAAAGTTATGCAAATCGGAGAACCAAAGGAACATATGGTATGAATACGAAGTCGCTACCATTAGTGGTTCAACAGTTATTATAGTACCAACATACGCACCAACGTTTTTATATATTAAGATTATAAATACTGGTCAAAAAATAAAAGCAATTAACTGTAATTTAAAATGGTAACTATATCCAACGTGGGTAATAATATTGAGGACACTCTTACCTGTTTTAGGATATATTGATTCCGTGGGGGATGACTATATATTTATAAAAAAGTAAAGATAAAAGAAATTATTTTGTTTCATTAGGACAAGAAGATGCGAAAAACATATCGACGGGTTATATTCAAAAAGTGCTATATGCAATTTAAAATATTTTCTAAGATAACTGTTATCTGTAATAATTATTATAATTTTCAACATCAATGGTAAGATTAATTCTTAAAAGATATTGTACTAAACCGATCGATGAATACTTTTAGATCTAATGAATATATTGGTGTCCTCGCTCTCCTCAAAAATGTTGTTAAAGCAGATAGCCCTTTTTTAATATAACCCTCGATATGTTTATCAACCAATATCCTTGATAAATTTTCAATAAAATTAAAAAATTGGATAAAAAATTATTATAAAGTTGTTGCCTGTAGTTGAATAATTCTAAGTCAAACCCTAAGATTTCAGGAAAAATATATATATATATTTTTTTTAACTTATAGGAGAGTTTTAACATTGCCGAAAACATGCAAAGTCGGACTGATTAACAAATATTCAATATACTATGTTATAAAAAGACCTAAACAGACTTAATAGGGAATGGCTCGTTTTAAATGTTTTTGGGTTTACTTGCTTCATTTTTCTTCAACTTAATTTATAAAATACATTTTACTACTTTTCTCTTGTTTTTAATTTTCATTTATGTGTTGAACAACATAAACAAGTAAGAAAATTATTGTCGGTCTAGACCGACTATACGATACCCTATACCATGCGTTTAGAGACCCTATCTCTCAGGCCCAACTAACTGGATATAGAAAATAAGCATAAACCAAATTTGATTGGGATTTTTATTAATTTTTTCGGCTGCAGATATGAAAAAGTTCATATCGGATGCTATATCTATATGGGACTAGGCCCAAAAATGCACCGAACTTGACAATGTTTGGTAAAGTCTCTTGTATTTTGCAAAAATATATACAAACAAAATTTGAGAAGAATCAGTGCAATATTTTTGTTTTTTGATAGATTTAAGTGAAGATCGGGAAGCAGCTCTATATGGGGCCTATGACTAAGAGTTGTCCAATAGGGATCATTTTTGGACTACTGATTAATGGATGTATATATACATAGAAACCCAATTTGACTAAGCTTTGTATGATAATTTGGATCTTATGGCAATATATGTTGATTTCATAGGGGTCATTTGTATGGGGCTAGGTCTGAACATGGACCGATTCTCACCAATTTCAACAGCGTTCATCCCATGGCTGATAAAAGATGAAAAACCAAATTTCGTCAAAATATATTCATATTTGCGCCCTGCAGTTTGATTACAAGCTTTACATGGACACACAGACGGACGGACGGATGGAGGGACATCGTTAAATCGAATCAGATAGTGATTCTGATTCGATCAGTATAATTAAAGATGGGTGTAGGTCAAATATTTTTGGTTGTTACAAACAGCAGCACAAAGTCATTATACCCAAACCACATAGTGGTATAGGGTATAAAAACACATAAAAAATTTTACCAGATATATAGATATATTCAGACATATTATCTCAAGATATTTTATGAATTTCAGAATGAAAAACCGATGGATTCTATTTTTTTTTTAATTTTTTATACATATATTATATATTATATTATTATACACATAAAAGATCTCGTATATGGGTAATTCCATGCACAGGTCCAATTTTAAAATTTTAATTTAAATAATTTTTATTGATACCATTTCAAAGAAAAGGGTATGAAAATATAAAAACAGTTTGTTAGGTGTATTTTTGAATATTTTTTTAGCCCCTATTTTTCCAGTAAGAAAGGAATTAAGTAATTTTGAAAATTGTAATTGTAAATATGTAGTTTTGAAAATAATGGCAGAGTCATGTCTGTCACATTACAAAATACTTCTTTTTGCTATAATTTATTTTAGAATTCATGATTTTTATATTATATGCTTTATATATGCTTTTTATATGCTTTATTAACAAACTAGAATTACAAAATATTTCTTTTTACTGTAATTTACACTCAAACCTGTTTTTGTGCGGCCTTTTTATGTGCGTTTTTCTTTTTGTGCGATTTGCTTTGTGCGTTTTTTTTTTTTGTGCGGTATATGAAAATGTAACGAATTTAATCATTTTTTGCTAATGCGAAAGTTAATGACTTCAGAAAACATCAATTGAATTTCAGAAAGTATCAATTGAAATTCAGAAAACATTAATTGAGATTCAGAAAGTATCAATTGAAATTCAGAAAACATCAATTGAAATACAGAAAACATCAATTGAATTTCAGAAAACATCAATTGAATTTCAGAAAACATCAATAGAATTACAGAAAACATCAATTGAATTTCAGAAAGCATCAATTGAATTTCAGAGAACATCAATTGAATTTCAGGAAACATAATTGAATTTCAGAAAACATCAATTGAATTTCAGAGAACATCAATTGAATTTCAGAAAACATCAATAGAATTTCAGAAAATATGCTTTGCTTTCAGAAATACAATTGATGTTTTCTGAAATACAATTGGAAAATGTTTAGTTATTTCGTAAGGTTTTGAGTTATTTTCTTAGTGAAACTTTTTTGTTGCGTTGCGAAAACTATTTTTGTGATTTTTTTATGCGTTTTTTTTTTTTTTGATGCGGTCCCTATCCATCGCACAAAAGAAGGTTTGAGTGTATTTTAGTTTTCATGTTTTTTATATGCTTTATTAATAAATTAGCGCTGACACTGTTTCTTATTTGTCATACAAATAACTTCAGAGCTTTTCTTTATTTTACAAACATCCTCTAAAATGATATCTGTCTGTTGTCATGTCTGTCACGACTGTTTTAAGCCTCCAATTATTTATAACAATAATACTTTCTCACTTTTTCTGATGGTAGATGTATTGGGCAGGTCCGTCTGCATAATCTATATATATAAAATGGAATGTGTGTTTATTTGTTTATTTGTTTGTTTGTACCTTATAGTAGACCAAACCTCTGGACCGATCTTCCTGAAATTTTCACAGCATTTAACTGGGACTCTGGCATGATTAATAGGGTACCTTTTTCGAACACGCCCACTTTTACCCCCACCTATTTAAAATTATGTAAATGCTCCCATATAGTTTTTAACAGATTTACTTCAAATTGTATACACATTATACTCCAGGCGAGGTAGAAATAAACATTTCTTACGCCACGCCCCCCTTTCCCTCCAAATTTTGTTTGAAAGTTTTAAACTTTTTGTTTTCTGTACAAATTTGTTCCTTCCAACGGATTTTTTTTTATTTGGTAGTATATTTCTCTTAATACTGTTAACGTCGCCATATAACTATGAACCACGCCCACTTCTCCGCCCCTTTTTTTTATTCAGATACTTATACCACTAACAATGTTTGCTATACAAAATACTTTTTTTGTAATATGTATTTACCAAAGTTTGATACACTTTTTATCTACAGGTAAAGTAGCCATACATTTGTTTTTTACCAAATCCCCCTTTTTCGCCTCATTTTACCTTAAATTATAATTAATTTGCTTTCAATCTATTTATATAAAAATGAATGTGTGTTTGTTTGTCCCCTGAACCGATCTTCCTGAAATTTTCACAGCGTGTTACTGTGACTCTGGAAGGAATAATAGGCTATATAAATTTTTGATTGGACAAAGGTACGGTGCCACGCCCATATAACTCAAAATATTAAATCGTCATATCTCGGGAATTTTTTGACCTACAGCGCTCATTTTTGGTACGTATGGTATCTGCTTGAATAGAAATACATACTAGAAGAAAAGTGGGCGGGACCACGCCCCTTTTTAGAAAAATAAAAAATCGTAATATCTTCTAAACTACTGGAAGGATCGTCATGAAATTTTCACAAAAGGATATTTTTGCGAAATACTAAGTCCTTAACTATAGAAAGTTGTTAGTGGGCAAAGGGGCGTGGTCCCGCCCATATAACCCAAAATATCATATCACGGCCATTTTTTAACCTACGGCGATGATATTTGGTATATATGGTATTGCAATTAAGAAAACCGGGCGGGACCACGCCCTTTTTAGAAAAATTAAAATCCATAATAATTTCTATTAAGCCCTTGACTATATAAAGTTGTTAGTGGACAAAGGGGCTAGGCCCCGCCCATATAACTCAATATTTGGCATGGATTGATTTGCTTAATAAGGTGTTTTCTTAAATAGGTATACATTCCATGCGAAAGTCGGCGGGCCACGTCCCTTTGTTTCCGATTTGTAGGAAGCCAGACCTGTACACCATTCTTCCTTAAACTTTCACAGTGTGAAACTTTCACTCACTACATCCAATTCTTTATATTCGATTATTGATGTGTCAGGCTTTCCACCACATGTGCTACAACTCAAAATTGGAGTGCCCATTATTTTAATGCGCAATATCGATCCACCACGGCTTTGCAATGGCACTCGACTTGCAGTAAAAAAAATATAAAGGAACAGATGTAGTTTTGCCACGCATTCCAATGATCCCAACTCATTTACCATTCGACTTCAAACGATTACAGTTTCCTGTTCGATTAGCGTTTGCGATGACTGTTAACAAAGCTCAAGGTCAATCTCTTCAAGTTTGCGGCTTATATTTAGCAAATCCATGTTTCTCGCATAGACAGCTTTATGTTGCATGCTCACGTGTAGGGAAACCCACCGACTTATATGTTTATGCTCCAGATGGACAAACTAAAAATAATGTACATCCTAAAGAATTGCAATAATTAATTCTAAATTAAATAAATAATATTTAGTTAATGTATAAATATTTTTTTTTATTTTGTTTTATTTTATAACGATGAGGGGTAGCGAAGTACACCGGGTTCAGCTAGTAATGTATATTTTTATGAACAATGATACTTTTTTATTGTATAATATTGGATTAGAAATATCACTGGATAACATGCTTGTCACTATGGAATTAGTCATATGCTTATAAAGAATTTTGATTAAAAAAAATATAAAAAAATCTATAATCTAGCAATCAGAATGGAGAACCGATGTTCTCTATTCGAAAATGATCAGGGTATTCTAGTAATATATATGGGTATATAACTGTATTCTTTTTATACCCTATACCACTATTTGGTCAGGGTATAATGACTTGTGCTGATAATTGTAACTGCAGTAAATAGTTGACCTAGCCCAATTTTTTATTATACCAATCGACTCTGAATCTCTTTCTTAGTCGATTTAGCAAGGTCCGCCCGCCTGTCCGTCAGTGTGTTCATGTAAGCCTTGTAATCAAACTACAGGTCGCAAATATGAATATAAATAAATCCTATAGGACAATTCTTAGTCATAGAACTTCACTTAAGTCTATCAAAAATCAAAATATTCCACAGATCTTTCTCAAATTTGACTTGTGCATGTTTTTGGAAAAAAATAAGTGACCTTACCGAATTTGGACAGGATCGGTCCATTTTTCGCCCTGGTCGCCTTATAAATATAACATTCGATATGAACTTTTTCTAATTCAAAGGCAAAAAAATTAATAACAATGCCACTCAAATTGGGTTTATACATATTTTCTATATTTAAATAGTTGGACCCATGAGAAAGGGTTTCTAAACTATTGTTATAAAGTCGGTCTAGACCGACTATAATTTTCTAACTCGTTTTGATTATATATGGGTAAGCTGATTTTGTACTATGCAAATGAATATGAACAACGAAAAAAATATATTGAAAAATTATAACAAATTAAATTGGAAAGAAATTAAATATATAGAGCCAACACCCGTTAAAGCGAGCTATTAATTAGTAAATTCTGAGATTTTCATTATAGAGCAATATTTTTGTTTGCATATTAGTCGATTTCAAAAAAGTTTAATTCTTTTTTTTTAACCAAGTGTTTCATATTTTCAAAAGGGAAATACATCTAAAAGATTTCAAAAAAACAAAAATGGGTATATCAAAAAAGTTTGGTACTATTTCTAATATAAATATGCATACATGTTAAAATATTTAACTAATGTGCTCTAATTAAAAAAAAAAAAAAACAAATTATAAAAGCAAACACGAAGCAGGCAAATGAACATATTTTTAAAATCTTTCTGAAATTTAACATTTTGTAAAATGATAAGTGATTGATCAACGTCATAATAAATATTAAATAGAAAAAATTTTATCAAATTATTTTAAAGGCAAATTCGAAATACACACCAAAATACTACCTGCACAACATTATAGCTTTCCACATGTTTTTTTATCAACTTCCCACACACTTTTATATACGATCACGATAATTATATGGAAAATATGTATTCTAATCATCAAAATTAAAATTATGGTACAAAGTTCTACGTTAAACGTGCCGATAAGATGCATGCTGGAGATTGATTTATGATCTCATGGTATAAATAACATATTCTACAAAAAGAAATGGCACTAAAACACATGTACAAGAATATTGACTGATGTTCTTTGATTCACAAAAAAAAACAATTAAAGCAAATAAGAATATTTCTGACATAAATAAAATGTATTAACATGACATAAAATGTTAAGATAGAAACAGATAATTGATTACTAAACGTCATAATAAATATCAAAGATGAAATGGAATAATTTTATATATTATTTAGCAACAAAATAAGAAATATTTAAATATCAAAACACTACCTGCACAACAATATATTTTTTTACATGTTTTTATCAACTTCCCCCACACTTTTATGAATACGATCACGATAATGATGTTGAAAATATGTATTCTAATTATTAAATTCAAAAAAAAAAAAAGTCCAACATTTGATGAGTTTTCATCAGAAGACATAAAAACATCATTATCATATTCAGAATTAAGTTATTCTTAATATTTGAAAATAAAAAAAAAGAAAAACTAAATAATATTTCTCAAAATATTTTGTGTGTTCATTTAAAATTTCTCTAGAATTTTGAAAAGACCAATATTCTCTTCTTAAAACAAAATTTTTCGCAATATTTATAGGAAACATTTTTTGTTTTTGTTATTTATTTTTGCTTTGCCTATTTTTCATGATTTAAATGTTTGAACTCACAATAATACTCTCTCGCTCTTTGAGGGCATATTTAGAAGCGAAAAAATTAAATGAAAAAAAGAAAAATAATGAATTTCGAACATTTTGCAGTAATATATTTTCAGACACATACAGAATATATTTTTCAGCTGAAGTCTTGTCTCAGTTCTTGCGGTGAATTCTTAAATAACGGTTCGTTTTGTAAAGTCATAAGGAAAATTTTTTGAAAAGAGTATTATAAAAATAAAAAATATGCAAAAGATTTTATAAAAATCATTTTTTAAAAGTAAAAACGTAATAAATATGCATATATATTTAAAAGAAATCAAAATTAATTTTGGTGCTCAAGTTAAACAAAAACCTAAAGTGAAAATGTGTCCCTAATATGATAAAAAAAAAATATATACTAAATTTTCTAGAACTTCTTTTAAAGGTTCTTACGTCATATACGCTTGTATTTTAATGAATTCTAGTATAAATGCAATTGTAATAGTATTTTGTATTTTAATTTTAAAAAAAATATATATTTAATTATTTCCTTAATTTTTATTAAATTGTTCATATTTATTGCTTGAGTAACTTTTATTATTATTATGATTTCAAATATGATTATTAATTTTTTTTTTTTTCAATTTTTTAAAAAGTTTAAAATTTTTTCAATGTCGATATAAATTTTTAAATTTTGTAACAAAATACAAAAAAATATTTGCGTCTATTAACTGTCATCATAAATACGATTGACATGTGGTTTTTGTCTTCTGTGTGAGATTTATATTTTTAGATAATTAAATTATCTATTCAAAAAGATGTTGAACCTTTCCAAGATCAATTTTAAATTTCGAATTTTAAAAATTTTTCCGATGTGAAAATGAAATTAGAAAATATGAGATTTTAATAAGAAATTTAAAACAATAATTCAAATTAAATATTGAGACATGAGGAATGGCTGAAGGAATTTGAATGTTTAAATTTTTAACTACCCTCCACACCAGTGTGAAAAGGGTATATATAAGTTTGTCATTCCATTTGTAATAATTAGAAAAATAATCTGGACCCCATAAAATATATATATTTCATATTCTTACATGAAGCGAGGATGACAGAACGATGTCCGTCTATCCGTCTGTAGAAATCAAGACCACGCCCTTAATAGGTCAGCTGGATTGCTCAGTTTCAGTGAAAACAATTTATTAATATCCTGAGCAGGTCGCTGTCCAAAATTATTAAAATCATTTCAATATGCCCCGAGATTTTAATAAAATATATAAAAGCTCTCAAAAATATAATTTTTCTATTTTTTGTTTTGCTTCTTGAGTGTGATAACTGTTATAGTTCTTGTATCAAGTTGTGCACCTTAAACTCCATATTTTGCCGCCGCCAAAATAAAATGCATTGAAATTAAAAATACTGGCCCATAATCATAGTCGCAAACTAAAGTCGGTTCTTTTTAAAATCGACTTTAAATTAAAAACCTATTATTATCTATTTTGCTACTATCATCAAAAATAAAGTCGGTTTTAAGTTCAACCAGCTTTAAGTGGGTGATACCTCAAATGTACAAAACTTTTGCATGCAATCTGCAACAAAATCACACCAAGTGGCAACCTTGATCAGCTGATTCTTTTTCAGTCAGAAAAAAAACTAAAATAAACAAATAAATGAAAATAAACAAATAAACAAAGAAATGATGAGCATTTCTCCCAAGAAACCGCAATGTTGTAAGCACTTGTAGGCTTATTGGTATAGGTAGTCCCCGGTTATTTCTTGGTTGCTCAATATTCAACAAATTAATCAAAAATCGTGTTGTAATTTTGTCAAATCTATACCGTGAAAAAAACTCATCATCATCTAGTTCGAATGGCTTATACCTCTCTTTGTATATTTTAGGTTTTCGTTGGTCACTTAAATCCTCGAGGATTGCAAAATCTCTTTCCATATTTTGCAATTCAAACATTTTTATTTTATCTTTTTATATTAAAAAAATTCACTGGCGGAAAAACAGCTGATTTTAGTGTTGCTAAATTGTTTAACAACAGGTTTAGCTGGTTTTAAATTTAAAACATACTTTAACGCTTAAAGTATATTTTAAGTTGTCTATAGTAGCCCTAAAGCATGCTTTTATAAAAGTATACTTTATAAACGCTAAAGTGTGTTTTATTTTTGACTATGATTACGGGCCCCTGTTTATAAAAAAAAATTAAATCTTCCGTTCCTTCTTAAGCTTTTAATGACTCAACCATCTTAAAATTGTAATAGATGAATATCTTTTTTTAAATTAGAGTATGTTTTAGCCGATTATTTTCTCGTTTACGCATGAGCCAGCAATAGAAAGCCTACTCTAGTAACATAAAAATAATGCATTCCGTTCCACAAAAAAATCATCATAGTCTATCAAAAACCAAAAAGAAAACAATTAATTATAAATATCAATGGTATTAGACCTTAAAGACTTAGAAACTATATTGAAACCGTGTAATAATTATTTTGGAGATTTTTATATTTTGACTCAGAACTTTTGAACTTCTAAACCGATTTTTGTAATTTTTAATAATAAGCTTATACTATTCTTTAAAACAAAAAAAAAACCTTTTTATTAAAAACCTCTATCTTATTCCCATTCGATGAGTCAAGAACAAAATGAAAAACTCCTATGTACCCTCCCTCATCGAAGTTTTTTTTTTAATAACTTTTGAACGGATAAGAGTTTTAAATTAAAATTAAGCATTTGAAAAACTGAAGATATGAGCGAATTTAGAGAATTAACTTATTTTCATTTTACATTTGATCAAGTAAATCGAAAGTCAATTTATTGAATTTGTTTCATTGAATTTATTGAATTTGAATTATTGAATTTCACTTTTCAGTTGGAAATCTTGGACCGATTCGAAAATGTGAATTTGCGCAAAGCAAGTCATAGGGAATCTGACTCTGTTGACAGATTAGAATTAAGTACAAACCCTACATCGGACTCAGCATCAAAATTTCAATTATATATTCTTCCTTTATTTAAATATTTTAACAAATTTGATATTTACATATGAGATCTTATCTTTACATATAGATATTGCAACAAATAATATATAGGATCTAAAGATATTAAATAGTTTTTATTTTATTTTTAATGATTTTTAAAGGAGAATGGGAGGAAAAAAACCTTCATATGATATAATATATTCAAATACTATCTGAAAATATTTATGTGCTTATAGGAGTTTTAGTAGAAATAATAGACCTCTATTAGCACATAATTTTCAATTTGGTGATTTCTTTTTTAATTTTACGTTATTTCTCCACATTCTCTTATCAGCGGGTAAGAGGAATTTTCAATTTTGGCAAATTAATTATTAATCTTTGTAATGAAATCGATAATTTCTTCATAACCTGTTTCTTCATGAAGAAGAAGATTTGATTTTAGGACATTTTTTTTGTATAATTTACAAGTCATTTTAAGACATTTGTTTTGTATAATTTGTAAGCGTTTTAAGAGGCAGTTGGCAGCTTCACTCTAAATAGGACACGCGTATGTTATTATTGGCCTTATAACAATTTTGAAGAGTAGATTTTTGTTTTTGGGGTTTAGAAATGACCTTGTATTTAGTGGTGGCTATAATGCTTTAAATGATTTTATAGCTTTTTGGCACGTAGCTGTAATATGTTCTTTAAAAGTAAGCTTTTTGTCCAAGACAACTCTGAGATATTTGACATCGTTAAGTTATTATTATAATGATATTATTTCCAATAAGAAGATGACGTCTTGGCAGTCTTTTGCGAGATTTGTTGAATGGAAAAATTATTGCTTGGGTCTTGTTTGGATTAATTTTGATTTGCCATTTGTAGAAATATTTACTGCAGTTTACAAGTCCCTTTTCCATTTTCTTCAGGAGTGCACTTGTAAGTTTGTTTGAAGAAATTAACGCAGTATCATCTGCGTAATAAGCAATTTTCATATATTTTGGGACTTTAAAGTCAGATGTATTTATCGAGTAAAGCAATGGCGACAAGACTGATCCTTGAGGTAACCCTGTGGTAATGGTTTTTGGAGATGATGTTTCATTATTAATCGCAACTTTAAAGCTTCTGCCGTGAATGAAATCTGAAATAAGTCCGCATAAATATTTTGGTATATTTGCATCAAGAAGTTTAAATACTAGGCCATTATTATATTAGACCCGTTGAACGTTTATTGTTTTTATTGGTGATTTTAATTATGTTTATTTGGTGAGTAGTGCTGTGCTCTTTTCTAAATCCAAATTGATCTTTGGCGACGATTGAATTGGTCGTTGCAAATTCACTAAGAAGAGAATGTATTTTATTTTCAAATATTTTTATAGCTATTTGGGTTATTTTTTGGCATACTAGGTTTGTTGATAGTAGGGCTTGCAATACCAGACCAAAATTTCAAAGCCGGTATTTCGGTATTTCATTATATTAATACCGGGATCCCGGATTAATACCGGTATATAAAAAAAAAACAAAAAAAGCGAAACTACACTGCAAAAAAAGAGAAAAAAATTTAAAACAAAATAAAATATTTAATTCAATATTGTATAATTCAAAACAATAAAATTTTTTTAAAGTGGCACAAAAGAGAAGAAAAATATAAAATAAAAAAGAGTAATAAAATATATATTAATACGTTCAAAGTATAATAAATCTTATGTCCCATTGTGGTGGTAATTGCCTTTAAAATATGCCCTCAAAAAAAGTTTTGTCGCTGAAGCTGTATCAAATTTTTGTGCACAATAGCCCTGCTGCTGAAAAAGCTCTTTCTGGCTCGAAGCTAGTTCGTGGTATGGACATAAGGCAGTCTTATACTAGTTGAAAATATTTTCCTCTTGTAATTTCTATTTCGAAGTATGTTAGTTCCTGTTTCATAACTTTAAAAAGTATTTTAGAATTCATCGTTTTTGAAGTTCCACTTGCAGTCTTCATCACATTAACTTTCTTGAAAATTGCCATTTCTAGTTTTTCTTTCATTGTCATCGAAACTATAATTTCTGGCTAATAATCAGCAGATGACTCGGAAATGTCGATGGAAGAGGCTACTATATTTTCAATATCGTAACCATCGATATTATATAAGCGTTCCAGTAAATTTATAATTATTTATATAATTGTTGCTTTAATTCGATTAAAAATTGCATTTTCGTCGTCATCTTCTGATTCAGTAGGATTCTGCAGGTATTGCAGTAAACTCGATAAATCAGTACGCCTTTGTTTTATGCAAAATCCATTAAAGCAGTATTCTGTTTTATCAATTTATTAAACATAAATAGTAAAGCTGCATCTGCGCTAACAAGAGTAGCATCTTGACGACAACAAGCTTCAACAGTTAATTTGATTGGAAGAACTGAAATAACTGATGATGCTAAAGAAAAATTAATTTCCGAAATTGATATTTCGGCATTTAAATTTAAATCAATCAAAGTCTTTTGTATGCAGTTATTTAACTGGACAAAGCATTCTGGAATAGCAAGTAAGCTATTCCAACGTGTTTTAGAATGTAGAATTAAATTCAGTTCCTTTCCAAATTGTTCTTTAACATGTTTCTGTAAAGCTTTATCATTTCTCATTGGCGAATGTCTGAGTAGTTTCACACAACTTTTCTTATTTTTTTAACAATGGACCTATCTGTTCATGAATAATTAAACAGTCAATTATATTGTTTTGTTGAAGTATGGCTAAACAATTATCATCAAGATCAGTGTCATTATCATCACTTATATACTGGTTACCATCTTCGTTAGAATTTGAATGTTCTGCATCAGATTTATGTGTCTGTGGTGTTAAGTTCATCTTCATTTTCTAAATTTTAATGTATTGAATTCCTTGAACTAGGCAAAGTTGTTGCCTTGCACAAATCAATTTTCCAACTTTGGTCATGGCAGATGCACCATCGGTTGTAATGCACACAATGTGTGTATTTAAGGAAACTTGGAATAATTTAGGCTTTTCTTCAACGAGGGCAACACACTTTTCTGCAGGCAATCAGCCTTGCACGCGAACTAATCCTAGGTTCTAGAATTTCGTGATGCCAGCATGAACATTTCTATTTAAATAACGTCGGTATTTGATCGATGTCCATTCATAAAATGTAAGGTAAAGTCTTTGTCCTAAAAGAATTGGAGATTCTAACTCATCATATTTGCACGAATTTTTCACTGTGCTGCAATGTAATACCGGATACCGGTATTAAGGTATTATTGTCATTAATACCGGTATTGAACGGTATTAAAAACTGTCGGTAATACCGGGATCCCGGATTCCGTGATACCGGTATTGCAAGCCCTAGTTGATAGCTATAACCTTAGCATTTTTGAAATGGTTTGGGAAATGGTTGAGTTTGATGCAGCTGTTAAATATTATAACCAGTAATTTTAGAGTGGTAGCTTCTTTAGGATCAGGTTGGGAACATTGTCAAAACCAGGGGTTTTTGAGGGTTTTATTGATGAGACAATATTCGTTACTTCTTCAAGAGATGTATAAATTGCTGATTCAGATCTAGGATTTTCTGTCTTAAAATTATTTACTGTTGTATTTATTAATGTATCCGCTGAGTGGTTGTAATTTGAAGTGAGGTTATTTGCTTGGATAAATGTATTTGCCAGGATTTCTGCCTTGGCCTTACCATTATGTATTTCCAATTATAAGATGAGAAATTTGATTTTTTTTTCTTTTCCTCGCGAGTTCCTGCTTATTTTCCAAAATGATTTATCAACTCGTCTTAAATTGGATAATAATTACACCATTTCTTATTGCGTTCCAAATTAATAATTTTATCTATCATATTACTTGGAAACTTAGTACATTGATTATAAAAAATTTGCTTGCCTATATTTGGAGATCGTTGGCTTTATCTTTTAAAGCCTCTTCTTAGTTTAATATACATATATCACAGTACTTTCTGGTAATGTGTAATTATTTTGTTGAGTTATTTTGGGTGTACATACGTCCCTTGCTTCGAAAACTACATTTATAAATTTTTAGATTTCCTGATCAACAAAATTCATATAAATGTTCCAGTTGGTTGCACTATAATCATAATAATTGAGGTCAACCTGCAAGGCCATTGATCTTTTAAGTGTACATATAATGGGGAAATGGTCTGACGGAATTTCGTAATCCATTGTTTTTACGTCTATATTTAAAGCGGAATTGCTTAAGATAATATCGACTGTGGATGCTTCGCGATTGTGTTGATGGGGGAATAGGATTGGACTATTAGAATAGTGTATAAAAATGTTGCTTAATTGTTGTAGGTTGTTGAGTGCGATACCTGCAGTTTTATTTGAATGACAATTCCACTTACTTACATCTAAAGAGAAATTTAGTTGCATTAGTTTTTGCATATTAAAAATTAAAAAAAGTTGACACACAAGTTAATCTAGCAAACAGTCTAAAATTTGGAGAAAAAAAAAAAAGAACGAATATAATTCACATTCCATTTATTTTTCAACTATACTTAAATTCTTAAAATAAAAAGACTCGTCTTCTTAAAATTCCACAAATATTTCGAACAATTACAGAAAAAAACAATTAATAGTTAAAATACAATCAAACTGTTACAGGGGATTTAATGTAAAACTGGAATAAGAAATTATGCACAGATAAAAAAAAATTCCTTTAACAACTGTCTTTTTGATTGTGTAAACCGAAATTTAGTAGCACCTAACCATTTTCTTTTGTGATAAAATATTTACTGTTATTACAACAATTGTGATCAACTAAAAATTCGTTTATTTACTTAATTCCAATATGGTTGACAATAAATTAGTTAGCCACAATGAATCTGTTTTCTGTGTGTGGAGCATTCAGCAATGTAATGAAATTTATTTTATTCTTAGTGCGGAGTTTCTCATATGCTCGTTTTTTACTCTTTATTGCCTTATTTTTACAAAATTGCTGTGATGGAACCGATTTTGTTAATAGGAACATATGATTTTAATAATTAGAAATTTTCATTTAATGTTATTCATTCAAATTAATGTACTCCAACTAGTTTTTAACATTTAAAAGCAGAAAACTTCTAGAAAACTTTATATAAAAAAAAATATAAAATTGACAATTTTTTCCCTCAAGGAAAAACGTCCCACACCGATTATAAGAAAGTTATAGTCGATCTTAACCATCTGTGCCATGAAATTTGTGAGAGAGAGTTAGGTTAAATTGCACTAGGTGAACTTCTTAATGGACATAAAAATTATGCACCGAATTTAAGTGAGATTGTCAGATATTTTAGAAAACAAATATTCATATTGAATGTGAGTATGAAATCTGGAAGAGTATCGACTAATTAGCTGATCCAAAAACCAAATTTTGGTAAAATATATCAGATCTGTAAGTCTTCAGATTGATTTAAATTAACGTCGAGAGGCTACTTTATATGGACACTTTCATTAAAATTGGTCCTACACTAAAAAGTTTAGTATGGCGATTGACGGATATAATAAACACACTTTCCAAACATGTATAATATTCTAAAGTGCACTTTCACTTTTCCAAGTTAAGCATTTCATCAAAGTCAATAGGGATCCTGTCATTAGTGATAAAAAATTTAATTAAAATATATTTTCATTACAGATTTCTAGAGTGCCCACAAGGTTTACAAGGACACAGAGACTGATTTTTCATATATTTGGTAGTTATTCATTATATGAAAACTTATTATATCCTCAACATAAAATGGCAAATAATATAAAAATTAATCGAAGTGCTTAGAGTTGCCAATAGCGATTTTTGTATCATTCGATTTTTTCCCCATTTTTCGTGTTTTTCAAAACCATGTTTAAAAAGAATTCAATTGTCGAGTCATTGTACTCTTTTTCCGAGTTTATTCGAGAAAACATCAATTGAATTTCAGAAAGTGTCAATTGTATTGCAGAAAAGTATCAAATGTATTTCAAAAAACATCAAATGTATTTCAGAAATTATCAAATGTATTTAAGAAAACCAGCGGATTCCAGCACTCGAAATTCGAGTGCAATTTCTAGGCAGCTTTATTTTCAACTTAGCCAATTCTTATGGTTTACAAACCAACACTTTATGGTTTATTGTTACTATGAATGAAGATAACAAACTCATAAACAAACACATTAAGAAATTTTGAAATTTAGAAACATAGCATATGTATAATTTTTTACGTGTTAGTAGCAACTTTAAATGCAATTTACTCAAAATAAAGGCAAAAATTTTAAAATCTGTAAATCCGCAAAACGGCTAAAAAGAAATACCTTTCAAATAATATACGTTTGGTCAAAATCGGGATAAAGCAGTAGAACAAAACATCGGCCACAAGAAATCGTCTAGCCTATTAATATTATAGACTAGCATATTCCAGCCCTCGAAATTCAAGCGCAAATTCTAGGAAATTTTATTTTTTCATTAAATAAAGACCCTAAAAGTATGCTAATCAATTATAGCCAATTCAGAAATCAACACAAAAAACAAATTCATTTTTATTACAAACACGTTTACAAATTTAATAAACACACACATAACATTGTATAATTTTATGTATGTGTTAGTAGCAATTTTAAATGCAGTTTAGTCAAAATAAAGGCAAAAATTTAAAAATCTGTAAATCTGTAAAATGACTAAAAATAAATACCTTTCAAATAATATACGTTTGGTAAAAATCGGGATAAAACGATAGAACAAAACATCGGTCACAAGAAATCACCTAGTCTATTAATATTATAGATATCAATTGAATTTCAGAAAATAGCAATTTAATTACAGAAAAATAGTTAGAGCGCTATACAGAAACATAATTTTTAAGTATTACACTGGGTTTGTAACATTTCTTGTAATCTATAAACGTGTTTCTTCAAAATGATGACTTCAAAATCGGGCACCACGCTGCAGCCAAAACCTTATTCCCGATTCCTGTCCTGATTTTTATATTGTGGCTGATTAAAAATGAAGTCCTCATCTTCTTACCATTAAGAGTCCGTCCACGATAGTTTATTTTCCAGTGCTTAAAAAATAAGTCCAACTATGAGCAAACATTTTCTGTGACTTCAAATCACTAATAGAAACAATAATCCCTTTGTATTGTAGGGCAAACTACTTTTTAATTCTGAAATTCAAATGATATTTTCTGAAACTTTGGGTGAATTCATAAGTTTTTACAGTGAGTAACATAGAATAAAAATTTGGACAGTATCTGACCAATGGGGATGGCATAAAAAGTATACATAAAATATCATACTTCTGGAATTCTAGAACATTGGGATTTCTTAAACATTGTGTAAGTCCAAAAGTTATCAATGTAGTAGAAACGCAGTACGCGGTTTTTTAATATATTCTTATATATGTATATTTAAAATGGATGTATGTTTGTATGTATGTTTGTTTTTCCTTTATAGGAGACTACACCACTGGACCGATCGTCTTGAAATTTTTACAGTAGGTAACTGTCTATCCGAAAGGAAAAGTAGGCTATATTTTTTTTTTTGATATTTCAACGTGGCTCCTCCCATATAAAGTGAATTTTTAACATCTAGTTTTAACAAATATTATCTGGAGTACTATGATAGCAAGAGCTCTGAAACTATGCACATGTACATATTAAACTAATTTCAAGAGTTTCGAAAAAAATGGGCGGGATCGTGCCAATGGGCATGGCGCCCACCATACAAATTAAATATTTAATATCATATCTAGAGTACTGTAATAGATAAAGTCTTGGGAGTCAGTGTGAGTTCATAAGTTATCAACGTTAGTACTAGGGAAAAAATGGGCGTGGCACCTCCCATACAAAAAAATTATCTGAAGTACTATCAACCCGACAGTCTTAAAACTAGGTGTGAGTCCACGAATGATGAGTGTGAGCAGTTATGTGAAAAGTGGGCGTGATCAAACCAGTGGGCGTGGCACTTCCCATACATGGTAAATAAATATCATCCTATATCTACAGTACTATGAGGGTCAGAATCTGGGAACTTTCTGTAATGTGAGTAGTCGCACCGAAAATGGGTGGTATAAGGTTAGTGGACGTGGCACCTCTTATACAAAAAAATTATCTGAAGTACTATGAACCGGACCGTTTTGAAACTAGGTGTGAATTCACGAATGACGAGTGTGAGCAGTTATGTGAGAAGTGTGCGGGATCAAACCAGTGGGCGTGGCACTTTCCATACATGGTTAATAAATATCATTCTATATCTACATACTATGACGGCCAGAATCTGGAAACTTTCTGCACGTCAATTGGTTGTTAATGTAAGTAATCGTACCAAAAATAGGCGCGATTTGGTTAGTTGGCGTGGCACTTCCGATACAAAAAAATTATGTGGAGTACTATAAATCCGAAAGTCTTGAAACTAGGTGTGAATTCACGAAAATAAATTCCCATAATTTGCACTTGAATTTGAGTGCTGGGTTATGCTAATCTTAATAAATATAAGACGTTTATTTATTATACCGCTCCGCTAGTTGAAATTAAATAATGGCTATTCTTTTTAAATTATGCCAAAAAAAAATAACTATAAATTTAGTTGCTGTGCTCCTTTTACTAATATATTTTGCTGGGATCTAGTTTTAGTAGTAGGGCTGAATTAATGATGAATAGAGTAGTTTTTATCGACAAACAGACGGACAGACAAACGCAGAGCCGCATAGACCGACGAAAGTGATTCTGAGTCGATTGGTATAGTAAAATTTGGGACTAGGTAAAATATTACAAATATCGTCACAAACTCATTATTTCCTGACATTGTGGTATAGGGTATAAAAAATAAAAATTTATTTTATTCTGAATTTTTCTGAACTTAAAAAAAATTTTAAACAAATAAAAATGACAACACCGAATACATCAATATATCAGTTCATTTACTAAGATGCATGCGGCACATAAATCACTCGTTAAGGTTAAGATTTCAGCGCATATACGAATGATCAGATCTTGGCAAAGGAACAAATTATAATTTAGTAATTTTATTGATTTTTATTTCCTATTTTGGGACACATTTAAACAATTCTACAATATTTATTTAATTTTGTTTTTAATTAATACTCGAAACAATAATAAAGCACAATCAAAAATTAACGTAAAATATTCAGACATAAATTCTAATTAATAAATTAATTTCGAAAAGGAAAATGTCTAGCAAAACATACATATTTGTATATACCAGACCTTCATCAAAAAATAAATAAATAAATAAATAAAAATATCAAAATCAAATCAAAAACTTAATACAAAAACAATATCAAAAGAAAAACAACAAAATCATGTTAATAAAATAAATTTAAAAAATATTGCATAATTTTTCGAGGTGATAAAACTTAAGCACCAATATTAAAACACATAACAAATAGTAATAAATATTATAAATTAACACTAAATAAAGGAAAGAAGAAGAACAACATAAAAACGAGAAATAGAAATAAAAATATCGAACGAACACGGGACGTTGCAGACAAACGTGCGTTTATAATAAAAAAAAATCTCTAAATGGAAATAGAATTAAAGAAAAAGTGTGTTGGCTGGTGACAACGTGATTCCAATGAGAAATTGAAATTGTGGTGAATTTAAAAAAATTTATACTAAATATATATATATATAGTGCAAAATAAAATTGATAGAAATTTTTCTACAGTAAAAAATTATTTATAAAACTCAACAATTATTTTTAGTTGGCTTCAAGTATTTTAAATAATGTTAAAACCAAAGAAAATAAAACAACAAATGTTTGAAAATAATTTAGGAAAACAAGTGCATCATTTCTGTTTTAAATTCTAAATATACCAGCAAACAACTAAAGGAGGGGGGGAAAACAGAAATTACCAATAATTAAAGTAAAGAATTTTACGAAAGAAAATTACACAAACATGCCTTTGTATACTGATTCCAATTATTACTACAGTGGTGGCAGTAGCCAACTCTATTCACCCTACACTCCAACCTCAACTTCGGTATACAGTCCATATTCCTCCAGCTATAATCGATCGATTGGTGGTTCCTATGTGGTGCCTGTTTCAACACCGCGAACTTCATCAAATTATGCAACGCATAATTTGTCATCGCGTTACCAACCAAAATTGACCACCATCACAGAAACGTCACCATTAATTAGTGCCGCTAGACATACGAGTTATATGCCCTTGACTCGTATACAATCACCAAAATGTTACACAGGTCCCAGTTACTCTCATTCCCATTCCAGTGCAGTACATACGCCAAAATACATACCTCCTCGTCCCATCTTAATAAATACCGCTGACATAGATGTCTCGGCTAATCGTTATCGCAAACGTAAGGAGGAAACCTTAAGGCAGGTTCAAAGAGAATCAGGATACAACTCACCTACCTCCTCGATTAGTCGAAGAAATAGTTTGGAACGCCGAGTAGTGGAGGAAGAAGAAGATGAGCGGAAAAAAAATAATCTAAAACCGAAACAAGACTTAGAAACTAGCCAAGACTCTAAACCAGACAGCGTGATCAAAGACATAGACACAAACCAATCAGCCGAGCCAAAAAGGAATCGTTCTACCATTAAAAGAAATCGAGCAGTAGTACGTTTATCCACCATACGGTCAAGAAGCAAAGAACGTAATAAGCCCAAACAAGAAGACTTGTCTTCACCTGAGCCTGAAAAGAAACTTAAAGATGCAGAAGAACCTTTAAAGTGGCGACAAAAGCTGGCAGATGAACTCGCTTCCATACCCAGTTACCCTAATAAGAAATCACCCGGCGATATGTTAAGAGAAAAATATCTCATACAAGATGCTACAGATGATGAAAACTATGCAGCTCAGTGTCGTGCTGAAAGACTGTCAGCTGGTCTGCCTAAAGAGACCATAGAACAGGTGATGATTGAATTAGATCCCCTACATCATACCGTAAGTCGTTTAAGCATACCGCAGTGCCCAACGTTTCATGATATCTGCGAGGATATATCCTCCGATAAAATAGATGATGATCTTAATGCCGGTGAGCTGCGAAAAAAAGCTTCTCTTATACAATCTCAAGAACAGGAATTATTAAACCAACTACAGAAATCAGCCTCGGGCACATTTCAAATGATCACTTTAGAGCGAAGAGGCAGTCATGACAGTGTTGAAGAGTTACCACTCAAACGACATTCAAAGCGAATATCGAAGAAGGGCAAAAAAGTTCGTACCAAGATAACGGCCATAGTAGGAATAGAGAATGCTCCTGCTTTAGCTAGCATAAGCCAAGAAAAGGAAGAAGAATTTGATCCCGGTAAATCACCAAAACCGAAATTTACCATTAATGTGGAATCGGTAGAGGAACACCACAAAATAGATAAAGTTGTTAAACTTCCCAAAAAGAAGAGTATCAAGAAGACATTGAAAGTAAGTGAAAAAGATTTGCCTGATGGCTTCATGTCATCACTACCGAAGCCTCAAATATCGCCTAAGAAAAAATTAGTGCCAATGAAAGATAACGAAAAGACTACAGGCGAGATTTTCACCTTTGATGATATAACAGTAAAGGAAGCCAAAGAACAACAAGAAAATATTCAAGAGGAATCTTCTTTACCTCTTTCAAAAATAGAGAATCATACGGAAAACACAGACAAAATGTTAAAGTTTCCATTACAGGAAAATGATGTTAAGAAAATTGACTTAGTCAAGACATTTGACAAGACTATAAGTGTAGAACCAAAAACAAACACATCACCGACCACAATTGGTGAAGAATCAAAATCGTTAAAAGCTGTAGAAAAATCTAAGGAAACTTTAAAATTTCCCACTCAAATTAGAAATGCTAAAATTTCGACCTTAGCCAAGACACTGGAAAAATCTGATCAGCAAAAAATGGAGGAGCTTACAACTTTAGAAAATTCAGAAGATTACAAATCAACACCTCAACTATTGAAAACCGGCCCATCAATCGAAGATGGAGCGAAACCTAGCTTATCCAAGACACTGGAAAAATCAAACTCAATAACAATAGATTTGAAGACCCCAGTAACACCGAAGTCAACTGCTGAAGCAGCCTCAGCAAGCAAACCAACTGTATTGGAGCTTACAAAAGCACCTGAAATAAAGCCTTCCCTCAAAACACTTAAAACCTCACAATCTTTGGATAGTGGTTCAAAGCCACATTTAGCCAAGACATTAGAAAAAACTAATTCACTAACTGTAGAACTTAAAACACCGCCTGTGATCAAAAAGCCGTTATTTGAGGATATTACCAAAAAAGAAGAAACCAAATTTTCCACCACTAAGAATCTAAAGACTTCTCAGTCATTGGATGATGAGGTCAAGACCAACTTAGTTAAAACTTTAGAAAAATCTAATTCTTTAACAATAGAATTAAAGACACCAACAACAGCCACTAACACCATTAAAGATGAATCAGATGCAAGTTCAAATTTGTCGACAGAAGAACCCAAACTAGCCACTCCGAAACCTATTAGGAAAGCGATTAAAAAATCTGATAGCGGAGAAGATTTTTGGGCTCAAATTGGTACTCGTGAAACTTTTTACATGAACAAACGCAAACATGACTTAGTAGAGACACAATGGCAGAAACGAGAAAACCTCTTAGAATCGACTACCGACAAAGAAGTTAAAAATTTAGAAGAGATAAAAACAATGGTAACCTCACAAAAAATTGAAGCCTTAAAAAAGGCCGATCAAGAGCAGAAAAGTTCTAAAGGTGTCATCAGCCGATCCAACTCCAATGAATCAGCAATGAAGAAGAAAACTCCCAAAAAAGCCAAGCAGGATAGCGAGACTAAAGAAGAAAAGACTAAGAAGAAAGTATCACCAATAAAGAAAAAGAAGACTCCTACAAAAACAGAAGAATCACCAAAGGATTTTGCAATGGCCGCAATTGTCAAAACAAATGATAAATTGGAAAATTTAAAGACGCCAGAGAATACAAAAATATCTCAAGAATCATCATCATCAACACCAGTCACTATGGCCAATGCAAAGACTTTCAGTACTACGACGCCGCCAAAAATAATCGGGCAGTCAGCCAAGTCACCTGAGCAACAAGAGCAAGCGGAGCAAAATAAATACTTCCCAACAATACTAAAAGCCAGAAACAATAATAAAAATGAAATAGACATTAATAAAGAAACAACAACAAAAACCAAAGAAAATGAACAACAACAACAGTTGGCAAAAACATTTACTTTGCCTGCGGAAAATGATAAACTTACTATGGCTAAGGCAGCCACAACAACGTCGACGACCAATAAGGCAGAGGCGACAACCACAAAACAACCGGAAACACAATCGATTACTAAAACATCAACGGACACGAATAATATTAAAAATAACGCCGTCGAAAAAACCCCAAAAACCACCGACAGTGAAAACAAAACAATAACAACGAAAAAACCTCAAAACGAAAAGAAATCACCAGCCAAAACAAAAGTCAAGACATCACCCAACGTACTTAATGCAGATCAATTTGTAGCAAAGGCACCAAACAAAACAAATACATCACCAGTTAAAGCCATCACGAAGACTATGACGTCACCGCCAGCAACGAAGGCACAAGCAAAAGCAAACAATGCAGCAGCACCCACTAAAAAGACGGCTGATGACAGTAAGAAAACTACAAATGCGACCTCTACTTATCAAACAATCAACGCAACTACTGCAGCAGCTACTACAACCACAGACGCTAAGACAAACAACAACGAAATTCGCAACAATATCAAAGACAGCAATAACAAAAACAACGACGACGTTGATAGCAACAACGAAACACGCGGTGGCAATTTATCAAAGTTCGCAACAGTATCGAATTTGGCACAGTGTTTACAGGACGTTGACGCCGATCTAGCTGATTATATACCATCGTCCGCGGAAAATAGTGAAAACGACGATAATTACAATAGTGACAGTGATTTCGATTATTCCAGTATAGACGGTTGGGAGAAATTAACGCCCAGTATGAAAAAGAAAGTGAAACAACGTCGCCGCAAAGAGAAACAAGCCGAACAGGCACGATTTGATCCACAAAAGAAAGTTAAAATCGATGCTACGCGTAAATTGTATGTCAAAGAAGAAGCACCGCGTTTTCCTCTAGTCGCAACACCGCGTCCTTTATGGAAACGTGAAAAAATCGTATATCCAGATGAAGATTCCGACGATGAAAGTGATAGTGAAGAAACCGGCTCTAATGAAGAGACCGAAGATAGTGATGAGTGTACCACATCGGAAGAGTTTGAGGATGAATTGCATCCCACAGCTTCTGGTGCTGGTAGTGGTGGTGATAGTGTTGTTAAAATTTCAGATCAAAATAAAGAAAATTCATCAATTATACGCATGAGTACCTGTAGCAATGATTCTGGCTTTGAAGGTGGTACAGCCCCTTCAAGTCCCAAGAAAATGTTAGGTGAGTTATTCTACCATGAATTAAATTGAAATACATTTTTATTGAAAAAGTGTAGAAAATATTTTTTCTTCGTAAATATTTAGTGATCACTTTATTTTCTACCTCTGTAAGATTTGTGTTGATACAAAACATTTTGTTTTCATTTTTCTTTTATCTGGCGATTTATATTAATGCGTTGTTTGATTTCGTTTAAAATATACATAATTTGTTATTATTTTAAGAATTGTTTTAAATATTTACTTTATGCATACACACATATATACAAATACTAATATATTTTGTGTACATAAATATCATGGTGATGTGATTTTGACTTTTGGCGAAACAATTGTTTGTATTTGATTTTTTTTTTTTTTTTTAATATTTTTCGTTGTTTGATAGCAAATATTTGTTTGCGCTTCATGTGTGTTATTTTAAATAAAAAATTTAAATTCGTTTAGGTTTTTTCTTGAAAAATTGATTTCAAGTTCGTAAAATTTGATTATTTATGAGAAAGATCACATCCATCCGTAGTGCATTTACAGTGTAAATGTGAAAATAAAATCAGTGGTAAAAACTTTTATACAAAATGGAGATTGTGATTAAAATTTTCATATGATAAATTTTCTATTAAAAAAAAAATTTAACACGATTTTTCTTACAAAAATTAACCCCCAGTATCTAATTTATTTTCCTACCAAACAATTTACTTTTTATATTCAGGTCACCAAGCAAAAATCCCATTAGTTGGATTTTTATATCGTTGAAAACAGCTTAGAAAGTATATTAAAAATTTGTAAAATTAAATTATTGATAACAATATAGCCTATATTTTACGCACAGGGTTTCCATCGAATATAAGAGGCCTCTTTGGGAAAAATCGCAAAAACGCGAGCTAGCCATTATATTAAAAAAGCTTAAAATACGTACCCACTAAAACAGAACTACCAGTAGTATATGAATGCCAAATTTATTAACTCCACTTCATGATTTATGAAAATTTTAATGTCAAAACACTTGACTGGCGGTTATCTATTCGGTTGATATTCAAAACAAATTTATGGAATAATAATTTTTTTTTATATAAATAGTTAGCCGTCAATCAGGCGCTTTGACATTAAATTGTTCATAAATCAGAAAGTGGAGTTAATCGATTTTAAACATTTAACAATGATCGTGCGTGTCTAATATTCTATTGGATACGTCTTGTAAATACGTGTTTTGTTTGTAACAAAATTTCATCGCGATCTTCATAAGACCTTCGTTTTAAGTTTAAATAAAATGCGCTACTATTTAATACATATAAAATTAAAGCAGATTAAATATTCATCAGATTTAAAAAAATGACAACTAAAACAACCCAATTTTCATAGGAAAATACTTGAACACTTTAACTAAATATGTATATATATAATTAATATAACAAAATAAATAATATTTTGTGGGCTGACCTTGGCTTCTGTCAAGGCTAGAAGCAATGATACAAACTAAGCGCTTTTCAGACTATTTTTAGCGCTTTTTAACTACCCAAAAATTTTTTCATTTAACGCCGTTTTAAAAGGTCTAAAGTAGCGCTTTTCGTTTATCCGATGGTAGAACTAACCAGATGACTTAAGGTGCGTTCAGACTACGCAAATATTTGACCAAATAAACGTAACCCCTAAATAATGTATAATTTTTCTTGTATAATTTTCATTAAGTTATACAATATATGATATAGAATATAGTTAAATATATTAAATATTACTAATGTAATAAAACATAACTTAATTTTGTCTTTTATATATCATGTAAGATTGAATAAAACTTGCATAAAATTAGGGGTTACGTTTATTTGGTCAAATATTTGCGTAGTCTGAACGCACCTTTATAGAAACCAATTCTGGACTGTAGCATATGAGTTGAAAACTAATTTTAACGTTGCTAATGAGAAATTGTTTGAGGCAACACTGTTTAAAAATATGTACAATGATTCTATATCTATACAACGTACTAGGCTCAATTTTTTCAGAAGTACAAAAAGTAGGAACTTGTCCATGACCTCTATCGGCTATTAAAATCTTTACCAAATAGGATAATTCAACGTACACATTTGATTATTTGGAAGACGAAACCGATCCTTTACTTACTGAAATGTACTTTTAGATTATAGTTTTGAAAAGCACTATTTTGACAATAATATTGAAGAAGTGGACAGACAGTTGAATCAAATAAGAGTTAATTGAGTTCACATTCTCGTATTTATGAGCTAAGAGCTGATTTATCAAGAAATTTGCAAACATTAAAAAAAAATTATTGCAAAAAATTCTGAAGATGTTATAAAGTGTATGACATAATTTGTAAAAAAAAATGTAAAAGAAATTGATAATTACGAATATTACATTCTATTGGCCTATTCGTTTATTGGTAATTTTCTCTAAAATATTTGCGAAAATACTTCCTAGAAGAGTCTTACCATTAGCTGAAAAATTTGACATTATTTCAAAGTATCAATTTTTATTCCGACACATACACGGGACACCACCATAATGCCATCGGATTGTAAATTACATAACTGATTCGCCAGATAATAAAAAAATACTGCTCTGCAGTTTTCCTTAATGTTCGACAAGCTTCTGATCGCGTATGGCACCAAGGACTATTATACAAAATTAAACGATTATTATTATAATTATTTGGTCAATTGTAGTTTCTTTAAGTTAAATTTTTTTAATAAGCTAATTAGACCTGATATTGTTTTGTAATTAAAAAGGCATTCTTTTATTACAATTTTCCCGACGTTTCGTAGATTTTTGTCTACTTCTTCAGGGGTTGTCTATTTATTAATATAAAAACAAACAACACCATATTTTTAATTGTTCAAATCATACCTAGCCAATCGTTGTTTTTATGTAAAACACAATGATGTATATTTTGACATACATGAGATATCTGCTGGAGTACTCCAAGGGAGTGTATTAGGACCTTTTCTTTATACCTTATTCACATCAGATATACCTATTGCTGATAATATACTATTGGCTGATGACACAGCAACTTTATCTGCTAATACCGATAAAAACGACTCATTAACTGCCGCCCAAAATCAACTTCTAAATCTAGAGTTCAGGTATAAAAAATGCAAAATTAAAATTGGTACCACCAAATCAAACCACATGACAATCACTATGAGGCAAGGTAATTTCTACCATTCAAAATATATGGGGAAGTTATTCCTGATAAAACTTGTATCAAATACGTTGGGATCCACATGAATAGAAGATTGACTTGGAAACACCACATCAAAGCCAAAAGAGAAGAATTAAACATGAAGCTCAAACGTTTATTCTGTTTGCTGAGACCTAAATCAAAACTTAGTGTTAAAAATATAATAAGAATATATAAAGCTATATTCAAATCTATATGGGTTTATGGAAATCGTATATGGGATGGAGCATACAATTCGAAAGTAGAAATTCTTCAGAGGTTCCAATCAAAAACTATACGAATTATACCTGATACTCCCTGGTTAAAGAAGAAAAACGGCATTATTGTCAAAGATACCTTAACAGATTAAACTATCACCCTAATGGTCTAGCAATATGTCTGCTAGACGAAACAAAGGAAAGTAGGAGACTTAAAAGACTACATGCTCTTGACTTGCCATATAGAAATTAATATTTAGTGATTTCATCTAATGTAGTAAGTACTTCTGTTATTTAATTATAGGTAATTATAATCAAATTTACTTAACATCTTCATTTATTAGATAGATTATAAATAAATAATAAACAAACAAAAAAAAAAAGTACGAACATTGATTGCCTCCACAATTTAAAATTAGATAAACGGAAAAAATAGAGACAGAACTGATTTACTTTGGATTGAAGTATGTAACTTCAAAAACTCGGTCAATGAATTCCCGTTTAATAAATTATCAAGTTACATTGTAGGTTCATTGACTTTTCAATATTCAACCGCTGAATGTGAAAGAGTGTTCATTACAAATAATTTTCTAAAAAAAAATAAAATAAGGAATAGAATATCTTTAAACACTGTAAATTCTATAAGGATTTAATAATGAATAGAATATCTTTAAACACTGTAAATTCTATAAGGATTTAAAAGGCATGTTGTATTAATTAAAAAATTCAATCAAATGTTTCTACCAAAATTATTTCTCTTCAGACAATTAAAAAATCAAAATTATAAATTAAAACAAGTAAGAAAATTATAGTCGGTCTAGACCGACTATACGATATCCTATACCATGCGTTTAGAGGCCCTATCTCTTAGGCCAAACTAACTGGACATAGAAAATAAGATAAACCAAATTTGAGTGGGATTTTTATTAATTTTTTTGGCTGCAGATATGAAAAAGTTCATATCGGATGCTATATCTATATGGGCACTAGGCCTAAAATTGGACCGATCCTGATCATGTTTGGTAAGGTCTCTTGTATTTTGCAAAAATATATGCAAACAAATGTTGAAAAGAATCAGTGCAATATTTTTGTTTTATGATAGATTTAAGTGCAGATCGGGAAGCAGCTCTACATGGGGCCTATGAGTAAGGGTTGTCCCATAGACATAATTTTTGGACTACTCATTAATGGATGTAATAAACGTATACAAACCCAATTTGAGTAAGATCTATATGATAATTTGGATCTTATGGCAATTTATGCCGATTTCATAGGGGTCATTTGTATGGGGGCTAGGTCTGAACATGGACTGATTTTCACCAATTTCAATAGCGTTCATCCTTTGGCCGACAAAAGCTTTATACCAAATTTCATCAAAATATATTCATATTTGCGATCTGCAGTTTGATTACAAGGTTTACATGGGTACACAGACGGACGGACGGACGGACGGACATCGTTAAATCGAATCAGATAGTGATTCTGATTCGATCGGTATAATAAAATATGGGTCTAGGTCAAATATTTTTGGTAGTTACAAACAGCAGCACAAAGTCATTATACCCAAACCACATAGTGGTATAGGGTATAAAAATGCTATGGCCTGAAGATCAGGTGAAATCACAAGATTTTATTTAAAAATGCACAGGTATAAAAAAAGTTTTAAATGCAAATTATAGCGTTTTTGGTTTCTTTACAATTTAGTGCCTTTTAGCGCTTTTTGGGATATTGATTTGCTCTTTTTGCTTGAAAAAAGCTGACATCGCTGGCCAGAAGTCTAGTAGGCATCGATCAGAGTAGTTTTGTTGTGCAGTTGGAAGAAATGTTGTTTCCTAGGCTTTCAGTATTTTATAGCGTTTCAGTGCTAAAAATGTTAAATTATTTAAATTTTCTGTCCATAAATTAAGATCTGAGCTTTAGAGAAGATGGGCCAAATTTGTTTCTTGTTATATGGGCTGAGTGCTTTTCTACTGATTAAACCAATTTTTTTTTTCTTTTAATTAATCAAGTAGGCACGTTCGTTAATGTTTTCCTCGACAAACCAGGTTTCTAACTTCAACACGACTCTTCCTCCACCATGTTTAATAGTCTTTGTAAATTGCGGGGATTCAAAGCCTTCCCTGTCTTACTTCTTACTTAAAAATATGTTGGACTTTGTCTTATTATTAAAAATAACTCTATCCCAGATTTATTATTTTTGATACCCAAGGTATTAGCATACTGGAAGTCTCTCTATATATGTTTTTAGTGAGTAAGTGGTTTATACATATTGTGTACATAATGCAATCCTTCGAATGCAGAAAACTTATTGCTGTTTAGCTGATATTTAAGGATTTTGTTTAGCATGATTTAATACCTTCATTACCGTTTGAAGTGGTCTCCCATTGGGTCCTTCTACAGATTCATTTTATTGTATGTCTTTAGTACTTAATTGAATTTTTCTCTGCTCATAGTTTTATTATTAATTAATTTAAATCATTAGAAACGGGAATCGATTTTTTTTTTAACTTTCCGAGAATTAAAGAAAACGAGGGATCAATTTTCAGAAATAGATCAACCTTCATGCAAACATTTTTCTACGCGACTTAATTAAAAATAAAAAAATAAGTGAAACATATTTTCCATGCATTTTGACCTTTCTATATTTAATTGAAGATTATAGCCGTATATTAAAGAAACGGATATAATCATTATAATAAATAAAGCTAGCGTTAATATGTTTTACATATCGCACCTGTACCTCTAAAGTGAGTCAACTCAAAATTTTTTTAATTTTCACTTTTTGCAAGAAAACGATACACAGTGGTCATATCTAAACACTGTAGAAATTTAACGTCGATTTTTCTAGTCTTTCGCAGGAAAAATACAGTTGTAACCCTCTTTGTGTTAAAAGAGTATCTTCTTTAGAATCCACAAAATAGACACATTTTGAGTTGTACCCAAAAAACTTGTTATTTTTGATGATCACTGAAAACATCTCAACAACAACTAATGTTATATACTTGTTATTCGCAATTCTTTACAATGAAACAACCCTTTTATAATTTTATAGTAAATATTAAAAAAACGGTTTTTTGCCTCTACTGAAAATTTGTAAATTTTGAGTTGACTCACTTTAGAGGTCTGTGCGATATGAATTGTTAAAATTTATTTAACGGATTTTTAATTACAAATATGTATATTTATTTTAAACTAAATACTTTTTAATTTGTTGATTGCATGTAATAATGTAGATCTGAGAACAATTTAAAACAAATTCTTAGGGGATATTTGTATGGCGAAACGTTTTTCACCAAAATCAATACCGCACAGTGGCAGAAAATTTTTTTTCATTAGCCAAAATACTGTAACTTTTGGACCGATCAAAATATTTTAGTAATTCTTATTCTAGATATTGACCTGGAGTCTGTTTAAATATCATTAAAATTGATCGAGAACTTTTTAAGAAATTTTAGGTTGAATTTTTCATTTCTTTTTTTACTTTTAGCGTGAAATAGGGGGGTTTTTATTTTTTTTTTTTTATTTATTAAAAAATGTTACATTTGCATTTTAAAAATAATTACAAGCTTTTTTGTAATAATGGGATTTTTGTTAATTTTTATACTCAAAAAAATTATACACTCAAAAAAAGATGTAAAATCAACTGGAAATTTTTTTATTACAACTGAAAAATTACAAATTTTTTGCTGTCAAATTTGCAAATATGTTTACACTCAAAGAATATTTCCAATTAAAAAAACATTAGTAATATTATCTAATAGTCTTGCTATTACTACAGAAAAATTTATCATTTTTGGTTGTCAAATTTGTTAATTTTTGCAAAATAAATCTGCACAATGAATCTTTCTTACTTATTAAAACATTTCATACATATGTGGGTAAAAAAGCTTTTGAAAAAAACTGCAATAGATTTTAATAGCATTTGTAACAATGGAAAGTTCTGTTTATTAATGTTTTTTTTACTCTTTCTATGTTTTTCGTACTTATAATTATTATTCATTTGATTCAAATATTTATTGCAAATATTCCATATTTTGTTCTGTATTATTTCTGTTCTCTAGTAGTTTTTTGACTTCTTCATCTAAATCCCGATGTTGCACTCTCCATTGATTTCGAATATTGGAGATGAACGGATCTAACGTTGCCAATAATATATTAAATAGATCTTCAATTGTGGAATTTCGTGAAATTTTTCTAGTATTGTGCTCTCTATAAAATCTGTAATCCTTATTCCTTTTTTCCTGAGCCTTCTCTGATAAATCTCCACGTTGCACCAAATGATATATAATGACATCTTCCTCATGATAAAGGATTTTGTGAACTGTTGCAGACATATTTCTCCATGGGTACTTGGTTGTATATATTTTTGCAGTTTCCTTAGCATAATGTTCAAATTTATTCATTGCACGCAAGTAATTCTAGAATTATTTTAAATCTGAAAATAAGGCTTAAATTCACTCCTATTATTTCAAATGATATTTCTGGATTTGAAAAAAATCTTCTTGCGGTATTGCCATCATTTGTATTGCCTGACCATTGTTTTGGCTGATCTATCTACATATATTCAAACCAAGTTTGCGATATTCATCTTGAACATGTTTCTTTTTTGAACTTCTTAACTCCTTATTGGTTTCGTTGTTTCTTATTGATCCTGAAGAACCGAAATCCAAATCATAACTTATTTTTAGTATGTGTTCCATAAGAAATATTCTTGGATGTAGTGCTGATAATCCAAATTCATATGCATCAGTGTTATCTAGTGATATTGTCGGGACTTGATTTAATGGGCTTGATGTTGCTTGGCACATGATGCAGCTGGATGCAGCCTTCGTGTTAGTCAAAGCCTGGCCTACTTTTCCATCTATCATTGTCAGCATTAATTGGTAGCTTACTTCAATTTCCTTCCATCTAACTGTAATTTTAATGGCTGTAGTGTTGCAATTTGGGGCATGAGATTCTTTTTTGAATTCAAATTTGATTGGCCTGCAGTATTTCGTAGAATATGGTGTCTCATTTTTCCAAATATCTCTTGTTTGCTTTTTTTAGAATTTTCTTTTACGGGCTATTTATGCTCAGCTATTTTATATTGATGTAAATAAAAAAAACAAATTATTCCATCGTTCCACTCGACGTTTCGTTGGTTTTATTCCAACTTTTTCAAGAGTGTTGAATTTTATTTATTTAATTTATTTATTCACATTTGTCAAGTATTATAAAGTTTTATATTGTAAACATTGGACAGCACGACACAACATTTAATAAAATAATCCTCAATAAATAAATACAATGCAAAATTAAATAAATCACAGTTTTAACTACTAACTAATATCACAGAACTTATGCTTTCAAATGCTTGCGTTGTACTGGTCGTAGGCTCTTAATCTTCCAAAATCTTTTTCAATCGCAATGGTACAAATAATACCATGAACCTATCTGAATCCGAAATATTTTCACATACTACTTGTTTGTATTGTTTTTGTCCCGAAGAACCATCACATCTCCATTTACAAAAAAGAATTAACTTTGTGTTTCCATATTTCTTCAACTAATTTCCTTTTATTGATTGTAGCAAGTGTTCGGCTGTGTGATAAAGTAGAGATTGTAGTTGTACCTCTGCCGAAATTGATGTGATTGTGATAGTGTCCTTCGATGCCAAACAGTCCATTTTAGCAGCAGTTTTGTGATGATATGCTGGATACATTTTTGTGCATGCCGATCATTTTATGACTGATATATTTAATAGCAAAGTATTGCAAGGTATATCCAGTCAAGCGTTTTGGGCTAGTAAACAATAGTATACCATATGAACACATTATAGAAATTGTATCATAAAGATGTTATTGTTGTTTCCTCGTGCCGTTCCTGTTTATTATGAATACTATTATTCATGGTGTGGGAACTCTGAGAAGGGACTTCAATTTGTTTATAGCCAAAACGGATGAATTAATAAAGGAATTAATATATGGCGTAGAAGTTCTGTATACATCTTTAAGACGTCAGCAATCTTACTCATTTTAATTCAAAACAATTCGTTTTTTGTTTTCTTCAGTAACAGCCTCAATCATTGTTTTTATACCCTATACCACTATATGGTTTGGGTATAATGACTTTGTGCTGCTGTTTGTAACAACCAAAAATATTTGACCTACACCCATCTTTAATTATACCGATCGAATCAGAATCACCATCTGATTCGATTTAACGATGTCCGTCCGTCCGTCCGTCTGTGTGTCCATGTAAAGCTTGTAATCAAACTGCAGGTCGCAAATATGAATATGTTTTGATCAAATTTGGAATTTAATCTTCTATCGGCCATGGGATGAACGCTGTTGAAATCAGTGAGAATCGGTCCATGTTCAGACCTAGCCCCCATACAAATGACCCCTATGAAATCAACATATATTGCCATAAGACCCAAATTATCATACAAATCTTAGTCAAATTGGGTTTGTATGTATATATTACATCCATTAATCAGCAGTCCAAAAATGATCCCTATTGGACAACTCTTAGTCACAGGCCCCATATAGAGATGCTTCCCGATCTTCACTTAAATCTATCAAAAAACAAAAATATTGCACTGATTCTTCTCAAATTTTGTTTGTATATATTTTTGCAAAATACAAGAGATCTTACCAAACATGGTCACGATCGGTCCATTTTTGGGCCTAGTCCCCATATACATAGATATAGCATCCGATATGAACTTTTTCATATCTGCAGCCGAAAAAATTAATAAAAAGCCCACTCAAATTTGGTTTATGCTTATTTTCTATATCCAGTTAGTTGGGCCTGAGAGATAGGGTCTCTAAACGCATGGTATAGGGTATCGTATAGTCGGTCTAGACCGACTGTAATTTTCTTACTTGTTTACATTCAAGTCACCGAAAAAAAAAGTCCCATAATTTGGAATTTTATATCGTTGAAAACAGCTTAAAAAGTCTATTAAAAAACTTCTTTATCGTGTATTTTTGTAAAATTAAATTATTGATAACAATAAAGCCTATATTTTACGCACAGGGTTTCCATCGAATATAAGAGGCGTCTTTGGGGAAAATCGCAAAAACGCGAGCTAGCCATTATATTAAAAATGCTAAAATACGTACGCACTAAAACAGAACTACCAGTAGTATATGAATGCAAAATTTATTAACTCCACTTTATGATTTATGAAAATTTTAATGTCAAAACGCTTGACTGGCGGTTATCTATTCGGCTGATATTCAAAACAAATTTCTATAATAATAATTTTTTTTTATATAAATAGTTAGCCGTCAATCAGGCGCTTTGACATTAAATTGTTCATAAATCAGAAAGTGGAGTTAATCGATTTTAAACATTTAACAATGATCGTGCGTGTCTAATATTCTATTGGATACGTCTTGTAAATACGTGTTTTGTTTGTAACAAAATTTCATCGCGATCTTCATAAGACCTTCGTTTTAAGTTTAAATAAAATGCGCTACTATTTAATACATATAAAATTAAAGCAGATTAAATATTCATCAGATTTAAAAAAATGACAACTAAAACAACCCAATTTTCATAGGAAAATACTTGAACACTTTAACTAAATATGTATATATATAATTAATATAACAAAATAAATAATATTTTATGGGCTGGCCTTGGCTTCTGTCAAGGCTAGAAGCAATGATACGAACTTAGCGCTTTTCGGACTATTTTTGCGCTTTTTAACTACCCAAAAAGTTTATTTCATTTAACGCCTTTTTTAGCGCTTTTCGTTTGTCCGAGGTAAAACTAACCAGATGACTTATAGAAACCAATTCTGGACTGTTGCTAATGAAAAATTGTTTGAGGCAACGCTGTTTAAAAATATGTACATTGTACATTGTAGAATGATTCGATATTTATATAACGTACTAGGCTCAATTTTTTCAGAAGTACAAAAAGTAGGAACTTGTTGATGACCTATATCGGCTATTAAAATGTTTACCAAATAGGATAATTCAACGTACATATTTGATAATTTGGAGGACGAAACCGATCCTTTACTTACTGAAATGTGCTTTTAGATTATAGTTTTGAAAAGCACTATTTTGACAATAATATTGAAGAAGTGGACAGACAGTTGAATCAAATAAGAGTTAATTGAGTTCACATTCTCTTATTTATGAGCTAAGAGCTGATTTATCATCAAATTTCCAAACATTAAAAAAACTAAATTATTTAAAAAACTCTGAAGATGTTATAAAGTGTATGACATGATTTGTAAAAAAAATGTAAAAGAAATTGATAAGTTAGAACATTACATTCTATTGGCCTATTAGTTTATTGGTAATTTTCTCTAAAATATTTGCGAAAATATTTGTTAGAAGAGTCTTACCAAAGTATCAAAGTATCAATTTGGATTCCGACACATACACGGGACACCACCATAATGCCATCGGATTGTAAATTACATAAATGATCCGCTAGAGAATAAAAAATACTACTTTGCAGTTTTCCTTAATGTTCGACAAGCTTCTGATCGCGTATGGCACCAAGGACTATTATACAAAATTAAAGGATTATTGCCAACACCATATTTTTTATTGCTCAAATCATACCTAGCCAATCGTTGTTTTTATGTAAAACACAATAATGTATATTTTGACATACAAGTAGAGTTTGTAGTTGTACATCTGCCGAAATTGGTGTGATTGTGATAGTGTCCTTTGATGCCAAACAGTCCATTTTAGCAGCAGTTTTGTGATGATATGCTGGATACATTTTTGTGCCTATTTCAATCGCACGCATGCCGATCATTTTATGATTGATACATTTTATAGCAAAGTATTGCAAGGTATAACCAGTCAAGGGTTTTGGGCTAGTAAACAATAGTATACGGTATGAACACATTATAGAAATTGTATCATAAATATGTTATGTTATTGTTATAGTGTACGGTACGGTATGAACACATTATAGAAATTGTATCATAAAGATGTTATTGTTATTTCCTCGTGCCATTCCTGTTTATCATGGTGTGTGAACTCTGAGAAGGGAGTTCAATTTGTTTATAGCCAAAACGGATGAATTAATAAAGGAATATTTTTGATTAATTATCAATGAGTGCGAAATCTACCAAATATTCATGGCATATGTGGCGAAGAAGTTCTGAATGCATCTTTAAGACGTCAGCAATCTTACTCATTTTAATTCAAAACAATTCGTTTTTTGTTTTCTTCAATAACAGCCTCAATCACTGTTTTTTTTTTTTTTTTGATTTGAACTTAAACATTTATTTATTTATTTTTTTTTTTGTTTTTTTTATGACTAGTTGCAACTGCATCATCGACCATATTGAAAGACAGAGTACAACTTTTTATCGTAACATACGAGTATCTAGATGACGGTTCAACATAATATTTGTAAATCCATTAAAAAACAAAACTATTTGGGATCCATTGTTTCTCACTAATCCCACCATATATGTATATATAATGTCATGGACTTTTCACTCAATGTATTAATTAATCTGAGAAATATTGACTGGAATTGTGTTATCAAATGGTTTAATTAAAGTTTCTTTCTGGTACACAATTACCTTGTCACATTTTTGAGGATGTTGATCAGACGTGTGATCCACAAATCATATAGCAAATACTTATATTTCACTTTATAATCTCAAAATTCCCAAACCGTTGTCCGCAAATAGACCAAAATAAATTATTCTGTTACTTTTTACGACAAAAGTCGGTAGTTAAGTTGTCAAGATTTAATAACTTACGACCTTTTTCGCTAAAACTAATTGCGTAACATTTTTTGTATAATTTTCTCATTAAAGCAATCGTCATTAAAATATCGTAGCTAAAATTAAATTATTATTTAGATGACACATTTCTAGATAAAAAATTAAAGGTTAAAACCCTTGTAATAGCTCGATGAGAGCAGAATCGAATAAGACTAGCCAACAAGGTTTTGGAATGGAGCAACCAAATATCTTTCCTAGGGCAATTTGGTAGGCTGAATCTGTAATTGGTTTTTCTATATCACGTCAGGTTTTCGAGATACAAAAAAAATGTTTTTATTCGTTTTTTACATAAAAAATCATTATAGTTTATTTAGAAATCAATGAATTTTCAAAAGTGAATGGCGTTATTTGAACGTCGTTTGTATTTTGTTGGTTCGGTATCACGTATTAGAGTCCAGCAAAAGTCTCCCAGCATGCTTTTGTATAAAAATCCTTGATATTTTTTTCAATTTTCATTAAATCTTGGTCTCCATGCTCCCCTTGTTCGTCGTTCACCGCACCTAGGTTTTGTGGAAAAAAATCTAAATGCGAATGAAGAAAATTCATTTTGAGTGACATTCTGCATTAATTCGTGATAATTTTTCAATAATTCAGCAACAATTTGTCTGTAGTTTTCACTCTTTTTATTTGCAAGAAAACTGTCCACGATGCTCTTGAAAGATTTCCAGGCTACCTATTCTTTCTCCAATAAACATTGGATATGAAATTTTAGGAAAAACCGTTAACAAATATTTAAATACTGCACCATCTTTGTCCAGAGCCATCAAAAAAGTTCTTAAAAAGGCCAAATTTTAATGTGCAGCGGCGCACACTGGAAATTTTTGTATGGAGGTGAGGAAAAAAAATGATATAGGTCGCAATTTAAGAGATAACTGGATGAAATTTGGAACATACATTTATATTAGGACGAATCCTATTGAAAATGGTGAAAATCGGTCCATGTTTGGACCTAGCGCTCATACAAATTTTTCAGAAAAAATTCGCTTAAATTCCACTAGGACCGGTAAATATGGATGAAATGTAGTGCGTGGGGTTGTTTTTATCCAAGAACTGATCCTGTTAAATTTCAGCGGGATCGGGCTACTGGGAGGGGCACCCCCCATACAAGGTGAATTTTCAACATCATATCTGGAGTTCTATGACAGCCAAAGCCCTGAAATTTTGTTTTAGATGCCAGAGTATGAATTTAAATAGTCTTGCAAAAAATGGGTGGGATCGGGCTACTGGGCGGGCACAAATTTAGTTTTATTTATATAGTAATGCACAAAAATAATCAAAATAAATAAAGTTAGAGAAATGTATATCGTTACCTACAATGTAACAAAAAATTTTAAATGATTTTTTTAATTTTTAATTTATTATTTATTTTAAATCTATTTTTAATTTATTATTCTAAAAGAGCCTTAACTTCGTCGCTTACAACACTATGCTTTTTCTGGCTAAATGAAGGAGTCAAATGTGAAATCATGGGATCTGATGTTACCATCATTCGGTGCATAATATCTTCGTTGGTGGCAATTCGACTACATTTTCAGGAGTGTCTAAGGCGATATTTTTTATAGTCTTTGTTACGACTTTCCTGAGCCTCTTCGGATAGTAAGCCTACAGGAAAAATACACTTTTCAATTATATATTTTCTTCGTACGATTCGAATCCTGCCATCTTTGTTTGAACTTAGAGTAAAAGGCTTTATATATTCTATTCAAAATTTCACATGCTCTAGTTTCGTTTAAGCCAACGTGCGATTGTTGCAAAAACTGTTTTAATTTTGTTCTGTCTTTGTCAAACTCCAGAAGCTTCGAGCATAAAACTCCATGTGAAATAGAGAAACTTTCCATTTTCGCAAAACTCTTGGGCATTAGTTTCAGTTATAATTAAAAACCTGAGAACTATAAATACTTATGCGTGGAGAATCAACTTTACTTTTATTGTACGTTAACTTATCTTGGCATATTGTGGCATTACTGTACGTTAACTTCTCTTGGCAAATTTTGGTATTATATTATAAAAATTAATATAATATAATATAATGCTGCGGAGCAGCAGGGGTCCTCTAGTTTCTATAAAAAAAACACATAATTAAAAATGTGTACTTTCCTTTTTTCATTTTTGTCCACGCACATTTATTAGCGTTTATTACTTTGCTACCGGAATCATAAAAATCAAATAACCTTTTGTTTATTCCTTTTTTTTTTTAATTCTGAGAATCATAAAAAGTCATCAATGTTTTTTCCAAAGAATTTTGTGGATATCTCGAGCAAATTTTTGAAATTCATACCTTCACATAATTGCGTATAAAAGCGAAACGCGTTCATAGATTTTCATGATTTATATCTCATTTTGTTCATATGCGACTTTACGTGAAAGTAATATGACTTAACACTTTTTTACCCTTTTGGATTTTTTATGAATTACAAAAAAAAATCAATTTTTTAGGCAAAAAATATTTTTTTTCTTCATACATTTATATATAACTGCGAAACTGTTGCTTATGTAGCGAAGCATTATATGAGGTGAAAGTAATTGTAATTCTTGATTTTTCTAAATTTGTTTCAGTAAAATCTGACTAGTGGTTCTCGAGTTATGTTAAACAAAAGAACCTTATCAGAATTGAGTCCCGAATCAATCGGATGACAAATGTTGTGCTGTGTAATGCAACAAATTGAAAGTGGGCACCTAGGGGCACTTAAAATTGATTAAAAATGTAAAAACAGATGTCAGACAATGTATTAGTAGTGATTTCCAACTGGGGGAAAGTAGTGCTAAAATTGCAGGTCCAAATGTTTGGAGAAAAAAGGGATTTTTGTTATATGTTCATAAAAATAAACAAACAAAAAAAACTTAATTCTCTGCAGAGTTTATTTTTTCAATTTTAGTATACTGAAATATCCTACTTTAAATAAAAAATAAAAAAGAAAAACGTTAGCTCACATAATAAAATAATATTCGTTTTGAAAGTCTTAGGTTTAAATTACGTTGGTTCGGTAAAACATACAAGTACTGAGTTTGAGACGCTATAAAAAAAACTAGCAGTTAGATCGGAGTAATTATTTTTGACTTGATTGTACCATTTAGTCTAAAATTTCAAAATATCACTGCATATTGCATGAAGAGTATATTGACAATTTGACTTTTTTCCACAAAATCCCCAGTGTGCCGCAGAAGAAGAACGACATTTTTTAAAATATTTTATTTAAAATATTTTGTTTTTGGCCTCTCTGTTCTGACGTAATGATGTCACGTAGCGCGACTATCCCATAGACAAAGGAAAGAACAATATTTTGTCAACAGTCAACAAACCAATTACCTGAAACAGATTAATTTACAGTTACTTACCATAGTCTATACCATATATACAAAGAATTTAAATCACACAACTTAAGGTCACCACAGATCCTCCATTTATGATCGTTGTATTTGAGTAATGTCAAAATTTCAGTCATTTATTTGTAATTTTACTTTGTATTAATGGCATGAGCAATTAAACTGTACTTAGAGCCATCAATCAATAAGCTGCATTCAGTTTTGCCATATGGCTGGTTCATTTTTTTAAATAAACCATCAACATCAGTACAGTATAGAATAGAGTGTTTCTGTTGAAAATATACAGCCCATTCCAAGCTTCTATCTCTACAGATTGTTACTTTTGTCTCAACTGCAAGTTGGTTCCACTGTTGCATGCATGAAGCTTGTAATTCTGCGTCTTGCTTCGTTAAATATAAATCCCGAATTAGATCATTCAGCTCAGCTTAAGTCACTAAATGGCGTTCATCATCTGCCTCATATAAACTACCACTGCTGGTGAAAGATGTTTCGGACTCACTGCTCGTAGCACTCTGAATGACTGGTAATGGATCATTTGGTGGACGTTGAACTGGCTTGGAAACCGATGGGACATTCGATTTTTCATATTAAATCCAGCAACTTTTGTTAAACAGAAATAACAATCGGTTTTTTGGTTACTTGATTCTCTCTAAAGTACTGGAATTGAAAAATCGAAATAGATCTTCTTGACATTTGACCACTTGTATAAAACAGTTCGGCAACTATTGCAAACTATTGTCGGTGTCCACAGTTTGTCCAAGTTTTTGACAGCAAAACCAAAATAATGTAATATTTTCCAACCAAATATTCACCACAAAGCTAAAATAGCTTGAATCAGTAACATACGATCTCCCTGACATGCTTAAATGCTACTATTATGAAGATTTAGAATGAATATGGGCTTCTGTCAAATTAATAATTGTGAAATCGTAATGTCAGTATTGACTGTTTTACAGTATTAGCAGCATGTGATAAAAAATTAACAAGACGTGGTAGCCCAAATTTTATGCCAGATTCGAATTAAAAAACTTGCTTCGCTTCTGCAGTCAATTTATTTTTTAAATTTGTAAACCAGTGTAATTAGTATCCCATAGTCATAACTACACCTGAGACATATTTCACACATTAGCAGATCTGAATCATGAATATACATCGTTTGTGGGATATTGCTACAAAAGTTTTACGACGGGATATGTTAATGTTTTAAAATTCAAACGAAATTTCTTCGAAAGATATAATAAAAAAAAATAGTTTAAAAATACCCCATGTATCTTGCGTACGCAATAAAAGTTTACATTCCACGCACATTTTGTTCTACTTTTAAAACGAATTACCCACCTCCACACATGTTATGAGCAAATAAAAACATCTAAAATTAATTAAAACCACTTGATTTCCTAGTTGTCATAAGTAATTTAAAATAAATAAAAATACCTTACATACAAAAATTGTACTCGTACGTTTAATTCTTCTTACAATTATCTGTTCACACTTCGTATATCTGAGAAATACGGACAGAAAACTGTAACAACTGCTATTTAAACAAATGTAGCGTGTAAAACTGGGCGTATGAGTTATGTGTCATAAGACTGAAAATAAACAATAGGGCTACACTTATTTATAAGCAAATGCTATGGCAAAAGATCTAAAGTCAATAAAAATTAGATGCAAAAAAGGTTGAAACTAAATTATTGTAATAAAAAATAAAAAAATTTAGAACAAAAAAATTAGATGATTCAGATGTTTGAGGTGAAAAAGGGTCTAGTGTAAACAATAATAGCTATAAGAAGGAAGATATCCGTATGTTACATTCTTAATGCGCTGGAATCCGGATATGTGATAGTAGAGACAAAACTAAAGGATACAAAATGTTATTTTGCATTATACAAAGAACCCACTTTAACCTCCGATTTTAACTAAGTCTTTATATAGCCAGTGAAACGTACATTTTATATATTGAACAAATTTGTGAAAACTAAAGTCAGTCAGTCTGGCCGTTTTATCCGCCCGATTTCCTTCATTGTTTTTAATGAAAGGTATTTAGACACAGATATGTCATCAATCATTGAAATTTACTCAGCTCCCACCTTACTCAAGTTAACTCAAACGCGATTCTTCCCTGTACATTTCTTATGGGACACATTCACTCAAGCAATTCGAATTCTCATAGCTCCCCTTCTAAAGAATGGATCTTGATCGTTTCACTCTCAGAACCCTCAGTGGATCAAGCTCTTTCTTTTGAGCTATTAACTGCTTAAATTCGTTAAGTTTGAGGAAAGTTATGCGTGCACAATCAACTTTACATTAAATTTTTTCAAGATTTTTTCAATATTTTCCTTCATTCAAATTTCTATAACTAGAGTTCTAATTAACGTAGGCTGTTTATATAAGTCTAAGAACACTCAGTGGATCAAGCTCTTTCTTTGGAGCATTTAACTGTTTAAATTCGTTGCACAATCAACTTTACATTATGCAACACGTAAGTTAAGGTACTGTACTGTACTGTTTAAATTCGAAAGTTAACGTACAGATTGAGAAAAGTTATGCATGCACAATCAACTTTACATTAGCGTTTTGTATTACCATCACGACAATAAAAAGTGTTGAATTGTGAATTGGCTAAACTTGATTAGCATACCTTTAGGGGATTATAAAATAATTTATTAAATGAAAAAAAAAAAAATTTGCACTCGAATTTCGAGCGCTGGGATCTTCTAGTTTCTTTTAAAATGTACTTTTTTAAGAACACGTACTTTTTAAAAAAATACACTTTATAAGAAAACTTACATATATGTATGTATAATAAAAATTATTTTTTTAAGAAAACCCACCTTTTTGATAACAGGTTGTTATATAAAAAATGGTCTTTTAAAGAAAATTATATTATTTTAATAAAATGTAGTTTTTTAAGAAAGGGTACTTTTTTACGAAAATTTACTTTCTTAAGGAAACGCGATTTTCTAAGAAAGAGTATTTTTCAAGAAAAAATCCTTTTTAAGAAAAGGTACTTTTAAATAAAAGGTAACTTTTTAACTAAGCGTACTTTTTTAACACAAGGCACTTTTTTATAAAACGTACTTTTTTAACAATAGTTACTTATACAACAACAGGTAGTTTTAAACAAAAGGTAATTTTTTAACTAAAGGTATTTTTTTTAACAAAAGGTACTTTTTTAACAAAAGGTTGCGTTTTAACAAAAGGTTGAGTTTTAACAAAAGTTACTTTATTAACAAAAAAAAATATATCTTTAACAAAAGATGCTCTTTTAACAAAAGATGCTTTTTCGAGAAAATGTTACCTTAAGAAAAGTTTTATTTAAGATAATGTGCTTTTTTAATAAAGATACTTTTTTTAAATATGTACGTTTCTCAGAAAAGGTACATTTTAAAAGGTACTTTTAGAAAAAAAAAAGTACTTTTTAAAAAAACTGTGCTTTTAGAAGAAAATATACTTTTTGAAGAGAAAGGTAATTTTTTAAGAAAATTTACTCTTTTAGGAAAATGTACTTTTTTAAGAAAATGTACTTTTTTTAGAAAAAGTATTTTTTAAGAAAATGTACTTTTTAAATAGAGATACTTTTTTAAAAAATTGACTTTTCTCAGAGAAGGTACCTTTTAAAAGGTACTTTTTTAATAAAAAAGTACTTTGTAAAGAAACTCTGCTTTTAGAAGAAAATATCCTCTTTGAAGAGAAGGTACTTTTTTAAGAAAAGGTACTTTTTGAAGAAAAGGTACCTTTAAAAAAATGGCCTATTTTAAGGAAAGATACTGTTTTTAGGAAAAGCCACTTTGGTATAAATATATGTTAAACTTTTATAAGAAATGTAATATTTGGAGAAAAATACATTCAAACAAATTGTATTGTATTGTATTGTATTGTATAAAGAGGTGTTCGAAGTACTGCGTCCAAAGTGATCTATTGTACTGCCCTCTGCTAATAGGTTGTCCCTATAAACTCTTATCCAACCCTGAAGCCCTCAGGAATCCGAGGATGTTTGTTGGTTCTAGTAATTTTATGTCGCTACCTAGTATCTGGAAGGAACCCAGATGCTGTTTCCTTTTGTGCATTAGCGCTCCACAGTTCCCAAGTATGTGCTCTGGTGATTCGACTTCCTCATCACAGAATCTGCACATAGGGTTTGCTACAATTCCCAACCTGCTCATATGTTCCCTGAGCCTGCAGCGACCAGTTAAAATCCCGGTTATTATTCTCAGACCGTTCTTTGACAATCCAATGCACGACCCAAATCTCTTCTTGTTGTAGCCACCCAACAACATTTTGGATTGCCTTAAGCCCAAGTGGCTCGAGAAAAATTCCCTTCTAACACAATTTTCATGTTCCCTGAGTACTCCTTCCCATACTCCCTTTCCTATTCCACAAAATGGTTCCGGCCCTATTAATTTTGTGGAAGCTCCCCTTCTGGCAAGTTCATCAGCTTGCTCATTGCCCTGAATCCCAACGTGTCCCTGGACCCAACAAAGGCTAACCTTGTTGTGTTTACCTAGCTCATTTAGCTTCTGCAGACAGTCCCATACTAGCTTAGAGTCTACTTCATAGGAGCCTAGTGCTCGAATAGCAGCTTGACTGTCTGATAGTATGGTTATGTTCCTTCTTTTGTACTTCCTGTTCAAGTTGATTTGTGCACATCTATCGACGGCGTAAATCTCTGTTTGGAAAATGCTCGTATGTATTCGCATTGGCTCGAAGTATTTGGTTCTAGGCCCGAAGACTCCCGCCCCTGTTCCACTTTCGGTTTTTGACCCATCTGTGTACCATTTGATTGTATCTTCTCTTAGAGAATATGCTGTACTTAAACCGCTCCATTCTCTCTTATTGCTAAGTTCCGTAGTAAAGTATTTCCTGATATCATACTTCTTCTCAGCCCTGTCCATGGGGCAATCTAGGAGGGAGTAATCATTAACTTGGCTTATCCGGTTCCATTGCCCTTCATAAAGCCTGGTTATAGTTTTTCTCCCTTTATTCTGATTGCCGTTGCCAAAGCTTTCTTCTGCACCACTATATGTAGTGGGCTTAGTTCCAATAGTGCTTCAAGTGATGCCGTTATCTTTGAATCTTACCTAGCTGCATTTGAGTCGGCTTCAGATCCGTTCTTTTGGCCCACGCTATAGCTCCATAAGTTACTATTGGGCGGACCATCATCGAGTACATCCAGTGTAAAATGCTGGGTTTACATCCCCAGTTTTTACCCGCTACCCTTCTGCAAATCATTGTAGCTCGCTTGGCTTTTTCAGTGATTTGGTCGACATGTGCCTTCCATGTTAACTTGTTGTCTAGTACTATCCCCAGATACTTCACTTCTGCTTTTGGTTCAATGACTTCTTCCAAAATTGGAATTGCCCTCCATCTCGGAAGCTTCCTTTTCCTGGTAAATGGTACAATACTGGTCTTCGTTGGATTGATGTTCAATCCTGTTGCCCTGCACCATTGACATATAATCCTCAACCCTCTTTGTACAATGTCACATAGGGTTTCCTCGAACTTGCCTTTTGCTATTAAGACTATGTCGTCCGCGTAGCACTGGCTTTCTATTCCTGCTTCCGACAGTTTCATTAGTAATTCGTCAACAACCAGACTCCACATCAAGGGCGACAGAACTCCTCCCTGTGGACATCCTCTGGTTGTGTTGACGGATATGGTCTCCCCCTCTGCTGTTGTTTCTACTGATCTCATGTAGAGCACTTCTACCATCCATTTTGATGTCACTGGGTCTACCCCTCTTTGGTTTAATGCCCTTTCTATTACTTCGTGTGAAGTGTTATCAAAGGCTCCTTCTATATCTAGGAAGGCACAAACGGGTATTTCCTTTTCATCTATTGATTTCTGAATAGTTCTTACCAGGCTAGTGAGAGCAGTCTCTGTTGATCTGCCCACTCTATACGCATGTTGGTTTGGATGCAAAGGCATCTGTAATATCCCACATCTTAGATAGTTGTCTACAGCTTTTTCAAGTGTTTTCAGCATAAAAGATGTTAGGCTTATGGATCTGAAGGATTTTGAATGAGCGGTGTCTTTTTTCTCCACTTTGGGTATGAACACCACTCTTGCCTTCCTCCATGCCCTTGGTATGTACCCCAAGGCCAAGCTGTTACGCCCGATATTTAACATGAATGGTAATAGTTCCTTCAAGCCCTTTTGTAAGAGGGCCGGAAAAATACCATCCGTTCCAGGTGATTTAAAGGGTTGAAAGGTACCTAAGGCCCATTCTAGTCTTTCCCTAGAGAAAATTTCTGCTGCTATTTGCCTGCTTGTCCGACTAGGGTTTCTTGGTCCGTTACTCGACCGCTCGTTGTCATCTGCCACACTTCCTGGAAAGTGTGTCTTTAATAACAGCTCCGCCCTGTCTCGGCCATTCTTAGATTAACTACCGTCCTCTTTCTTAAGTGACATCGTGATTTCTGGCCCACATTTCGCAAAGGCTTTGTATAGCCTTGCTGTTTCGGGAAGCGATTCTATGTTTTCACAGAACTTCTTAAAGCTAGTGCGTTTAGCTTTCCTAATTTCCTTATTATACTCAGTCAGTTTGGTTTTATAATGCTCCCACTGCCCGTTACGCTTTGCCCCATTGCAGAGCCTGCGAACTTCGGTTCTGAGTGTAGAGAGATTATTGTTCCACCAAACCGCGTCCTTCTCCTTGCCCCTCGGTTTCTCGGGGCAGCTACAATGGTAGGCATCCAGTAGAGCCCCATTTAGTTGGGTCACACTGTCCTCGAGCTCGTACTTATTTCGTATGCGTTTGCTCGATGTTATGCCTTGTAGGTTGTGGTGTAGGAAGATGCTTCAGTATTTAGGCCCTCTAGCGAAAATTCAATTATTCTATGATCGGATAATGAAACTTCATCGGATACTCTCCAATTTCTTGCAATCCTAGCTAAGCTTGGACTGGCTACTGTGATGTCTAGGACCTCCTCTCTAACCCTTGTGACGAATGTAGGTCTATTACCCTCATTTAGTATTTCTAGGTTAGATGCTACTAGGTATTCTAATAAGTACTCACCTCGATAATTTGTATCAGTGCTGCCCCATGCTGTGTTGTGTGCGTTAGCATCGCATCCCAGTATAAGCTGTAGGTTTTGCTCTGTACAGAAGTCCACCAGCTGCCGTACCTCTGCCGGCGGTGGTGAAGCTTCCTCGCCCGGAAAGTATGCTGATGCTATCACTATCATCTTTTGGCTGCCTTCGATGTCGATGAGAGCTTGGATAGGAACCAAGTCCCGCGTCATAAATTCTGTAAGACAAATATAATTAATATCTTTACTAATTAAAATACATGCTCTGGGCGACGTATGTCTCTTGTCCCATAATACCTTGCCACTGCTGCAGCTCAATCCTCTGATTGCACCTTTATAGTGCCAGGGTTCTTGGATCAAATTAACAAATTAACATCTACTAGCAGATTCCAGCTCTCGAAATTCGAATGCAAAATTCTAGCAAATTTTATTTTTTCATTAAATAAAGACCCTAAAGTTATGCTAATCAATTAAAGCCAATTCACAAATCAACACAAAAAAACAAAATCAGTTTTATTACAAACACATTAACAAATTTAATAAACACGCACATAGCATTGTATAATTTCATGTATGTGTTAGTAGCAGCTTTAAATGCAATTTACTCAAAATAAAGAAAAAAAATTTAAAATCTGTAAATCTGCAAAATGGCTTAAAATTAATACCTTTCAAGTAATATACGATTGGGGAAAATCGAGATAAAATGGTAGAACAAAACATCGATGACAAGAAATCGCCTAGCCTATTAATATTATAGATTTATAACAAATGACACAAAACATTTGAAAAAGTAAACAATTTAATAAACTTAATGCTGAATTATTACAAAAAATACACTGAATTTTTAGCATTATTTAGAGGTGTAATCATATTTTAGACCATATCTTGGCACAATGATGGTCGATTTAAACCATTTGAAACACCAACCTGTTTTATTCTAAGTTTACGCAGGGAAATGGTTAATTTTGGAAATGGGCGTGATTTCAACAGACTGACGGACATCGCTATATGGACTGGAGATGTTATAAGGATTAAGAATACTTATATATCCTCTACACAGTATTGTAGACGGTGTAAAATGATATTTAAAGATATTTTAAATAATTTTTTTTACGAAAATGTAAAATTTATGCGGTGCTATTTATTATATTAATATTTGGAGTTATGAAAAATATATCACAGGTTAAACAATTATAATTAAATATAATTAATGTTAAGATATAATTTGCTTGAGTCCCAAATACTGTTTATTGAGTTCATGTTCTGATAAGCACAAATTAAACTGATGAACTAAATATAGGTGACATAATTTTACCACACAAATAAGTGTCAGGCTTTTAAACACTGTCAAATGAAAATATTTATTTAAAGAATTTTTATGTGAAAAAGTAAAAATTATTTAAAGAAAGTGAACTCATTGCATTATGTACATAGTTGTTGTATTTTTTATTACTTTTTTTTTTGTACAAGACGCATGAAATTATTTAAAGCATCATCATCATCTGTATTATATGGCTTTTTTTAAGTCATAAAAACAGAAAAATACTAAAATTTAAATCGGCTGTATCAAAAAAATAATATTTCTGTAATGAAAAGTCGTTGAACTTTTGAGGAAAAAAAAAACTAAACGGGAAATATTTTTTTTATCATTTCTGTTAGATTTATATCCATCTTAAATTTTTTTATTGCAAAAGATTTATCTCAAATGTGTTTATTTTCTCGAACAAGGTCAATTTGTTAGTTATTTACTATATAGTTCTGTCCGTCTGTCTGTCTATTTCATTTTTTATACCAGTGCCAAAACGGATGTTATTTCGTCTTTTTGTTGATTTTAATTGAAATCAATTTTTTTAGTTTTTTATTGTTTTTTTTTTTCAGTCTATTAAATAAAGGTACTTAATCAGAATATAAATTATAATTTTTATTAAGTTGTAAAGATTAACAAAAAATAAAAAATCTTGTTTTTAATTTGTTATTAAATAATTTGAAACAACTTGAGATAATGCAACACATTTAAATTTAGATAATATTTACACAAGAATAAAGAAAAAGATATCAAAACAACAATTTACGTCACATTTCTGGGGAAACGTAATGAATTAAATTGATTAGGTGATTAGGTGATTGGGCAAATAACATGCAACAAAACTTTTCGATTATTTTTTTTTAACTAAAAAACCATCTAATTTATACCCTTCATGAAGGATTTTGGCAACATCATGGCTGATTATGAAATAACTTGTGAAAATTGGTGGTTTTTTTGTTATGAGAAAATTTAAAAATCAGTTATAAACCTAAATCTTTATTTGTAAGGAAATTTTATGAAAAAATGCATATCAGAAAAGTTGTTATAAGTTATTCAAATTCTATAATTAAGATCTATAATGTGTTAACGATCTGAAAATTCTCAATTATAATCCTAAAATTTTAAAATTCTTCATCGTCGTCAACTGTCGCTTTTATTATAACTTAATTTGGAAATACTACGAGCCTAAGACCAACAGAAACAAAACATAAACGTGTATTTAATTAATTCATTAATAATTTAAAATTAATTTGTTTTTTGTTATAAAAAAGATTTATTTAAAATTTTGACTAGCTATGAAAACAACACCCACAATATTAATCTTCAACATTTTTCCTTCATTATTATTATTATAATTAATATTCCAGAGTGTGACGTTAATTGTCACAAAAAATGTGCCCGTCTTACGGCCAATCTGTGTGGCGTCAATCAGAAATTACTCGTAGAAGCATTGGCTAACGTTAAAAGAGGTAAAGACGAAATCTTAATAAAATAATATTTCTAAAAGATATTATAAACAAAACAAAAAAAAAATAATTCTTTAAATGAAAACGAAACATACAATTGAATTGGAATTCTAACAAATTTGAACATCACATGATTTGGATAATAAGTAAACAATAAAATATGTATGAGCAAACCCAACAAACATTTATTTATTATTGAATTTAATTTAATTTTTGTTATTCAATTTAAGGATCAAAACATTACCCATAAAAACATACTAATAATATCTATGCTAGTTCGCGAACATTGCTAAACTATAACAATATATTTGTGAGAAAATATATTTTTCAAGTCTAACACAATTGTTTGGAATTATACTTTAATTCTCAGCTGGATATTATTATTAGGTATATTATTCCTGTTTTTTGGTATAGTATTTCCCAAAAGTTCCACATATATCGTAGAGAATAACTTATTCTTAATTGAAAACTAAAAATTTCTTAAAAGCTTGAATTGATGTTTGTTGGGAAATATCAACAAAATGCTCACTTAGCTGTATTTGTTAACATTAATAAACTTACAAATACATTATAAAGAATTTTTTAAATATGTTTTAAACTTTTCACGTTCTCTTAGAATATTAATATATAAATTAACAAATTACTATTGCAATTCGATTTCTTTTCTCATGTGATATTTCAATTTTTTTTTAATTCTATTGTTGTTATTATTTAAAGCATAAATTGTTTATATTTTAAATGCGTAATATTATAAATAGGTGCACGTGAAACCAGAGACTCTCCCAGTACACCGCCAAGCTTAAATCCTGTCTATGAAATTGAAGCAAATGAAGAAGAAGATGGTATGAATATATCTAATAAAATTTTAAATAAGTATGGATGATGTTCTGAAAGTAATGTGCATAAAAACAGTTTATCTCTATACAAAAATATTTAATAGTAGTTCCTTATTTAAATACATGCTAAATGCTTCAAATCGAAATATCGATATAAAATAAATTTAAGCTCTTTCAAAAAAAGCGATCAAATAGTAAAATGCGCTTTGAATTACAGCAAAATGTTATTTAAAAATGAATGCTCCAATGTTTCTGTTTAAACCTTTATATACACTTCTAGATACATATCATATCTGTAGACAATAAAAGGTGCTTTTATGAAAACGAACTTTATTAAGAGAAGAAAATACTTCTTTTAAAAAATGGAACTTTTTAAAGAAAAGGCGCCTTTTAAGAAAAAGTGTTCTTTTAAGTCCATTTTTATTTATAATATTAATACAAATAGCATTTTTTAAGAGTGCTGTGGCTCAGTCGTTTTTCAATTTATCAACTTTGGGTTTTTTTACGTAAAAGTAGACGTAACTTTTTTCGTACTTGTTTATGTTTCTATTTTTTTAACCTCCCTTCCCAAAGCGATGAAGAGGGGTACGTGAAAATGAGACGGCAAACGGGGTGTCGTTTTTCTTGAGAACCAGTTGTCCTATCGAAATTCGGTGGACGACATTTTGTTGGTAATCAGGTCCGGCAGGTCCTGAACTAGGATATTTCAAAAAACTAAAATATTTTTAAAAATTCAAAAATTAGCTGTTTTTGGGGGGTTTTTGCCCCACCCCTCCTCCGGTAGTAAATTTAGCCTAATTATCCCAATTATCAGGACATGCCTATAAAACGCCCGCCCGCGGAATTTCGATACGACTTCTGATTCTCGCGAAAAACGATACCCCAGTTGAAAAAAAAGAGATTTCGAGAAAAACGCATTTAACTAGAGTTTTATTACAACGATTTTCTATATTACCATACAAATATGTATATACATTAGGGTGGCATTTAATAAAAAAAAGTGTTCAAACTGTCGGTCTCACCCCCTCGAAATATGCGAATAGCAAAAAAACTGAGAAATACAAAGTTTTGGGCCAATCAGAAAACGTTTAGTCGTGGCGCAAAGCGATTGAAAATTTCAAGTGTGTTTATATGGGGAAAATATGACTTTTTTTTCAGATTTTACGAAAATTTCGTTCTATAATTTAATTTTTCCGACAAGCTGTTACATAATTCGGAATCAGTATTAAATTATCCTTTCAAAAGGCTATAAAACTTCAAAATCGTATGAAACCTCGCCAAGAAATAGCAAATGCCCCAGACCACTTCTGTGCCAAAAAAAAACTAGGTCATGAAATTTGATGGCATTTTTTTCAACTTTGAGAAATTGATTAAAGCCATCATTCTTTTTTGGTCCCTACACTTATAAGTACTCAAATATGAAGTACTGTTTTATTACCACGTTGTTAACCTATTGCGCACTGAGACCGAAAATTGGAAATTTTTTTGATAAAATTTTTAAAACTCCTTTTTCAAGTTTGAAAAAATTTTCTTAAACAAAATTTAAAAAAATGAATCTATCAGTTTAAAGTTTTATTAAATACATGTTGCGGATTAACTGTGTGAATTCTTAAGTAAATCCCTCTACCAGAACTTTTTTGACAAGGATTTTATTTTCGCAGATTTCGAGAAAAATTGGATTTTTGTGAAATATTCTGTAAATGTACTCTTTCTAAATACTTTGTATCAAAAATTCATCATTTTTCTACTTTTAAATGTTATATTTTATCTCAATAGCCTAGGGTTTCGGAAAAAAATATTATGACTCCATTAACCCTTTTGGAATTGGGGTCACATATGACCCCAATCTAATAAAGGACGATTTATTCAAAAAATTCAAATATTATGTAAGTGGTATTGAATTTTTAGATGCGATGCTTAAACTATAATAACCAAATGTGTAGGACTTCTATTCCTAAAATTTGGAACAAATACGAGAACGCTAACCCATTATTTTCCAAGGCTAGCTTTGGATTTTAAGATATTTTTAAATAAAAATTACCGTAAACGAGCTTTTCTATTAAACTTGATGGAACCACTATTTAGAATTTAAGAAAAATAATTGGGTTAATTTTTATTTATTTAACCCTTCAGTGCTCCTGAGATCAAAATTATCCATTGTGATATATCTCTGGTGCAATTATCTGCTTATTGCTCGCGAATATAAATTAAAACCATTTAAGTCATATGTCTAAAAAATAGGACGTTTTTTGAAATTCACTTTGATTTAATTTTGTAATTTATTCAATTAAGAGTAGTATTAATTTAAAAAGTCATATTTTCCCCATATAAACACACTTGAAATTTTCAATCGCTTTGCGCCACGACTAAACGTTTTTTGATTGGCCCAAAACTTTGTATTTCTCAGTATTTTTGCTATTCGCATATTTCTAGGGGGTGAGACCGACAGTTTGAACACTTTTTTTCCCTCCATATAACGAAGGGCCACCCTAATATACACACATATCTCTGTAACTCCAAAAATAATTCGAATTTTAAAAAATCCTTTTAGGGCACTATTTTTTAAGGATTTTAGAAGACATTTATGAAAAAAAATCAGAAAAAAATATTAAAGAGAGGTCACACCTTAAAGGTACTTTTTTAAGAAAATATACTTTATTTTTAACAAAAGGTACTTTTTTAACAGAGGTATTTTGTAACAATAGATACATTTTGAACAAAAGGTCATTTTAGCGAAATGTACTTTTTTAACAAAATGATTTAACAAAAGATATTTTTTAATACAAGGTACTTTTTTAAAAAAGGTACTTTTAAACAAAAGATACTTTTTAAAAACATGTGTTTTCTTAACAAAACAGTACTTTTTAATAAAGTAGCCTTTTCTTTAAAAAAAAAAGTAACTTTTTAAAAAAGTACTTTTTTAAAAAACTACTATAATTTTCTAAGAAAAGGTACTTTTCTTTTGAAAGAATTTACTTTTTAATAAAAGGTTATTGTGTAAGAAAATACTTTTTTAAGAAAGGAACTGTTTTTAGAAAAGTTAGATTTTTAAGTAAAATTAATTTTTTTTTAAAAGAATGCACTTTTTAAAGAAAATATACTATTATGATTATGTACTTATTAAGAAGAGCTACTTTTTTAAGAAAATGAAAATCATTAATAAAATATTCTATTTTAAAAAAATCCGCTTTTTCGGAAGAAGTACTTTTTTAAGAAAAGGTACTTTTTTAAGCAAAAGTACTTTTTTAAGAAAAGTACTTTTTTAAGAAAAAGTACTTTTTTAAGAATAGGTACTTTCTAAAAAGAGGTACTTATTTATAAAAAGTACTTTTTGAAAAAATTTACTTTTTTAAAAAACGGACCTTTCCTTAAGAAAATTCTCTTTCTTAAGGGAATGTTATTTTTATAAAAGAAACTTTTTTAAGAAAATTTACTTTCTTAAGAAAAAGTACTTTTTTAAGAAAAGGTACTTTTTTTAGAAAAGGTACTTTTTTCAAGAAAAGGTACTTTTTAAGAAATAATACTTATTTATAAAAAGTAATTTTTGAAAAAATTTACTTCTGTTAAAAAAACGGACCTTTCCTTAAGAAAATTCACTTTCTTAAGGGAATGTTATTTTATTAGAAAAGAAACTTTTTTAAGAAAAGTTACTTTCTTAAGAAAAGGTACTTTTTTAAGAAAAGGGACTTTTTAAGAAAAGGTACTTTTTTAAGAAAAAGTACTTTTTTAAGAAAAAAGTACTTTTTAAGAAAAGGTACTTTTTAGAGAAAAGGTACTTTTTAGCGAAAAGGTACTTTTTTAAGAAAAGGTACTTTTTTCAGAAATAGTACGGTTTTAAGAAAATTTATATTTTTATTGAATGGTACTTTTTTGGAAAAATTTACTTTTCTAAGGAAATATACTTTTTTAAGCAAACAAAAGGTATTTTTTTACAAAAAGAAAAAATACTTTTTTACGAAAAGAAAATCTTAAATAAAATTTTCTTAGTTAAGAAAATGTACTTTTCTATTAAAAGGTACTCTGTTAAGATAAGAAAAATTTAAAGAAAATGTTCGTTTTTAATAAAAGTTATTTTTTCAAAAAACAAAAAGTTTTTTTTTTTTTTAGAAAAGGTACATTTTTAACAATATATAATTTTTGAAAAAAGCATTTTATTAACAAAAAAAAGGTACTTTTTTAACAAAACATATTTTTTGAACAAAAGGTACTTTTAAACAAAAAGTACTTTTTTAACATATGGTACTTTTTAAAAAAAGGTACTTTTTAAAAAGGCAGTTTTTTATCAAAACCAAAAGGTAGTTTTTTAACAAATGGTAATTTTTGAAAAAATGTAGTTTTTTAACAAGAGGTACTTTTTTAACAAAAGGTACTTTTTTAAGAAATTTCACTTTTTTAAGAGTTGCACTTTTTTAAGATAAGGTACTTTATTAAGATTGAGTACTTTTCTAAGATAAGATATTTTTAAGAAGATAAGCTTTTTTAAGAAAATCTATTTTTTTAAGAAAACGTACTTTTTTATGAGGAGGTATTATTTTCAGAACAAGTGCTTTATAAAAAAAATTTACTTTTTTAAGAAAATGTACTTTTTAATAGAAAAAAAATAAATGAAATGTACGTTTTCAAGGAAAAAAATTTAAATAGAATGTACTTTTTTGAGAAAAAAAATTAAGATAAAATGTACTTTCCTAAGAAAAGATACTTTTTAATTTAAAGGTGCTTTCTTATTAAAAATTACTTTTTAATTAAAAGCTACTTTTTTATTAAAAAACTATTTTATTAAAAGCACTTTTTTTAAGATAAGAGAATATTAAAGAAATTGTAATTTTTTAAGAAAATGGTAATTTTAGTAAAATATACTTTTTCAATAAAAGTACCATTTTTAAGAAAATTAACTTTTTTAAGAAAAGGTGCATTTAAGGAAAATGTACTTTTTAAGAAAAATTCTTCCTTTTCAAGGAAATGCATAGTTTTAAGAAAATGTACTTTTTTAAGAAAAGGTTGTTTTCTTTAAGAAAATATATTTACAACAAAAAGATACTTCTTTAAGAAAATTTACTTTTTAATGAAAGTTACTTTTTTAAGAAAATGTTATTATTTACAAAAGCTGCTTTTCTAAAAAATACACTTAGAAATGAGACGCCTGAAAATATTATGAAATTATTAATCATATGGCATACGGAGTCAGTCAGTAAATCAGTGATGAACTAAATATATATCGATATCTAGATGAAATGAACCATTAGAAAAGTTATTTATCCAAAGAAAAATGACAGCCATGCAAAATAAATGTAATCAAAAATTTTGAAATAACCATAAATAGTCAAAAGTGTTAATTGAATAAAAAAAATTTTCCACTTTCCTCTAATGCCTCAATCGGCTTTAACCAGAGACCAGGAAAATAAATCACTTTCACTTATTCCATGTACTTCAGTTTTTTAAAAAAAAAGTACTTGTTTAAGAAAATGTACTTCTTTAAAAAAAAGTACTTGTTTAAGAAAAGGTACTTTTTTAAGAAATAGTACGTTTTTACAAAAATTTAGATTTTTATTGAATGGTAGTTTTTTGAAAAAATTTACTTTTTTAAGAAAATATACTTTTTTAAGCAAACAAAAGGTACTTTTTTACGATAAGAAAAAATACTTTTTTACGAAAAGAAAATCTTAAATAAAATGTTCTTAGTTAAGAAAATGTACTTTTCTATTAAAAGGTACTCTGTTAAGATAAGAAAATTTTAAAGAAAATGTTCGTTTTTAATAAAAGATATTTTTCAAAAAAAAAAAGTAAATGTTTTTTGAAAAGGTAAATTTTTAACAATATATAATTTTTGAAAAAAGCATTTTATTAACAAAAAAAAAGGTACTTTTTTTAACAAAACATATTTTTTGAACAAAAGGTACTTTTAAACAAAAAGTACTTTTTTACATATGGTACTTTTTAAAAAAAAGGTACTTTTTAAAAAAGGCAGTTTTTATCAAAAACCAAAAGGTAGTTTTTTAACAAATGGTAATTTTTTAAAAAAGGTACTTTTTTAACAAGAGTTACTTTTTTAACAAGTGGTACTTTTTTAAGAAATTTCATTTTTTGAAGTGTTGCACTTTTTTAAGATAAGGTACTTTATTAAGATTGAGTACTTTTCTAAGACAAGATACTTTTTAAGAAGGTAAACTTTTTTAAGACAATGTATTTTTTTAAGAAAAAGTACTTTTTTATGAGGAGGTATTATTTTCAGAACAAGTGCTTTATAAAAAAAAATACTTTTTTAAGAAAATGTAATTTAAAAAAAAAAAATTAAATGTACGTTTTCAAGAAAAAAACTTTAAATAAAATGTACTCTTTTAAGAAAAAAAAATTAAGATAAAATGTACTTTCCCAAGAAAAGATACTTTTTTATTTAAAGGTGCTTTCTTATTAAAAATAACTTTTTAATTAAAAGTTACTTTTTTATTAAAAGCAATTTTTTATTAAGATAAGAAAATATTAAAGAAATTTTAATTTTTTAAGAAAATGGTAATTTTAGTAAAATATACTTTTTTAATAAAAGTACCATTTTTAAAAAAATTCACTTTTTAAGAAAAGGTGCTTTTAAAGAAAATGTACTTTTTAAGAAAAATTTTTCCTTTTCAAGGAAATGCACAGTTTTAAGAAAAGGTTATTTTCTTTAAGAAAATATATTTAAAACAAAAAGAAACTTCTTTAAGAAAATTTACTTTTTAATAAAAGTTACTTTTTTAAGAAAATGTTATTATTTACAAAAGCTGCTTTTCTAAAAAATACACTTAGAAATGAGACGCCTGAAAATATTATGAAATTATTAATCATATGGCATGCGGAGTCAGTCAGTAAATCAGTGATGAACTAAATATATATCGATATCTAGATGAAATGAACCATTAGAAAAGTAAAAAGAAAAATGACAGCCATGCAAAATAAATGTAATCAAAAATTTTGACCCCCAACTTTGAAATAACCATAAATAGTCAAAAGTGTTAATTGAATAAAAAAAATTTTCCACTTTCCTCTAATGCCTCAATCGGCTTTAACCAGAGACCAGGAAAATAAATCACTTTCACTTATTCCATGTACTTCATTTGTACATACTAAGAAGTGAAACTTTTCTGATATAATAACTTGTTCAAATATATTGAAGGTTGCTTGAAGTTGATATACTTCCACGCTTCTTGTGCCAACAACATGTTAAATTCAACAGTTGGTTGTTACTCCATACTATTTTCTATATACGATAGTAATTTCCAGGGTTGCGATTTTCATATACTAAAGAATCAACAATATGCTCTTAAAACATGCACAATAAATGAAATACACCAATTATCACTATGCATTTATAAAGAAACTAACAGATTCCAGTCCTCGAAATTCGAGCGCAAATTCTAGGAAATTTTATTTTTTTCATTAAATAAAGACCCTAAAATTATGCTAATCAATTATAGCCAATTCACAAATCAACACACAAAACAAACTGATTTTTATTACAAACACATTAACAAATTTAATAAACACACATATAGCATTGTATAATTTTATGTATGTGTTAGTAGCAACTTTAAATGCAATTTACTCAAAATAAAGGAAAAAATTTAAAAATCTGTAAATCTGCAAATCGGCTAAAAAGAAACACCTCTCAAATAACATAAGTTTGGTCAAGATCGGGATAAAACGGTAGAACAAAACATCAGTCACAAGAAATCGCCTAGCCTATTAATATTATAGATATGCACCAAAAATATGGTACTTAAAAATTTGAGTTTTTTAATTATCGGCAGAAACAATTGTGCAAAAAGTTAATTTTATTCAATACATCGACCACTTTTAAATGTTTAAAATAAGCAATAGTATTTCTTTTAAAGTTCTTAGTAATTTCGTAATTTGGTTTAAACATTTTAAACTCCAATTGTTGCAAATTTAAATTTTTTTATTTTTTGTTTTAGTTAACAAATTTAAAATTTTAGTTAATATAATTTTGATTTTTTTTAATCCGAGTCATTAGAAAATAATACTCTTATAAAATCGAAATGAGGTAATTAATAATAAGAATGAATAACACGCACCATTGAAAACAAAATCAAAAATTCCATATTAATTACAGTATTAATTGCAATATGTCTAAATAGGACTTCAGAATCTAACAAACTATTATGGCTTTTAAATTAGTATCAAAATAATTTAAAAATTCATTAAATAAAGTTGTTTTTTAGTTTTGGCCACATCTTAACTTTTGCATCTTGGGTCTTTATTAATTTTATTATTTTTTTCAATTGGAATGGAATATAATATTTGTGAAATTAAAATGTAAATTATTTTTTTAATTTTTTTATTATAATAAAAATTATTTAATAAAATCAGATGATATATAGCTTATGGGAATATAGTTTGGGTTTAGAATATTTTAGAGAAATATCTGGCAGCACTAGTTGAAGGTTACGCGTATACGTATTTTGGTGATTCATATGTATAAAAAATACGTATACGCCAGTCAATTTAACTGAATTTTTAAGAACATAAAAATGTTTAACAGTTATGTTACGAGTAAAATAAAAATAAATACGGGCACTTTACTTATGCTACTGGCCAAAATTTGAGAACAAAAGTGATCACTAAATATATAACTAACAATTAATTTTCATTTTTAATTTTAATAAATATTTATAAATTCTTTTTTTAAACACTTCTTTAGAAACTTCGTATACATATTCACAATTCCAAAAATCCGGACGTTTTACACCGCCAGCAACAATTATACCTAGATTTAAGAATTACACAGTAGATGATTTTCACTTCCTAACTGTGCTAGGCAAAGGAAGCTTTGGCAAAGTAAGTTCAAAAAACCTATATCGTGGTTTGTAATATCATTTGTATAGAAACAATTATATCTTGCAGGTACTTTTAGCTGAATTACGTGATACAACTTATTATTATGCAGTTAAATGTTTAAAAAAAGATGTTGTGCTCGAAGATGACGACGTCGATTCAACACTAATAGAACGTAAAGTTTTGGCCTTGGGCACAAAACATCCGTATTTGTGTCACCTGTTTTGTACATTTCAAACAGAAGTGAGTAAAAATTTATTTATTTATTCATTTATTTAACAAAAAATAAATATTGGATAAGAATTTTTTTTTTAATTATTATTATTAATCAATGATTGTTAGGCACACAATACGTAACAAAAAAAAAAGAAAAAGAAATTTAAATTTGTGTGCAAACGTAGCAAAACAGCATTTGATTTTTTTTTTTTCCAAAATAGTACTACGAATATAAAAATTTTGTATGCAGGGTTGCCATATAAGAATTTTTCCAAAAATCTAAATAATATTTTCTGAGTGAATTGCCTGTGTGCCGGTACGGAAAGTGCTTAGCCTAGCACAGTGAGCGCGGTATTAACAGAAAAAGGTTAAGTGTTTTGCTATGAAAACATGTTAAATTTCGTTTCGATCTGGCAACTGCTTCATATAGAACCAGGTGTTCAAAAAAGACGCATCCGCAAATTTTTTTACAATGGAAAAATAAGAAATTCGTGGTGTCGTTAAATATTTACATAAAAAAGGTTTATCGGGACAAGAAATTTATAACGATATGGTGAATGTGTTATGTGAAAGTGATCCTTCATATGCAACAGTAGAAAATTGGGTTGCTGAATATAAATGTGGTCGTACAAACATTGAAGATGAATCACGTAGTGGACGTCCATAAACAGCAACAACAACAGAAATCGTAGCCAAAGTGCATGATATGGTATTAGATGGTCGACAAATAAAAGTGCATGAAATAGCTAATATAATGGGCATCTCAAATGATCGAGTCCATTTAATTTTGCATGAAGAACCACAGATGAAAAAGTTTTCTGCAAGATGGGTGCCGCATTTGTTAAAAGTCGACCAAAAACGCATAAGAATGAAAATTTCTCAAGTTTGTTTGGATCGTTTTAAGAAAGATGTAATGCATTTTAAGCGTCGTTTCATAACTGTTGATGAGACATGGATCCACTGCTATACTTAAAGTGACCATATTTTTTTTATCTGAAAACGGGACATCGAATAATTCTGATGGGTTCGGTTATATGAAATGGAAATGCATAGATAATATAATAATATTTTATTTGTCCATAGTGGGTGGCATTATTTATTTTACGTTACACTAAAAAAAATTGTTTATACATTTTTATATTTTTCAGAGGCACAAATTTTTTTCAAAATTTTAGGTGACGATTTCAAATATGTGTGGATTGTTTTTTTAATATTAACTTTAATAATTAACACAGCCTTAAGCGCTGATACCCTTAATTGATTTTTATCTTCGGTCCACAACTTGTTCATCAAAGAAAATACACGTTCAACCGGCGCATTTATACCAGGCATAAAACAAAATATATTCAACTATAATTTGAAAATTTGCGGGTTTTACGTAATTGATGTTAAATTGTTTAAATACTTCCACTCAACGGTTCGTAGAAATATTCTGTTGATTTCATTCATCAATTTTCTGCGATGTTACGTATTTAGATACGAGTGAATATTCATCGAATGCTTCCGTATCTTTATTGCAATCGATATGTTCTTTTCCGATCAATATATCTAGAACTTTTTGAACATCTTCCCACTGTGGTACTTCTGTTAAATTTGCACAATTAAGTTTTTCTATATCTTTGTTATAAACAATCCATTGCTCTAAATCCTCTCGACTAGTTTTATAAAATTTTTTAGCCTTAATTTTCACGGAATTCTCGTCAATTTTTCAAGTAAACCACGGACTGAATATGGAAAAGAGTGAGTTGTCTCTTTCTTAAACAAATTCTCTTTTAATTTGTTAATGTCACTTGCTGCTTCAATTTTTTGGCAATTTATACATTAAAAGTTTCTACAGCAGCCGAAGAATCCAAGGGAGGCGGACACACAGAAAAGAAGGGGTGACATTTATAAAAATTATAGTAAAATTTTACAAAGTTTTGTGGTAATTATACGACTACATAAAATTAACGATAAATTTTGTGTCACCCCGTCGATTAAATTTTTTTAAGTCTTTTTAGTGTCTAAGCAAATCTGACTCAATACGACAAAATTGTAAAAAAAAAGCGGAAAAAATTTTGGTACCGTGAGGGTCGAAAAAGTACAATATATTTGTCTGGTTGGTACAATAACAGAAAACATATTTTCCATTCCTGGGTAGGTTAGTTTTTGTTCTGTACCGCACTTTGGCCTCTTCTATATTAAAACTCTTTGATTAAGTACAAAAACATCATTATAAAAAAAAAACAATTATTTTTGTCTCTTGTGTTTCGTAATATATTTATTTATACTAGCAGATTCCATCGCTCAAAATTCGAGTGCAGTTTCTAGGCAGCTTTGTTTTTCAACTTAGCCAATTCGCAAACCAACAGGTTTATGGTATATTATTATTGTGAATGAAGATAACAAACTCATTTACAAACACATTAACAAATTTTTTAAAGCACATAGCATATGTATAATTTTATGCATGTGTTAGTAACAACTTTAAATGCAATTTACTCAAAACAAAGGAAAAAAATCAGCATATCTGTAAATTCCTTTCAAATAATATACGTTTGGCCAAAATCGGGATAAAACGGTAGGACAAAAAATCGGTCACAAGAAATCGCCCAGCCAATTAATATTATAGATTTATTCATATTCTGCAACAAAGTAAGAAGAGAAGATGATTTTTGTATTGCTGCATTTCAGGTTAACCAAGTAAATTTATAGAACTGCAATTTCTATTTTTTGCAATGTTTTTTTTTGTTTCTTTGTTTTATTTTGATTACTAGTTTAACGCGCGACGTTCATGTAAAACGCAACGTATTCTTATTTTGAGAGGGAGTTAAATTTTTCATTTTTTATCAAGGGATAGAATAGATAGATAAGCGTTGGACTAAGTGTATTGAAGTTTCAGGAGAATATATTGAAAATAAAAATAACTATTCTCTTTCATTGCTAGGCTAAGAACTTTCTGAACCGCCGTCGTATAGGTCGCAAATAAGTATACATTTTGAAATTTTGTATGTTCAGACTTAGCCCCATACAAATGCACCTCATGGGAACGACTTAAAATTGCTAAGATCCAGATATATCTTATTTTTTAATTCACCACACGTGTGTCTCTTATAACCATAATTTATATATTCAAAAATAGTCATATTAGGACCAACTTTTCTCATAGTCCTCATATACATAAATCAGTTTCCCGATATTCGCTTATATCTAAAGCCTTTAAATCAAATTAGGCTTATATATGTTTTTAGAAGACACATATAATAATCCGATCCCATATATCTCATTTAAATATAATTTATTCTATAGAGAAGAACTATAATTTCATTCATTTTTTATTTCATCATTAATTCTATAAAAAGTTTTATTTGGCAATCAAAAGCAGTTGGTCCCATTATGTATACAGCTTGTTTGGTTTTATGATTTATTCGCTAAATTTTCTTCCTAATTTTAAAATATTGCTATTTTATAATTTTCGTCTCTAAATAAATTCTATTTTTAAACTCGTACATCGCTATGAATAATATAATAATTAAATTTTTCTTAATTGTTATTAATAATATATAAAATATTTTTTTGTTAAATCGTTTCAACTGCACCTGCTATTTTGCTCATAGAAAAAAAAGCAATAAAGACTTGGACTAGACACGCGTATAATACTTTGTGATATGTTTGAGAGAGAAAAAAAACAACAACTGCTTTAAATAGTTTTTGTAAGGAGAGCCCACAAACTAAAGGTAAAAATAATCTAAATTTATCTTTAAAATGACCATCAGTGAGTTTCGACTTTCGCTTTTCGTTTACTACCAATTACTAGAAAAGACTCATTCACCGGCTATCGTGAGTGAATTGCGTGCCAATGACCATTTTTTAGATCACGGTGCTTTGTTACAAATATAAACTAGATTCGTAATGGGGTCATATAAAATACTTTTAGCATGTTACTTAGTTCAAAAAGTTTCTCATTTCCACCTTAAAGAAAAAAAAATTACTCGCACTCGTATTTATGGCGTATATAATCATTTACGTTTTGAAAGAAGCAAAGCAAAACAAACATATTAAACATATTAGTGGGTTTTTTGTTTTGTTTTAGTTAAGTTTTTGTATCTTTTACACATAAAATGTTTACTAATGTTTATTTTATTTTTAATTATTTTTTTTTGTTTTTTTTTTTTTGTTTCTGTTGGTTTTATTTATTTATAAATTATTCTCGTACTACTTAAGTTTTTGTTACATTGACACATTTATCGCATTAAATGCCATCGTATAAAAATAAGCGACACAGAAAAACATTTTAATTGTTTATGACATTGTAGGTGAAAATTGTCAATTATACAGGTGCACTTGACTCCGTCGCCCAGCGGGACATATTATATGAAAATTCAATAACATGTAAACATCATATTAAAGGCATCTAACATATGCAAATTTATGAGTCAAAGCAGATTTTTTTAGAATTTATTTTTAATAAAAAAAATCGAATATTTGCCTTCCTTCTTGTAAACAAGACAGATTTGCTTTACACGAAAATGAAATAAACTAGAAAAACTTAGCTAGCATGATACTTTTTCGATAGAGTACGTCTCTAGCTGCAGAAATTTCTAATATGTTCATTCACGTTCGTTTTTAACATATGTTCAGTAACTAGTCATTTTTATAATTAAATCATATGAAAAAGGCATTAAACTAGCAAAACCTTACCTTTTAATAGTTGTTGAAATTTCGGAACCTTGATTATAGAAGTGGTGGTAAAAAACAAATGATTATTTGTTAATATCCATTTTTCATATCCTCCAGATTAATGTGGGTGGGGTATAACCAGTTTGTCGTTGCGTTTGTAATTTGGACATCATCTTCTATATATATAAAAATCAATTGCTGTTCGTTTGGCTCGCTAAAACTCGAGACTGGCTCGGCCGATTGAGCTGATTTTGGTTTTGAAATGTCCAGGAAAGGTTTAAACTTTGAGAAAAATTGCGAGGAAGATCGTAAAAACAAAAATTTCATTTTCCCATATAAACTGTTCTACCTACTTTCCTTTCAAACATTTGACAGTATTGTCGTGTTTGGGCATGACAGCACCAAATCGTGTCATGCGCGATGTATTTAACCACGAGTTACAAAGAGGGCAATATTAAAAAAATATTACGCCACTGAATGTATAACAAAGGATTGCGTACGACAATCTGATAGAAGCTTTAAGCTGTGGATCTGATGGAATTTACTTCCATGACGCTCCCGGGGGACTGGAAAAACGTTCGTAATTTCGTTGCTATTGGCAAAGATCAGATCGCAAAATGAAGCAGCTATAGTCTGGAATAGCTGCAACATTATTAGAAGGTGGACAAACTGCACATTCTACCTTAAAATTACCACTAAACATGCAAATCAACGGAGCAACAGTTTGCAAAATCGCCAAAAACAGCACAATGGCGAAGATTCTACAAATATGCAACTTGATCATTCGGAATGAATGCACGATGGCCAACAGAACGTTAAAAGATCTTCGTGACAACCAAAACATTTTTGGTGGGGTCATTATTCTATTACCAGGCGATTTTTGTCAGACTCTTCCAGTTATTTCCCGATCAACTGTTGCTGACGGACTAAATGCATGCCTAAAATCATTTAATTTGCGGCGCACTGTGGCTGAAATTTTGATTTAATTGGCCAAAAGTCTATATTCTTTTTGTCACCGATTTTTAAAATGTTAACGCCTTTTTGTAGCTAATACATCCAGATTAAGGTAGCCAAAAAATTAGGTTAAACTATTGCTAATTGTGGGCGTGGCATGCTGTCAAACTCAACTGTTTTTTTAATTTCCGAAAAAGGTGATTTTTGTTTTATCAAAAATAAATGGTTACTGCTCGCAACCTATCATCGATAATGACCTGACGTTGGTAGGATTATAGTCTTTAGTATTTGTAAGCGGTCACAGCTCTACCGTTTAATAATAGGGGCGTTATGAAATATTTATGAAACTACTATATTTTTTCTCAAATTTCAACTTTAGTGGTATAGAACTTCTAGGGAACAAAAGGGAGCAAGAAGCGTATACCACTCGAAGAAAGATGAAAGTTTCGTCTTTAACTCCATATATACTTTTGCACCCGTGACGACCCATGGGTATAACACTTTTTACATTTTAATGAAATTAATCTAAAAAAATCAAATTACGATAATTTAAACAATGGTGTATTATTTGTGCTTTAGGTATTTTATACCTTATAATAGTCATTATTTGTTCTATTACCGTAGTATATTTGTAAGTAAGAATGTCAATACACAGCGGATGTAATTCATTAGTAACCTGCTAAGGAAACTGCAAAAATTTATACAATCAACTACCCATGGAGAAATATGTCTGCAACAGTTCACAAAATCCTTTTTAATGGAGAAGATGTCATTAAATATCATTTGGTGCTACTTGGAGATCTATCAGAGGAGGCTCAGGAAAAAACGAATAAGGATTACAGATTTTATAGAGAGCACAATATTAGAAAAACTTCACGAAATTCCACAAATGAATATATATTTAATATATTATTGGCAAAGTCAGATTCGTTCATCTCCAGTATTCGAAATCAATGGAAAGTGGAACATCGGGATTTAGATGAAGAAGTCAAAAAACTACTAAAGAACAGAAATAACACAATATTTGCAATCAATATTTGAGTCAAATGAATAAAAATTATAATTTAATATCATTGTTATTTAAGTACGAAAAACATAGTATTAGTAAAATAGAATAATAAACAGAACCTACCATTGTTACAAATGCAATTAAAATCTATTGCAATTTTTATTTTTAAAATGTTTTTTAAAATTTCAAATTGCTGTCAAATTTAAAATAAATAAATTTAAAATAATAAATTTTTCTGTAGTAATAGCAAGATTTTTAGATAATATTATTAACGTTTTTTGAAGTGTAAATATTCTTTGAGTGTAAACAAATTTGCAAATTTTTCAGTAATAATAGCAAAATCTCCAGTTGATTTTACTATTTTTTTTTTTTTTTTAGTGTAAAATTTTTTTTGAGTGTAACATTAAAAAATCCCATTATTACAAAAAATGTTTATAATTTTAATTAAAATCCAAATATTAAATTATTTAATAAATAAAAAAATAAGAGATAAAATATTAAAAAAAATCAACTTTGACCTAGAATTCCTTAAAAAGTCCTCAATCAATTTTAACGTAATTAAAACTGAGTCAAGCTGAACTAAATATCTATCCATTCAAAAAAAATTACTTAAATATTTTGATCGGTTCAAAAGTTACAGAATTTTTGGCCAATGAAAAACGATTTTCAGCCACTGTGCGGCGGAGTGTAAAAACACCCCAATTAACAACTAACATGAGAGTGTTTTTGAACCAAGTTCAAACTTCGATTGTGTTTTCGAAGCATTTATTAGATATTGGAAATACAGTGGCCACGGATTTCTATCAATTCACCGATTCAAAACAGGAACAATATTTCAATAACCATAATTAACCATAGTTTTCTTACAAATCAGTTGACACAATTACAAGCCAGGATGACGTAGTCAACTAACCCGCCGAGTTTTTAATTCACTGGAATTGCCTGGACTACCACCTCAGAATTTAAAATTAAAAGTAGGGACAGTTGTGATCATGCTGCGTAACATTAATTAACCTCGATTGTGCAATGGAACGAGACTGGCTAATGAGTAACGTCATCGAGGCCAAGATCATCAATGGAAAATACAAAGGAGAGGATTTCTTGTTCCCGCATATATCGATGATTCCAGAAGATTTACGATTCGATTTTAAGCTGTTGAAGACAAAAAATTTAGTTTATCTAAAATCTTTAAATTGATTAAATGCATAACTCTGGTTTTATATAACGTAGATAAAAATTTTGTATTCATTTGAATTGTCAGCAAGTTTCATTTAATAAGTGAACAAAATTAAAACGGTGTGAGATAAGTATGGGTTTTTGTTAAATGTATGTGTGTTGTTACTAAAACATATCCGACCGAATTAAACTTCAACTCAATAGGATTCAAAAAATCTGACGGCGAAAGCGCGTGCTGTTAGGACTCGGCTCAGCGGGATGTAATGACGGCATGGCGATAGTTCCCGGCGACTCTGATAAGGCTGGGTGTACCAGAACACCGGAAATGTTATTCTGCTGGCTTCCTTCGATCATTTCTACTTCTTTAAACTCTTCGGGTGTTATATTTAAATTTGGAAAACTTTCTCCATCCGACATTGATGACATTAATGAAGTGACGAATTTTTAGTTCTCATCCTTTCAATATTTACGACTATAGAGACTGACGGTGGTTGAAAACTTTATAAATCACCTTTAAAATACTGTAATTAATATTAAGCATATCTAATAATTAAAAATGAGTAAGTATAAGTCTTTCATGAAGTATAGTTAGTGTTGCCCGCTAAAATTCTATGGTTCACTCAATTATTTTCTACTATTTATTGCCAGACTTAGAGTATAATAACCTATGAAAATGGCAATGCCTGACATAACCGTTCAACATTTATTTAGTGAAGGGTAAGTTTTAATGTCGTTAGGATAGGTGATACGAAGTATACCGAGTCATCTAGTAATATATATTCTTGATCCTTATACTCGTTACAAGTGGAGTTCGATATAAAAATCACCGACACGATCAAGCCCCCATTTGGATAACTGTGTTGACATTTTGATATTTGGCATTTATTTGAGCTGCTTTCTTAATATTACGAGAGATCGTTGAAAATGTAAAAAAAACTTTTGAAAAAAAATTAGTTTTTCTGTGTGGTTTTGTAATTAAATTTTTTTTTTTATGTGGTTGTTGTTATGATCGTTTTGTTATTTCAATATATATCGTTTCACTCTGACTGACTCTATAACCCTATATCTTCAGAAAAGTACTTTAACTTAAAAAATACTTTTTCTTAAAAAAGTAAATTTTGTTTTAAAAAAGCAGTTTTCTAAAAAAGTAATTCATTTTTCTTAGAAAACTAATTTTTGTAAAAAAGTACCTTTACTTAAAAAGTACCTTTTCTTAAAACAGTACTTTTTCTTAAAAAAAAGTAACTTTTCTTAAAAAGTACCTTTTCTTAAAAAAGTACTTAATTTCAAAAATTACAATATCAAAAAAGTACCTTTTATTAAAACGAAATTTCTTTAAAACAATAAATTAGATTTCTTAAAAAAGTACATGTTCTTAAAAAATAATCTTCTCACAAAAAAATACCCTTTCTTAAAGAAGTTCCTTTCCTTAAAAAATTTCTTTTTCTCAAAAAAGTTTCTCTTCTTAAACAAGTACTTTTTCTTTAAAAAAGTACCTGTTTTCAAAAAGGTACCTTCCTTAAAAAAAACTTTTTTTTCTTTAAAAGTGCATTTTCCTAAAAAAGTATGTTTTCTCAAAACATCACATTATCTTAAAAAATAAATGTTTTAAAAAAAATATTTAACTTTAAGAAAGTACCTTTTCTTAAAAAGTAACTTTTCTTAAAAAGTACCTTTTCTTAAAACAGTACTTTTTCTTTAAAAAAGTAACTTTTCTTAAAAAGTACATTTTTTTTTAAAAGTACTTAATTTCAAAAATTACAATATCAAAAAAGTACCTTTTATTAAAACGAAATTTCTTTAAAACAATAAAGTAGATTTCTTAAAAAAGTACATGTTCTTAAAAAATAATCTTCTCACAAAAACTTACTCTTTCTTAAAGAAGTTCCTTTCCTTAAAAAATTCCTTTTTCTCAAAAAAGTTTCTCTTCTTAAATAAGTACTTTTTCTTGAAAAAAGTACCTGTTTTTAAGAAAAGATTTAATTATATTTTTTTTTTAAAAGCCACCATCCTTAAAAAATTTTTTTCTTTAAAATACATTTTCCCAAAAAAGTACCTTTTCTCAAAACGTCACATTATCTTAAAAAATAAATTTTCTTAAAAAAATATTTAACTCTAAGAAAGTAGTTTTTCAAAAAAGTTCCTTTTCTTAAAAAGTAACTTTTCTTAAAAAGTACCTTTTCTTAGAAAAATACTTAATTTTAAAAATTACCATATCAGAAAAGTACCTTTTCTTAAAAATAAAATTTCTAAAGAAGTACCTATACTTTGAAAAGTAGCTTTTTTAATATTTTCATGCACCAAACTTCTTTAGGGCAGCAATACGTTTTTTTGAAGATTTTTTTAGAAAATTTTTCTCTGTCGCGTACTTTTTAGAAAATGTTATACACTTACAATATGGTGCAGAAATAGAACAAAGAGGTATACTTTTTGATATAAGGAAACAATGTTTTTATATATTTATTTTTTTTTTTAGTTTATTTTGCAAAAAAAGTAGATTTAAAATGTTACAACTTTTTTTAAAAGACACTTATATTTAATTATATTTTATGTCATTCTCTGAAAACTGTTTTTTTAGGGGTAAAACATAAAGAGACATTATATTTAATGCACGTGATAGTTGTAAAACCAGTTTTACAAAATTTATAATTTAAAATTTATAATTTATAAGTAGGTCAATTGCAATTTTTGTTTGGACCTGTATCATTGTTGCTAACTTTTGCTTTTGTAAGCTAACAGTGTGGACTATATTGTAGACAAGTATTAGTGACAGCGGAGTTAATCACCCAAAAATTCGCATATAATATTTTCGGTATCCATGATTTATTCTAAATAGCACACAAACCATATCTGCTAAGTCTACACCTCCCAAAAAACGATTGTATTGCTACAATACCTGGAAATTAAATTTGAATATACTTTTTGTTTTTTGATTCCATCGACGGCACTAGAAAAATTTAAATATTGTTTTATTTTTTCTAAACTTTTTCCAGTCATCTATTAATGGAATTCTAAACTCTGTCTGCTATAACATTCTCATTTCTGGATATTTTACGATGTGTCTTAAAGAGTTTTATTTGTCATATCATAATCACAAAACATTTTAGAGTATTGTACATCATTTTCAATAGCCCCAATCCATTATTTTTGTAAGACTTTAGGTCTCTTTTCCACCATTCCAGATTTTTTAAGTTAAGAATTATCAGTAATTGGAATATCTGTTTCCTCTAACTAAAAATCGTTAATATCAATGTCTTGGGAAAGTTCAACCCTCTGCAAATCTGTTGCTGTTAAATCTTCTTCTTTCTGTAGGTGGTAGTTCTGGTTCTGCTTCAGTATCCGAGTCATCCCAATCGAACTCAATTATTTGGTTTATTTCTTTTGCGGTTAATCCTTTTTGTCACTCCATATTGAATTAATATATAAGAAGAAAAAGTAATGTTCAAACAAAGCAAAACATATGAAATATTAAAAAAATTAAAACACCGTTAAAGCATCCAAAAAATTACCTTCTTTCTGCAATAATGTAACTGCATAAAATTTTCACTGAATTACCACATAAAAAGTTAGCACTTTTTTATTCGCAAAATTTACAGCAAAAAAAATTCGATCGACTCCACTGAATCAAAAATTAAATATGAAACCTAACAACTTTTTGCTTACGTTCAAGTAGAAAATGAAACTTAAGTACAGGCATACAGGATCATTTCTTAATACTTAGTTTTGTAAAAATTTACCGTTAGAAATGACAAATGTTCACAGCAAAAGTGTTGTGAGGGTTAATAAAGTAACTTTTCTTAGAAAAGTACATTTTCTAAGTGATTTTTCTTAAAGAAGTTCTTTTCCATATTTTTTCCCAAAAAAGTTCCTTTTCTTAAAAAAGCGCCTTTTTCAAAAAACTACCTTTTCTTTAAAAGTACCTTTTCTAAAAACCGTACTTTTTCTAAATAAAAGTACCTTTTCTAAAAACCGTACCTTTCATTAAAAAATTCACATTTTCTTAAAAAAAGTACCTTTTTCTTAAAATGTACTTATTCTTAAAACAGTAGCTTTTCAAAATAAGTACCTCTTCAAAAAATTTACTTGTTCTTAAATTTAAATTTTTTTTAATATTTCAATTTAAACTTTAGCAAAGAAGCTTTTTATAAAAAGTGATCTTTCTTAAAGAAGTTCTTTTCCTTAAAAAATTATTTTTTCTTGAAAAAGTTAATTTTCTTAAAAAAGTGCCTGTTTTTAAAAGAGTGCTCTTTCTAAAAACAGTACCTTTTCTATAAAAAAAATACCTTTTCTAAAAACAGTACCTTTTCTTAAAAATTACTGTTTCAAAAAACAGTACCTTTTCTATAAAAAAATACATTTTCTAAAAACAGTACCTTTTCTAAAAAAAGTACCTTTTATTAAAAAAAAATTACCTTTACTTAAAAAAAGTACATTTTCTGAAAAAAAGCCTTTTTTAAATACCTTTACTTAAAATGAACTCATTCTTAAGCAAGTAGCTTTTCAAAATAAGTACCTCTTCAAAAAATTTAGTTGTCCTTAAATTTAAATTTTCTTAAAAATATTTTTCAATTTAAGCATTAGCAAAGTAGCTTTTTATAAAAAAGTATCTCTGTTAAAGAGGTTCTTTTCCTTAAAAAAAAAATTTTTTTTCAAAAAAGTTCGTTTTCTAAAAACATTACCTTTTCTAAAAAAAAGTACCTTTTATTACAAAATTAACCTTTTCTTAAAAAAAGTACCTTTTCTGAAAAAAGCCTTTTTTTAACGATGCCTTTTCTTAACATGTACTTATTGTTAAAAAAGTAGCTTTTCAAAATAAGTATGTACCTCTTAAAAAAATTACCTTTTATTAAATTTCTTAAAAATTTTAAATTTAAAATTTCTTTAAAATATTTTTCAATTTAAACTTTATCTCTAAGAAAAGTCTTGAGTTTTAATGAATTTTGCAAGTAAACTGATCGGTCGAAATTGCAAATATAATTTAATTTATTGTATTTACAAATATAAAACTCAAATAAATACATACAAAATAATAGTTTTCGAATAAAGATAAATAAAAATAATAATAGTTTATCAAAATATAAAACACTAAAATAAGACAGGAGTTAAAATTATGGGCAGCAAAAAACGCCATTTCGAGCACATTAACAAAAGGATTTCGATTCCGCAGATGGGATAATGGTTGTGGTGGACAAATTTCATTTTATAGAAAAAAAAAATGGATAGAGCAATTTATTTGTAAACCAGTTATGGAGATGCACATTAGGGAATTTTACCAATAATCTATGTTTTCCTTAAACTCTTAAAGCGGAATTCTTATGGTCCTAAAGAGTTTTGAAAATTTCTTCCGCTATGCAAAAAATAGGCAGTGGATTGTCATAAAATGAAATTCGTTAGATAGAACGTCGAAATACGTTTTTAAGTTGGGAATATCCTCAACTTATAGAAAACAACTTATTTTACCAATGAATTCGATATCCGATATAAATGGAAATTGAAAATCTGCTATAAATTTAAAAATAATTTTTATGAATACGGAGTGGACGGGGTGATTAAGTTTTATAGCGATAACTATAAATATTTTTAAACTGTTGCTTTATAAAAATATTATTTTATTTCCTGTTTACAGAGTCATCTTTTCTTTGTTATGGAATATCTGAATGGTGGTGACTTAATGTTTCACATACAAGAAAGTGGACGATTTACAGAAGAAAGAGCCCGTTTCTATGGGGCTGAAATTATATCGGGTCTGAAATTTCTACATAAAAAGGGCATTATATACAGGTGATATCACTATACCTATAAAAGTGAACAATTTTGATGAATGATTAATTTTTTTTTTTTTAATTTCAAACAGAGATCTCAAATTGGATAATGTTTTATTAGACTATGAGGGTCACGTACGTATCGCCGATTTTGGTATGTGTAAATTACAGATCTATTTGGATAAAACAGCCGACAGTTTTTGTGGTACACCGGATTATATGGCGCCTGAAATCATTAAGGTCAGTTTAAGGTTTTAAAAATGAAAATTAAGTTTTGCTAATGGATTTACTTCTTTCTCATACAGGGCGATAATTATAATCAAAATGTTGATTGGTGGTCATTCGGTGTTTTATTATACGAAATGCTTATAGGTCAATCACCATTCAGTGGTTGCGATGAAGATGAACTCTTTTGGTCTATTTGCAATGAACTTCCGTGGTTCCCCGTTTATATATCAGCTGAGGCAACGGGCATTCTAAAAGGGGTAAGTGAAATTGAGCATCTTATCAGAAGTTTATATTATTGTCAATTTCTCTCACAACGTTAAGGGATTGCTTCTAATTTGAAAATGTTTATTCAATAAAGTTTTCATCCTAATATAGTTATAATCGTTACTAACTTGCTTACTTTGAAATGCGTTTTTTTGAAAAGGGGTTTAATATGGGATTTTCAAAAATCCAAATTTTCTATATATAATTTATATATCGCACCTGTACCTCTAAAGTAAGTCAACTCAAAATTTACAAATTTTAAGTACGAATAATTGCGAATAATAAGTATACAAAAGTAGTTGTTTTTGCGGTTTTTTCAGTGATCATCAAAAATAACAAGTTTTTTGGGTGCAACTCAAAATATGTCTGTTTAGTGAATTCTAAAGCAGCTCCTCTTATAACATAAAGAGGGTTACAACTGTATTTTTTGCGAAAGACTAGAAAAACCGATGTAATATTTTTACAGTGGATAGATATGACCACAGTGTATCGTTTTCTTGCAAAAAGTGAAAATTTAAAAATTTTGATTTGACTCACTTTAGAGGTACAGGTGCGATATGTATTTATTCACTCCTCGCCACTTGAATAGGACACCCCTTAAGTCTGTCATTGTATCACCCAATGCGACCAAACCAAGCATGCTAGAGACATAATTTTTTTTTTTTTTTTGTAAATTAAAGTGTATGTTGTTTTTGTAATTTGCCGGAAGGAAGACTTAATGCTAAAGCATTAAATTTTTAAATTATTATTATCAAAAAATTATTATCGATAATTCAGCAAAATTAGGGGTCTTAATTTTGCGCCAATTGAATAGGACACTTTAACCAAAAAACATTTAAGAGAAATCTGATTCTTTTTAACACAAACATCAGTTAAATTTATAGTAATTGGAGTATTTTGGATTTCTTTAAAAATTTTAATACTGTGTTGAGCCAGCTTGTTGCTCCAAAATTTCACACATCCGGTTTGGAAGGGATGAATACAATGTAGCCAAACAATTTAGCGAAATCGAGCTCCAAACTAATTCGATGGCTTGGGTTAATTTGTATATACTTGAATATTGTTGTCCTGACCCATATACTTGACGTGTCAACCATCCCCAAATATTTTCGATGATATTCAATTCCGGTGAGTAAAGTGGTCAGCTTAATAGCTCCACATTTTGGCTCTCTATATAAGTTTTAACAATCCGGGCTGTATGTATTGGCGCATTATCATGTTGATAAATCCACGGCAGAGGTCTAAAAATGTTATGAAATTTTGGAAAGGCCTCTTTCAGTATACCATTGTAAGACAAGTCATTCATTGTGGTGGACAAAAATTTTAATTTGCAGGTGCCATAATACGAAATGGCTCCCTACACCATCACACCTCCAACCCTGATGAGTTTCTTGGCGGAGGTCATGGATATCTGATGTCATCGAGGCCTGCCAAATTAATTTTTTTTTTCATCTGAGAAGACCACGCGATGCCACTAAGTCCAGGTCATATCTGCTCGACAAAAACTAAGGCATTGCTCTTTTCGAACAGGGTTAAGTGGTGACTTTCTCTTTATTTTTAGTTTCTTCATATGCTTAGCATTTGAAAAAGCAGCACGCATAGTTGCCTTGATACCACATTTTTTCCTGATCTTTGCAAAGGAGTCTTGAGAATTTGACGCTTTTCTCATTATAAGTTTTTTCCGTATTTAGACTCATTACTTAAGATTGCAGATATAACGTGTCGGCTGCTCTCGATTTTCTTAGATATTTTGGCAATAGAAGAGCCAGTGTCCTTTGATTTGCCTTTTTCCGCCTCGGTTAAGGCTTTTCCTCTGCCCATTTTACGTTTATTTTAAATTAAGTAGTCGAAATTAACAAAAAAAAAAGTTCGATCAAGGAGAAATAAGAGTACACGTGCCAAAGATAACAACCAAACTGTTCTATTCAAATGGCTCAAAAATTATATCTAAATTTCAACATATGCTAACATAAAGTGGGAAAAAACATATAACGGATCTATTCCAGAACTTGCAATTTGTCGCAGAGAGAGAAGAATAGTAGCACAAAGATAACGTTTCTATTTTTGAGCAATTGCAAAGAGAGTGTACAGGGTGTCCTTTTCAAGTGGCGAGGCGTTTATAAAAGAACCCTTTCATAAAAGTTCATTTTATAAAATGAGAACATTTCTTTAAAGATGTACCTTTCTTCAAAATATTACATCTATAATATTAATAGGCTAGTCGGTTTTCTGTTACCGATTTCCTGTTCTGCAGTTTTATCCCGATTTGGACCAAACGTATATTATTTGAAAGGTATTTCTTTTTAGCTGTTCACCAGATTTACAGATTTTTAAATGTTTTCCTTTATTTTGAGTAAATTTCATTTAAAGTTGCTACTAACACATACATAAAATTATACACATGCTATGTGTGTTAGTTAAATTTGTTAATGTGTTTGCTAATGAGTTTGTCATCTTCATTCCCAATAATAATAAACCAAAAAAAATCTTTGTGAATTGGATAAGTTGAAAGTTGTCTAGAAATTGCACTCGAATTTTGAGCATTGGAATTTGCTAGTTTTATTTAAAGACCAACTTGTCCTAACAAGTATCTTTTCTAAAAAACTACGTTTTCTAAAAAGTACCTTATCTATAAAAATTACCTTTTCGGAAAAAGAATCTTTTCTTAAAATGTACCTTTCCTTAAAAAGTAAATTTTCTAAGAAGTATCTTTCCTAAAAAGGAACTTTTCTAAATAAGTAAAATCTATAATATTAATAGGCAAGCTGATTTCTTGTGATCGATATAAAAATGTTAGTTACCAAGTGATTTTTACCAAAAATACCCCATTTGAAAGGTATTTCCGTTTAGCTGTCCACCATATTTACAGATTAGCACCATCTGGTACTTTTAAATGCATATAAAGTTGCTACTAACACATACATAAAAAACACATATTTAAGCTTTTAAAAAACTATACAATGCTGTGTGTTTATTAAATTTGTGTTAAATTGTGAATTGGCTAAAATTGATTAGCATACCTTTAGGCTCCCATAAAATTAAATGTTGATAAATCAGTTATATAATTTATTTAATAAATATTCAGAACCTATATTTCTGACGGGCTTCCAAGGTCATTTCAAGATTTAAATAAAAGATTATTATTTAGGTTTTTCTCCTACGTTTCGTTGGGATTTTCCAACTTCTTCAGGGATAGTTTTATTAAATCTGGCAACGACAGAAACAAATGAATAAGACGACAACATTAAGTAACATCAACACAATATTTAACATTAAATATAAGTAAACTTACATGTAATCTTTTCTTTAAATTTCACATATTATTTTTTGTATAAACATTAGTTTAAAAAAATTATTAAAAATATGTATAAATGTAAAAATAATTAAAAATTTTTTAAGTATCACATATAAATATTGCTTGATATCACAGTTGAACTATTACTAAATTAAAGCTAAGATGTAATTTGCATTTGTGTTGTCTTTATCTTCTTTCCTGTTTATTGCAATATTTGTCTTTTGTTGTATTCGTGAACTTTCTATGGTGTATCGTTTGTTTTCTTTTCTCTCTTTGTTTAATATTTTGACTCCGTCTAGATCAGCATAGTGTCCACTCTCAATGCAATGTTGTGATAATGCTGTAGTGAGTTTACCCTTTTTTATATCTGTTTGATGTTCTGCTATTCTCGTATTTAAGCTTCGTTTTGTTGTCCCTATATAAATTCTACCACACGTTTCATCTACTTTCCCCTCACATTTGATTTCATACACTACGTTGCTTTGTTCTTGTTTTGGTATTTTGGTTTTTGTTTGTGTGAAAAGTGAAGTAATTGTTTTGTTGGGTTTATGTGCTAATATTATTTGTTCATCTTCTACTAAGTTTTTTAGTTGTTGGTTCTCTGTAAGTTTTGGTATATATGATACACTAAAGAATTTAGTGTTACCAGATGTATTTTTATCTTTATTTTCCCTTGATTTCCTATTTTTTATTTTATTATGTATTAGATTATTTATTATAGTTGTAGGATAGCTGTTTTTCATTAATATTTCTTTTATTTTAATTATATTTTTCGAAATAAATCTTTCATCGCTAAGTTTTATAGCTGTTGTGATTAGGTTTGTTGCTGTGTTAATTTTCTGTTTTAGTGGTTGTGTGGAATGGTAATTAATTAATCGACCAGAGGCTATACTTTTACTATACCAATCGGTTATTATTTTGCCATTTTCCCTTGATATTTTCATTATCAAGATATGGAATAGAGTTATTGTTTTCTTTTTCAATTGTAAATTTTAGTTTTTTGTGATAATTGTTGAATGTTTTTAAAATTTTGTCCTCATCTTGTTTTATATGTATGTTTTCTTTACATAAATCCTGAGTTGTTTGTTCTAACATTGTGTCCAAGACAATGTCTGCGATGGTTGGAGATAGTGGGTTGCCCATTGGCATGCCGTATGTCTGGTTGTATAGTGTGCCACCGTAGATGAAGTAATTATCATCATTTAGGCAGAATTGTAAAATTTTCAAAAATTGTGTCTTGGGAATTTTTGTGTTATTTTTTATGGTGTTCCACTGCGTCATTATATTGTTTATTGCAAGATATATAGGTATATTGGTAAAAAGCGATACCACGTCAAACGATACTAAAATCTCGTCTTCGTCCAATTCTATCTCGTTCAGTTTGTTTTTGAGTTGCATTGAATTGTTAATGTTATATTTATCTAATATAATGTTCTTCAAAATTCCTCCAATATGCTTTGAAAGATTGTAACATTGAACATCTACAGAAGAAGAAATTGGTCGTAGCGGCATATCCGGTTTATGAATTTTCGGAAGTCCATATAGTCTTGGGGCTGTGGCTGCATTTGATGTTAGTTTTACTTTCTCCCATTTCGATATATATTCCATTTTATATAATTCCATTATTATTTTGTTATTTTTCCTCTGTAATTTCTGCGTGGGGTCCGGTCTAATTGTTTTGTAAGTAATTTTATCTTCTAATAATTTCTCCATTGCTTTGTTGTAATCCGTTTTATACATAACTACAGTTTTGTTACCTTTGTCTGACTATTTCTTCACTATATTTCTTTAAAAATTGCTTTGTATCTTCGAATATGTTAAGTATAAATTTCTCTTTTTGGTTGTTCTTCGATGTCCTCTTGAATGTGAGTATTCTGTTTGTTATTTTTGATCTAGCTATTTCTTTTTTTCTGTCATCTGTCAGGCTTTGGACCCACTGTTCTAAATCAGCTATTAGATTAATTGTTGAAAAATTCTTATTGTTCACTGGTATTGCAAATATCGACCCAAGAGAGAGAAGCCACTTGCTTTCTTCAGTAAATTCAATATTTGTTTTGTTCACCAACCATGAAGGGTTATATTGTAGATTATAGTGTTCTAATTGTTTTCTTTTAAAATTTTGTAGTTTAGACGAATGTCTCTTTTTGTCTGATGATATAATCCTCATATATCTAGTTGTTTGTCTTTTCATAAAATTCTGATAATCAAGTTTATTCAATGATTCAGAAAGAGTGTGACGAATGTCGGTAGTTTCCTTCCGTATAATTCCTAGGATACAGTTTGTTTCTTTAATCTCCAAATTTAGTATTTTTACGTGCATTTTTTGTTCAACTTTACTTAACTCCTGTGTTACTTTCGTCGTTATAAATAATTTCCTAATGCTTCTTGTTGTGTTTAATAAATGTGTTGGTGTTAGTCCATTTTTCCTGCTGGTTAGTAGATACTTATGTCTTTCGGTTTGCTTAGCTAACCTCATGATCTCTCTGCAATATTTCTTTAGTAATAAGCAGGTACTGTTATTGTATTTAAGCTTAATGTAGGTGAAAAAGTTCCTCATATTGCTGTTTTTCAGATTTAATAATTTTATATTAGGCGGGCCCTCCGATAATATGATTTAATTTTCTTTATATATAGACCTTTTTGTAATGTTTAATAAATATTCAGATTTATAATTGAATGAAAAAATAATTTTCCTAAAATTTGCACTCGAATTTCGAGGGCTGGGCTCAGCTAGTATAAATAAATATAAGTACGTAGTTATGCACAATTATTGAACAATTTTTTTTGCAATACGAATGTAATTTTGCAAATATTTTAAATTTGAAAATTTGTTTATAAATAATTATATTTTATTTCATTATATTTACAGCTTCTGGAAAAAGATTATACAAAACGTATTGGATCTCAATATAGTCCAGCTGGAGATGTTGTTGAGCATATATTCTTCAGACCGATAGATTGGAATCTATTGGAAAAACGACAAATTGAACCACCGTTTAGACCGCAAGTGGTAAATTTGAATTTGGGAAAAAAATGTATATAGTTGTTAATTTTCTTTTCTTCTATACAGAAACATCCTTTGGATACACAATATTTTGATCGTGTATTCACAAGAGAACGTGTTCGTTTAACACCAATAGATAAGGATATATTACAGTCTATGGATCAGAAACAATTCCTTGGTTTTACTTATACAAATCCCCATATTACATTGGACTAAACACCCAAGAACAACGATGAACCTCGTATTTTTAAAAATTTTTTCTTTAAAAAAAATACTTTTTTTTTGTAATTTACCTTTTAGTAAAAGGTTGAAATTTTTTGTAATTGGAAATATTTTGTCCCCTTTATTATATTAGTCTTCAAAATTTTTTTTGTGATTTTAGTGGCATCATTTCATTCAAGGGAGACGTTTAAAAGTAGTATGAAAAAATTGAAGGTAAATTTGAGTTTATGAAAAATTTTATAGTTAAAAAACTTCTCATAGTATTTCATTTTATAAAATGATCATATTAATTTTTGCATACAACTTTCAAGTGTTTTTTTTTAATTGTAAGTTTCATAAACTTTATGAATTTTTTGGAAAATTGAGTTGAAAATTTATAATATTAATTTTTTCAAAATGAATTTAAATGTTTTCCTTCTTTGCGTTTTATAAAATGAGCTCATTATTTCACAAAATCCGTTATTTTCAATTTTAAAATAATTATCACAATTTTGACCCAGAATTAATTTATGAGTTAATTTGCATATAAATTGTAGATGTATTTTATGTGGGAATTCCCCTTTTTTGTAAAAGCCTAATTATTAAATTTTTATATTTGTATAAAAACCAGTATTTTATAACAAATTATTTTGAATTTTCATAAGAATTTCATTTTTATAATTTCATTCACTCATATCAACCTTGTTTTTTATTTAAATTATTTTTTTCTCTTCTTAGTAAATAGTTTAAATTATTAAGTAAACATATTATTATTTAATAAATAAGTAAATTTAAAAAATATACTAAATTGTAACTTAAAGTCCCTCCCTTTTAGATAATAAGTTCAATAATTGGTTGAAATAAGATACACATCTATATAATTGGCTTCAAATACTCCTAACATATAAAAAATGTTTCAAATATTTCGAAACATTAGTTTTTAAGAAAAATTTAATGAGTTTGGAATTATCTGAAATTATAATTTACATATTATACTGTAAAGATTGTTAAATAGAAAAAGTAAAAAATTGGTAGTAAAAAAAATAAAAAAATAAAAACAAATAAATATTTATTTTAGATGTAATCAATTTTAAATTCCAAAACAAAAGATGTTAATAGAACACCATCTGTTAAATATGAAAAATAATTTTTGAAAAGTGATAGTTATGATTTTTAGAAAGAACATTTATTAAAGGTGCTAAGGGCAAAAATGATCATATTCCAACCATGTTGGCTAAGGTCATTAGATTTAAAGAAAATATGTTTTATATAGTTTCGTGATGGCATTTTAGGGTAAATATCGGTTGTAATTATTTTATGAGGATTACATAGAAAAATAGTCCTGTTATAAAGATTGAGACGAATAGGTTTTTATTTGCCAGCTTATAATTGAATTCTTGGTAATTTATAATTCATACATTATACAGTACACAACAATGAGGTAATATTATATTATATTTCTATTTTTGTCAATGATTAATTTTTATAGCGTGATTTACCTGGTTGTGTGAAAGTAAAGTATATCAGAAAATTAAAATATAAAAAAAAAACCTCAAAAATCTATTAGATCATAAATATTTAGATTGCGCTTTCTGAGTTGCAAAAAACGTTTTCGATGAAACGCTCTAAAAACGGATGGATATGCGTAATTCCATGTCTAGCCAAACAACATTTCGATGTCAAAATTGTTATTTCTTTTAAAACATTGCAGATTTATTTTTCTTTTGAATTTTTAAAAAATAAAAATAATTTTTTTAAAAAGTTATTCGTATAAATTTTCAAAAACATGATATGCCAACATTCAGATTAATGTTTTTTAAAAAGTTGAAATAGCATTTAATGTGTAATGACTCATTTTAAAGGTTTTTTACAGAGCCTACGGTCAAGCTCGAGTATTCGAAGCGTGATCTACTCGAGTAGTAAATGAGCTACTCGAGCTTAACGAGCAGCTCGAGTAGTAAAAATTAACATTTTTCATGTTTGAAACCACCTAAAACGATAAATATAAGTATTTAGTATAACAAATATATACTTTTTGGAATCGTACAAGTACCAAGAAAGTCGTCCTGAAATTTCACTTGATCCGATTCAAGTCCTACTAGCGTGGGCAAACTACTACTCGAAAAAGATCATCCACTTTCCACTCAAATGTATGAAAATATGATCTTCGTATATGCCCTTAGTATTTTAATCTGAATATATGTAGAGAATATAGTTTCAAAATTTCAAAGCATTTCGATAAAAATGTTGGCGTGTGGGAGCAACTACACGAAAAAGATCGGAAATTTTGCAAAAAGTGTAAAAAATAAAAATTTTTTTTTTTAATTTTTTCACTGTCTGTAATTGACTATATTCATAGATTACTCATAAAAAATTTTAAACCATTTCGACCAAAATTTTTGCGTCGGTATAGCACTAATGGACTGATATTGGTCACTTTCTATACAAATGTGTGAAAATATGCTCTTATTTGAAGTTTGATGATATTTTCCAGAAAATTTTCCACAATAATGAAACAAAAATTATATTCGTTAGAGCTGTGTATACAAAGAGAACACTTCCTTCAAGTTTCAAAGCATTCCGCCAAAAGTTGAAGCTTGGAGGAACTACTACTCGACAAAAAACAGAAACTAAAAAAAAAAATTTTTCAAAAAAAAAATATAATTTTTTCACTGCCTGTAATTGGCCTTATTCACAGATGACTCATATAAGAAATTAAGTCATTCGGAATAAAATTGTGCTCTGGGCGAACAACTACTCGAAAAAGATCAGCCACTTTCAGTACAAATATATGAAAAAATTCACTTCATGCAAGTTTGACATCGATTTACAAAAAAATATTTAAGGCACACATGGTACATATTTATGCTTTTTAAAGTTGGAAATATGAGTAAATTGCGTACACCAAATTTCAAAGTAATCTGGCCATAATTGTGGCTCGAACGAACTACTACTCGAAAAAGATCAGACACTTCCCATACAAAAGAGTGAAAATTTGCTCTTATTTAATGGTTGAGATAATTTTACAGAAAATTTTTCATAATGACTTAGACAAATGTTATATTTTTTAGATATAAAAATGTAAGGAGAGTATTTCTTTTAAATTTCAAACGTTTCCGAAAAAAATTGTGGGGTGGACGAACTACTATTCGAAAAAGCTCGACCACTTTCCATACAAATGTATGTAAACATTGGCTCCATGGAAATTTGTCATCATTTTAAAAGATATTTTCCAAACGTACATGGTAAAAATTATTACATATTGTAGTCGCTCATATCAACAGATTATTTTCCTAAAATATTGGAGCACTCGGATGAAAGGTATGGGGTGGGCGAACTACAACTCGAAAAACATCAGTAATGAAAAAAACAAAATTTAAAAAAAAAATTTTTTAATTTTTTTTTCAACAATTGCAACTGACTAACTGACTTTATCCTTAGATAACTCATTTAAATTTTTAAGCCACTCAGACTAATAATGTGCTATTGGGAACCTACTATTCCAAAAATTTCAGTCAGTTTCCATACAAATATAAGAAAAAATGCACTTCATGCAAGTTTAAGATCGGTTTACAAAAAATATTTAAGGCACACATGGTACAAATTTATATACCATATAATTGCAAATAAAAGGACATAACGTCCTTAAAATTTCAAAGACTTACGGTAATAATTGTGGTGTTGACGAATTAGTACTCGAAAAAGATCAGCCTGTTTCCATACAAATATACGAAAAAATGCCCTCCAACCAAGTTTGACATCCATTTACAAAAAATATTCAAAGAACACATGGTATATATTTATACATTCTAAAATTTGAAATACGAGGACATTTCGTCCTTAAATTTTCAAAGCATTCCGATAATAATTGAGCTGTTGGCGAACTAATACTTGATAAAGATCAGCCACTTTCTATACAAATGTGTGAAAATTTGCTCTTATTTTAAGTTTGATGTAATTTTACTGCAAATTTTCCTTCACGAATTTTTAAAAATTTATATATTTTGAAGTTATAGATTTCAGGACATTACATCCATAAAATTTTAAACTATTCCAGGGCAAATTGTGGAGGCGGCGAACTTATACTCGAAAAAGTATCAACCACTTTCAAATCTTTTCACTATACAAATGTACGAAAATATGCACTCTATGAATTTTTATCAATTAACTAGTTTAAGAGTAGTACCTGTGCAAGTTGAATATTCTCCATATTATTTTCTGATTTCTTATTAGGTATGTTCTTAATTTTAAAAATATTAAAAATCCAAAACATAAAAAAAAATTTTTTTAATTGTTTTTTCACTACTGATGGGGCTCTGGTTTTTGACTCTACTTATTTAATTTTTTGCATAATAATTTTTCACTGCTTTTATTAGAGTACTGCACAACCAGCCCATCATATTTTCTTTAGATATTTTGTAAATTTCAGAATGGAGAGCCGATTATTTTAATTTTTCTATGGTTTCATGTATCTAGGATGTATAAACAATATTTCGAACATTGTTTTTATATCATGATTGTTTGATTATTACACTATGAATCTATAGAAATCATTTCTAAAATGATGATTTATAACATATATAATTGTGATTTTAATTAATTTAAATCGAATTTATAGGGGATATTTCGAATTTCAAAATCAACCGACCTTGGTTTTTTCCTTCATTTTATTTCGCTGAGTTGCTGGAATCAGAAAGTCGTCATATTGTGTGCTGCTCAATAATGTTGCCTACACTTGAAATGTTTTTTCGTTCAATTTAACTGAAAATTTATATTAAATCATATTAATAACCACTTAAAACTAGGCTGTCACATTTTTAATTGAATTTAAAGTAGTTTTATACCACATACAACTCTGTGATTAGGGTTAATGAATTTGTTCTGATGTTTGTAACTGTCACAAATATTTGACATGGACCCACTTTTGATGTGTAAGCACCTATACGCGCAGGGGGGTAAATTTCTATTTCACAATACAATCGCAAAAACAGCGTAACACATCGGTGTGAGCTGAAGTGTAAATCGGTGTGACTTTATCTGATTGTATTTGTGAAAAAATTGTGATATGTTCTTTTCTAAACATTTTAATTTCAGAAAACATCATTTGAATTTCAGAAAACATAAATAGAATTTCAGAAAACATCAATATAATTTCAGAAAACATCATTCGAGTTTCAGAAAACATCAATTGCATTTCAGAAAACATCAATAGAATTTCAGAAAACATCACTTGAATTTCAGAAAACATTAATAGAATTTCAGAAAACATCAATATAATTTCAGAAAACATCATTCGAGTTTCAGAAAACATCAATTGAATTTCAGAAAGCATCAATAGAATTTCAGAAAACATCAATTGTATTTCAGAAACCATCAATATAATTTCAGAAAACATCATTTGAATTTCAGAAAACATAAATAGAATTTCAGAAACCATCAACATAATTTCAGAAAACATCATTCGAGTTTCAGAAAACATCAATTGCATTTCAGAAAACATCAATAGAATTTCAGAAAACATCAATTGAATTTCAGAAAACATTAATAGAATTTCAGAAAACATCAATTGTATTTCAGAAAACATCAATTGTATTTCAGAAAACATCAATTGTATTTCAGCAAACATCAATAGAATTTCAGAAAACATCAATATAATTTCAGAAAACATCATTCGAGTTTCAGAAAACATCAATTGAATTTCAGAAAACATCAATATAATTTCAGAAAACATGAATTGTATTTCAGAAAACATCAATTGTATTTCAGAAAACATCAATATAATTTCAGAAAACATCATTCGAGTTTCAGAAAACATCAATTGAATTTCAGAAAACATCAATATAATTTCAGAAAACATGAATTTTATTTCAGAAAACATCAATTGTATTTCAGAAAACATCATTTGAATTTCAGAAAACATAAATAGAATTTCAGAAAACATCAATTGTATTTCAGAAACCATCAATATAATTTCAGAAAACATAAATAGAATTTCAGAAAACATCAATATAATTTCAGAAAACATCATTCGAGTTTCAGAAAACATCATTTGAATTTCAGAAAACATAAATAGAATTTCAGAAAACATCAATATAATTTCAGAAAACATCTTTCGAGTTTCAGAAAACATCAATTGAATTTCAGAAAACATCAATAGAATTTCAGAAAACATCAATTGTATTTCAGAAAACATGAATTTTATTTCAGAAAACATCAATTGTATTTCAGAAAACATCATTTGAATTTCAGAAAACATAAATAGAATTTCAGAAAACATCAATTGTATTTCAGAAACCATCAATATAATTTCAGAAAACATAAATAGAATTTCAGAAAACATCAATATAATTTCAGAAAACATCATTCGAGTTTCAGAAAACATCATTTGAATTTCAGAAAACATAAATAGAATTTCAGAAAACATCAATATAATTTCAGAAAACATCTTTCGAGTTTCAGAAAACATCAATTGAATTTCAGAAAACATCAATAGAATTTCAGAAAACATCAATTGTATTTCAGAAAACATCAATTGAATTTCAGAAAACATAAATAGAATTTCAGAAAACATCAATATAATTTCAGAAAACATCATTCGATTTTCAGAAAACATCAATTGAATTTCAGAAAACATCAATAGAATTTCAGAAAAAATCAATTGTATTTCAGAAAACATCAATTGTATTTTAGAAAACATCATTTGAATTTCAGAAAACATAAATACAATTTCAGAAAACATCAATATAATTTCAGAAAACATCAATTGTATTTTAGAAAACATCATTTGAATTTCAGAAAACATAAATAGAATTTCAGAAAACATCAATAGAATTTCAAAAAGCATCATTTGAATTGCTGAAAACACTAATTGTATTTCAGAAAACATCACTTGAATTTCAGAAAACATCAATTGCATTTCAGAAAACATCAATTAAATTTCAGAAAACAGCATAATCAACTTATTTTTTATGCACTGGAAAATATGATGTTGATGTTTTCTTTAATTATTAGATGTTTACACATCTCCCTTGTGATCGGACTCACATGATTCTTTTTTTAATATATCGATTAACTCAGAATCACTTTCCGTCTGTCTGTCTGTCCGTGTGTGTGTGTGGTTTTGTAAACCTTGTAATCCAACTGCAGCTCGCATATGTGGTTTGTGTTATTCATAACCCACATATATAACTGCTTCTCAATTTCTACCTAATTCTATCAAAAATCAAAAGTAGGTCACAACTTTTTCTCAAATTTGGAATGTATAAGTAGTTGCAAAAATTAAGTGACTTTACCAGATACCAGATACGGTCCATTTTTCGACCAAAAAGTTAATAACAATGCCACTCAAACTAAGTTTATGCTTATTTTCTATATCCCATTAGATGGGCGTATGACTATCTCTCTTAACTCCTGGTATAGGATATCGTATAGTCGGTCCAGACCGACTATAATTTTCTTACTTCTTTTTATTCAATTATAGACAGCAAAAAAACAATAGACGGGGTATTAGAAACAACTAACCAATTGTTTTTGTTGACACAAAATTTTGAACGACATAATAAAAAAAACGTTTTGTTGTTTGTTTTTTATTCTTTTAATAACAAAAGCACAACCCAACAATGTTTATAAACATCTGTTGTAGCAACATAATGTATACGTCATCATTCAAATTCAAATACATAATTTGAATTGAAGCAAAATCGTATTTAAACAATAATGAGTCGATCGGTGTGATAAAAGATGGATCCAGTTCAGATATTTTAGTAGTTGCTAACATCTGCACAGACTCATTCTGCACTGACCAACATCATTTCTGACTGTATAACCATGCCAACCTTGTACGCAAACTAGAGATACCAAATATATTTGGAAGAAATTTAAATTCTCGTTTAAAGGCACTTAAACTTCAATCAAACGACATTTAAAACAACTGCAGCATATGTAATAAAAAAAGCGTAAGTAGATTTTATTAAAATTTATTACTAGGATGTTGTTGTTTTTTTCTAAAATATTTTTGTAGAATAAGAAAAATTACAAAAAAAAAATTTGTGTTACAGTTATTTGCATAAAAACTAAATAGTTACATAAAGCAAATGCTACAAACACAACTACCACATCAACAACAACAATTATAGCTACCACATACAAAAAAAAAACATTTAGAATAACAGCAATAACAAGAACAACATAACAAGAAAACATCATTTTTTCAAGAGTTTTTTTCATTCAAATCTCGGGATCTCATTGAAATCTCGGGACCTATTGAAACGATTTTGATGATTTGAAGCAGCAATTTGCTCAAGATATCAGGCAATCGTTTTCATTAAAACTGAGTAGTTCAGCTGACCTATTGAGGGCGTGATTGTGATTTCCACAGGAGGACAGACGGATATTGCTATATCAACTCCGCTTGTTATGGGGATCAAAAATATATATATTTCATATTTTCTTAAAAATTACATATTAATAAAATTATATTTTCTTAAAAAAGTAAATTTTCTTCAAAAAAAAATAACGTTTTTTTTTTTTTAAGCCTTTTATATAGGGTTTCTTGATAACGTTCCTTAAAAATGTACCATTTCTTGAAAAATATCTTAAAAAATACCTTTCTAAAAAAAATAGTACAATATTTAGAAAAGTAGATTTTAAAAATTCAATTTCTTAAAAATCACCGATTCCTAAAAAAAACAATTTCTTTAAAAAATAACATTGATTAAAGAAGTATTTTCATCATTTTTCATCGGGCAACTGGCGCCTTACAACTATTTAGTTTTATATAAATTTAGTTTTATGTTTTTAGAAGTTAATAGTTCAAAGTTAAAAATTAAGTTCTGTTATTAGAAATCTTTAGAATTTTTTCTTTTACATACTTTAACACTTTCAACAGATTTACATAACAAAATATCTTGTTGCTTCATTCATTCAGCTATGGCTTAGGAGAGTCAGACAAAAAACCCATTGTCAGGCTAAAAACCATTGGGGTAAGAAAGTAAATCAAAATAGACTGAGAATGTAATGAAAATTCATATCGAATGGGAAAGCAAGTTCAGTATTGATATTGATTTTCAAAAACTACAGGCAATAAAAATCGAATTAGTGTAAAGTTTTCGTTTTAATCCTTTTGGATATAAAAATTTACGATAAAACTGATCTGAAATAATCTGTATACAATTGCTGCAATCAAATATATTTTCTTAAAAGTTTAATTTGCAAGAAAATAACACTAAACACGCAAACATTACTTTGGTCACACTTATTTTCATCTAACTCCACTTTTTAAAAAACCTCATTCTTGGTTGTAGGTACCACGAAATAAAAACAAAAACTAAACAAACTGTAAAATTGTTGTTTTGTGCACAACAAGGCGAATCATTATATATTAGATCATGGTATAAGTGTCATGACTAAATAACTAAATGGTTTATGAACTAGATGTATTTAACAAAATGTTTACTAAAACATGTATATGAGCTATACTGGATGGAGTAAAATTTAAAATCATGGGTACATGTCTTGACTTATGAAATAAATAAACAAAAAACACCAACGTAGTACTACGAAAAAATTTACGGTTCCCCCTGTAGTTACTAATAGCAATTGGACAATTAATTTAGTTTTAGTTTTGTAGATTATTTCGTTCTCGCAAGTTAATTTATTTAGTTTAAATATAAAATATACAATTTTATGTCTAATTTATAAATGTATGAAAATAAAGTGGGAAAGTGGCTGCCAAGTTTGCAGCTAAAATAAGGATAAAAGTTTTTTAAAAATTTTAGCAAAAAGAAATGTCGTCATTTCTATTAAATTAATTAATAAATTTTGGAGAATGTTTTTGTTTAATTTAGCAACATAATTTTCTATTAAACAAATTATTTGTTTCAGTATATATTATAATTTGTTTAATAGAATATATATGTAAAATCTAATTTTTCTGATTTAGTAAAAGTTAAACATTGTTTTTTTATATTCGAGTTGTCCCTTTTCTAGTAGATTACTATGTGACTTAAAATTAAATAAAATAAACTTGACAATTTAAAAATCATTTTAATTATTATTGTTATTATTATTATTATTATTATTATTTTTTTTTACTGGAAATCATAACTCGTAATATTTTCAAAGATTTTGGTAATTTGATGATAACTTTAATCATTTTACCTCAAATTGGTCAAAAAGTGCAATTATAACATAAATTTAACTTTATATTTGAATAACTTTTGAATGAGTAAGTTTATCTAAAAATTATAAAAGGCATTTTTTGTAGAACGTTCAATTTCCTATAAAAATATGCTTCAGTCATTGGAATTTGTCCATTAGGTCTTAAGATATAAAATTATGAAATTGAAAAATAATTTTTCCTATGTTATTTAAATGGGAAATGGAAATTTGCGATGCGCGACCTCTAAATATTAACATTAGGAGCTCTGATTTTTACAGGCGTTTTTTCTTGACTTTATATATTTCATATTGAATATATTTCACAGCGGATATCGAAAAAAAATCGTTCATTTTTTTGAATCAGCCTAATATATATATATATATACATATACATATTATAGACCTATCCCAAATATTTGTATATCCATTTTATTGTTATTTCTAGGCTTTTTATTTCTGTTAAATTAAGTAATGAAAAATTAATTTTGGAGAATGTTTTTATTTAATTTAGTAACAAAATTATATTGAAATCAATTTAATGCCTTGTTGATTAAATACAAATTTTTTATATATTTTCAACGTCTTCTTGGATCAGTGAAAATTATGAAAATTTATATTATGTTTAAAGCCATTTTCTGAAATAAAAAAAATCATGTGAGTCCGATCACAGCGGAGATGTGTAAACATTTAGTAATTAAAAAAATTTTTTATGGCGTTTTTTTTTAAATCAAACATATCTATGTATCACTTGTAGCAATCAACTGCAGGAGCTCTGATAATATAAAAATATTTATTATTTCAATTGGTTAATTTTTAATTTTTTATTTTTAATTTTTCGTTTTTCATTTTTAATTTTTTATTTTTAATTTAATTTTTTTTATTTTTATTTTTCATTTTTACATTTTTCATTTTTTATTTTTAAATTTTCGTTTTTCTTTTTTTAATTTTTATTTTTCATTTTTTATTTTTCATTTCTTATTTTTTATTTTTCAATTTTAATTTTTCATTTTTTATTTTTCATTTTTTTTTTTTCATTTTTCATTTTATTTTTTTTTCATTTTTATTTTCCATTTTTTATTTTTCATTTTTTATTTTGAATTTTTTAATTTTAATTTTTTATTTTTAATTTTTTATTTCTCATTTTAATGTTTCGTTTTTCAATTTTCATTTTTTATTTTTCGTTTTTCATTTTTTTCATTTTTTATTTTTCATTTTCAAAAACGTTATTATATATCATAATTTTTTCACCAATGCAATCATAAGTCACACTGATTTTATCTTACTTCTTACGCTGTTTTTGTGATTGTATTGTGAAATAGGCTTTTACCCCGTGCGCGTATACATGTTGAAATTAAAATAAATTTAAAAATCCAAAAACATCAACAATTACAGCTATCTCACACTAAATACAACATATAGAATAACAGCAATAACAAGAACAAGTAAGATTGTTAAATTCCGCTATGACGAATCTTTGATACCCTCCACCTGTGTTCTAGACGCAATATTATAACCAAGGTTTTCAACACTGAGACAAAAAGTCTAGATTTCATTATAATGGCTAAATTTTTTACAGAGATGTTTAAAATTAATAAGATAATTAACTTTCTTAATTGAAAGCCATTATTAAATGCAATGAGCATAAATGTAAATGCATACAATTACATTTTCGTTAGTTTGCTTATCAGAGTTCATATGAACAAAAAGAAAACAACAAGCAAATGACAATTATGTTTTTGTACTAAACTATTACAATAAATAATACCAAGCTAATATAACCATACATACACATTCATGGAGCATAAGCTACAAATACAACATTTCTTATTGCTATGACATAAAATAAAAAATTTTGAATAACATAAAAAAATCATTTTGTTTCCATCCCTTTTTTACTTTTTCATTGATATCTCGGGACTTGTTGAACCGATTTTGATGATTTCAAATGGCAGCATTCCTAGGATTTCAGTGATTCATTTTCAATAGAAAAGATCTACCACATAACCTATTGAATGTGTGATCCTGATTTCTACACACGGACAAACGGACGTTGCTATGTAAAGATTTTTTCTATTTATTTATAACAATGACAAACTCATATATAACTTATCCACGCTGGTGTGGATGGTACTTTTTCACAAAAGATGCTTCCTTAAAAAATTTATTTTTTTTTAATATGCTTTTTTGAAAAACATAATTTTTTAACAATATTAACTTTTTTAAGAAAAGGTGCTTTTTAAAAAAAGTACTTATTTAAGAAAAGAAAATTTTAAAAGGGCAATTTTTTAAGAAAAGGAACTTTTGAAAACATATTTTTTGAGAAAGGTATTTATTTAAAGGTATTCTTTTTAGAAAATTCACTTTTTTTAAATTGTACTTTTTTAAAGAAAGGTGCTTTAAAAAAAAAATAAATAAATAAAATAAATAATTAACAATACTTTTTTAACAAAACGTACTTTTTTTAAAATGGTATACTTAAAAAAAAGAGTATTTTTTTCAAAAAAAAAATAGTTTTTATTTAAAAACCAGTTTACATACAGGCTGAAGCAATATATATTGATTTTATATAATAATATAAACAAAATGTTTAATGTTTATGTTCTTCATTTAAAAGGAAATTGAGAAATCACAATTCTCAATGTTTTTTTAAATCCTTTTTATGTATTTATATATGAAAAAAAATCCCTTACAGATATAATCGAGTATATATTATTTATATAGAAAGTTATTCTTAATCCCCCCTATTATGTAAGCCGTTGTCGTCTCGTCATCACTTTGAAGTCATCACATTAAGTCGACTCCACATCATCTCGACGCTAAATTGATATTATCTAGAAGTGTTGTGTTGATACTTTTAAACATAAAAAAGAATTGTAGAATTTTTCTTATTTCCTATACCATGTTTGGATTAAATAGGTGATTAAGCCTGAGTTAAGGTAATAGGCAGAAAGTAGGATGCTGTCATCAAGTTTTCTCTATTACTCTTGCATTACAAAAAGTGAAATTTTTCTGTTATTAGAAAATATTTAAATAATCTCAAACATAATAAAACTAAATATTTACAAAAAAATTATTTTAATATTATCGAAAAAAAACTTATTTTTTTTATTTCAGTTCTATTCAAATTCGGATTTTCAGGTATAAATACAAAAAAAAAAAACAAACTTCCTTAATATTTAGTTATTATTCGTTTATTTTTAAAGGATAAAATATGTAGTTTACAATACAAATGGGATTAGTTTCACCACAAGTAGTTTACTATTGAATTCGCACATACATATAATAATAGATATTGACAATACGTTAAAACTATAAATTTCTATTATACACATTACATTAAAAAATTAAAATTTATTTTTAAACTAAACAATAAGAATTAAAAATAAAACAAAACTAAAATTTAATTTCAAATAAATTTTAAAAATTATTGAAAATAAATCGAAAATTTTATTAACGATCAGGAGAGTAATTATATTTAAAAACAAAATGATAATAAATTTATATATCTATCTATATATTTTATACAGAAAAATAAAAAATAAATTGATAAATTTAAATAAATTTCCACAAAACAAAAAATTATATTTTTACTATCACAAAAAAATTTTAAAAATTGTTTTGTCAAATATATTTGCTTAGATTATATAATTATAATTTAAGAAATTCAGGATTAAAAAGTAGCTTGTTAAATGGTGGTTGGTTTGATATTAATATTATGATCGATGATTATGTTGGGCTAAAGAGAGAAGATGTTTCATCTGTATTGTTTTTCGCCACTACGCTTATTTTCACGACTATCGCCACGTTTTATATACCAATTTTCATTAGCCTGATACTTTTGTTCATTTTGTTTACGCTGTTTCTCCCGATGTTTCATATATTTTTCTTGCCACTCACCGCTGTCATCGTTATCGTTGTTGTTATTATCGCTTTGACGTTTGTGTTTATTAAAACGTTCTTTAGAGGACTTTTCTTCGGAATCGTCGTTAAATTTGCCAACCAGTTTATCTGTGAATTTTCCAAATTGCTCTTTTGAATTGTCTCGGAATTTTTTGAATTGCTCCTTAGATGTGTCTCGGAATTTTTCAAATTGCTCTTTTGAATTGTCTCGGAATTTTTTGAATACCTCCTTTGAATTTTCTCGCAATTTTTCAAGTGGCTCCTTTGATTCATCTCGGAATTTATCATAAGTCTTCTTGGAATAATCTGAAAATTTAAAAAAATTTTCTTTTAATATTCCCAAACCTACTTTTAAAGTATCTTGGACGTTTTCTAATGTTTCATGGAAATTTAGATCATGATTTGTTGTGGGGTTATCATTATTTTCCGGGTTATTTTCCTTACCAAAGGATTTTTTATCATATTTGTGGTCATGCTCGGATTCTGAATTTGGTTCGACCTTTAGAAATTTCTTGAACATCACCTTTGATTTGTCTCGCAATTTTTCAAATGCCTGCTTTGGATCGTCACGAAATTTTTCGAATGATTCCTTTGAATAATCTGAAAATTTAAAAAAATTTTCTTTTAATGTTTCCAATCCTGCTTTTAAATTATCTTGGACGTTTTCTAATGTTTCATGGGAAAAGAGATCATGACTTTGTATGGGGTTATCTTCATTTTCCGGGTTATTATCCTTACCAAAGGATTTTTTCTCATATTTGTGATCATGCTCGGATTCTGCATTTGGTTCGGCCTTTAGAAATTTCTTGAATATCACTTTTGATTTGTCTCGCAATTTTTCAAATGCCTCCTTTGGATCGTCACGGAATTTATCAAATGACTCCTTTGAATAATCTGAAAATTTAAAAAAATTTTCTTTTAATATTTCCAATCCTGCTTTTAAATTATCTTGGATGTTTTCAAATGTTTCATGGGAAAAGAGATCATGACTTTGTGTGGGGTTATCTTTAGTTTCCGGATTATGATCCTTACCAAAGGATTGTTTGCCCTCTTGATGCTTGGACTCAGCATTTGTTTTGGCCTGTTGATGTTTTTGATTGGCATCTTCTGGAGGTTGATATATCGGTTTATTTTTAATATATTCATTTGCGGCTTGTTTTTGAGCTTTTCTATCTTCAGTCAAAATATTTTCCCACTGTTCAAAGGTATTATCCTGAAATCCATGTAATTCTCCAGCCACCTTTTCAAATGTTTTAAAAGTTTCCGATTGTTCTTTCAAATCCCCAACTACATGACCAAATTGATCCACTAGAGATGGTTCATGTTGGGGTCTTTGTTCGATACACATATTGGCAAATTCAACATAAGAACCGTCAGGACATTTAAAGGGTCTTCTAAGGTCTTCCTTAGTTATATCCACCGGTTTTAGAGAATCTCCTATACCAGACCAGGCTTGAAAAGTTTTGATTTCCTTATATTTTCCCTTGTGTTGCTGTGGATCTTTAAACGAATTCAAATATTTAACTTGTTTATTAAGTAAATCAATCTCGGCTCTCATTAAATTATTTTGTAACTCCATATCATTGACTTTTTGTTCCAATTCTGCAGAGGTGTCCGCTGATTGCTTAACTCCAGCTAATGGCTGCCAGGTGGGATTAACAATTTTACCAATTATTGCCAATATAGCCAAACCAACACCGACAAAGAAAATTCCCTGTAGGCCACGTTTCATTAAGGGTGGAACATTCAGGGGTAAAGAGACAGTTTGGAAGGTTTTTTGTAAAGCGTGTTGCTCTACTCTTATCGTATCTGCTGTGCCGGAGGATTTTCGTCTTTGACGCAGTTGTTGTTCCGCTTGCTCATATGGTAACACTATGGGTGTTTCTTGTCTCAAACGATATAAAATTTCATCATCCATATTATCTGTGGTAGAAAAATGAAAACTTAAATCATGAAGATGATCTCTCAAATAAGGATGTGGGGATATACGGCCAACACTTTCACTTTCGCTAATAATTGATATGCCATCGGATAAATCATCATTGGTAACATCGTTTAGAGAGCTATAAGACAAAAAAAGATTTACTATTAAAATATCGATAAAGTATTTACTTTAGCTATAAGGACGCCTTCACAATATGGGGATAATTTAATGAAATAACTTATGCATAAAATAAAAAAGAACTTAGCAGAAAAGAATCTGAGGACATGTTACTGGTAAAGGGAATATAAGTAAGTTATATACGTTTGTTTCAAGCTGCCTAATCTCATATGAACAGTTAAAAATTTGGGATTAATAAACGGTTTGTTTTCGAATTTTGCTACCATATATAGGAACACATATTTATACCCTCACATTCGGTTGGTAAAAATTAGAAAAAAAAATCTGGACCCTATAATATATACATATATATATAAATTTTGATCCTTATAACAAGCAGAGTTCATGCAGTAATTATGATATTGCTGTTCCAATGAAATCCAAGATTATTTCGGCTATTAAATCTGTGGGAATCACCGATCACGCGCTCAAGAGATCTGTTGGGTGGTTAAATTTTAAGTGAAAATAATTCATTGACATCCTGGGCAGAGTGCTAAACAAAATCATCAAAATCGGTTGGATAGGTCCCGAGATTTCAATTAAAAATAATGATTACCCAGCAAGATATTGAAACCAAAAATAGAGGGAAAGTTTTGAATTATTGTATAGTAAAGCTTTTCAATGTTTTGTCAACAGCTTAAAAATTAATACTTTTAAGTTTTTATATTTTTTTTCTGAAGTTAAGCTATTTTATGTTAACATTTTTTCTTTTTAAATAAAAAAAAAACCCATACAAATTTTAAAATTAATAAGAGTTTTTATTTACAGGATCCAATTTTTTTAGTATTGACCGTTCAAGTCGACAAATATATATTTTGTTAAAAGTTTCCATCGTCAGCATGTAAAGATGATTTTTATTTAAATTTATTATGTATTCTTATTTGTTTTTATTGTTTTAAATAAACATATTACTAGCTAATTCAGCCAGAAATATTTAACATTTTACTAATACAAGGGCAAAACTAAAATTGCCAAGACTAATATTAAACTTTTTTTTAAATATCGTATAATTTTTAAGCTCTCAAGACATTCCTTAATATGATCCTTTACTTTGACTTTGGGTATTTTAAGGCTGCGATAAAAAAGTATAGTTATAGTTTTTTTAATAAGAAATTATAATCTATTAACTTTAAATTTAAATGGTATTAGAATTTAAAGGCTAAGAATTGGCAGCTGAATTAAAATGGTAACCGTACCCAAGATTGTTATAATATTGATTTTAAGACACAGTTAGAGGGTATAAAAGATTTTGTACAGCCGAATTTAACACTCTTAATTTTTTCTTTGGTTTCTTCTATAACACATTCAAAATTAAATTAAGATAAATTAAGCGTCCTTAAAATACAAGCAAATACAAATATATAATGTTTAAAAACAACTTACTCTTGCAAGTGTTGTTGTTCAACATTTTTTTCGTGTTCTTCTAAATCGTCTTCATCGGGTTCACTATTTCTAAAAATGTCTATACGATTGTCATCGTTATCCTTTGCCATATGCGGCTCAATAAACTTTTTTTTATCTGTCACTAAAGTCCAGCTCTCCAAAGTATCAGAAGATTCGGTGCTAATATCATCATCGGTGCTGGCCGCTAAGATATTTGTGATGGTGGTGGTATCAGGTTGTAAAATGGTTTTGTTTGATTTTTCCATCGACTCTTTATCATCTTTCTTCTCCTCCTGCTGCTCTTCTTTTGTTCTATCCATTTTGTTGTAAATGTTGTTGTGGTTTTTGCAGATCTAAATGTATGTATTTTAAATCTAAAACGACAAGAAAGCAAAAACAATTAATATTTAAAAGACAATTTAATTAATCTTATCATCTTGTTCAACGATACAAGATAAAATGACAGTGTACTTGATAATGAATTAAAATAAACAATTTTGCATTTCTGTATAAAAGTTTATTATTGCATTTTTTTATTATCTGATGTATTTCTTTGTTTAAGTAGTTTTTATGATATTTAATTTTATTTTATACACGCAATTTCATTTGGATGCTGCTGTTGTTTATTTCTTTGTTACCGTTTACCAACTGGGCCTAAAACGGATTGAATTTTTTTTACATCAAATCTAAAAACAGATTTTTGTTTTCGTTATTTGTGGGAGGCGTATAAAATTCTGGTGTTGCCATATGAAAATTTCTAGGGCATGCACATTACACCAATCGGTGTTCTGAATATAATTACAGCCGAATTCATAACCAAATTTTAGCAGCCGCATATACATCGCACACAACGAGCTGCTTACTAGAATACCGATTAAGCCAAGCAGTAATTTCCCGGCCAACCAGAAAATTTGATGACAACTTTTTGTGAACATATTGTCAACAAAAAGGTGTGTACATTTTGTCAATGAAATTTTACTAACAAATTGTCACAATAATATGTTGAAAAATTGTGATTGCTGTCCTAAACGACATATCACAAAGCGGGGGTTCACAATATTTTGACAAAAGTATGTAATTCATTTTGCTGACAATTTTGGTTGACAATTTGTTGACAATTTGTAGACATATATTTGTTGATGGTAACTTCGTGTTGTGAAGTTTCATTGTTTATACATATTTTACAGTTAATTCTCGAGAATCTATTACTGTTTTTATTACTGTGTGCACAATACGATGCGTAATATTATTTGATAGAAAAGGTATAATTTAAATAATTTTATTTAAAATATATAAATAAATAATATATAATTAATAATCAGTGACTTTATAAATTCAAATAAAGAAAAAGAATACATTGAGATTGATGAAATGCTGCCAATCAAAAATGTTGAATATAATGCCCTAATTTCAAGGTGTGAAATAAATTTAGAATTTAAGAAATCCTTGGTGTGTATAAAATTTTTTTAAAGACATTTAATAAAATTATTTAATCTTGACATTTATCATTTAAGATACAACATATCAGTACCGTTGGTGGATCCAGTATTGGACATAATGTACGAAAAATTATAAATAAACTTTTCACGGCAGATTTTCAAACCAAAATCAAATTTTCTGGTAAGAACAATAAAACTAAGCTGGATGGATCAGTTGTGCTTGCATTTATATTGGGTAATATTTTGGTGTATAATATCCTGTTATGTTTTCCAACCTCTTTTTCTATAATTTTTAGATGCCGCGAAAAGCAATAGGTTTAAGAACTTCGACGAGGAGGTGGCACTGAATGCAGTCAAATTTTATTTCCAAAGAGCAGGGGAAAGGTTCTCTAAATTAAAGAGCAAAAAATCTTTTAGTGTAGAATTAAAATAAGATTTTTATTTTTTTTAATACATACATATATAACTCGGTAATCAATAATAAAAGAAATTGCCTTTAAAAAAAATTGTTTTAATTTAGATTTGGATAATTTTTGCATAAATTTACTGAAAAATTTGTTGACAAAATGTTGACAAATTTGTTGACAAAACGTTGACAAATTTGTTGGCAAAATGTTGACATATTTGTTGACAAAATGTTGACAAATTTGTTGACAAAATGTTGACAAATTTGTTGACAAAATCGTCGACAAAATGTGTATAAAAATGTAGACAAAACGTGTCAACCCTGCCGACATTTTTTCAACAAAAATTGTCACAAATAAATGTCGACCATCCACATCTTTTTTGTCAACATTTTGTCAACCTTTTGTGACAGTTTGGCTGTCAACTAAGAGTTAAAATATCAATTCTGAATTTTGTGTGTGCAAATAGGTTGGCATTTCATCTCATTTTTAGCAAGTGTTTGAAAGTTCTTTAGAATGAATTTAACAAGTACATTATAAATAACACACTTGCTAAGAGACTGCTAAATATTGGTTACGAATTCGGCTGTTAGTGTTGATGATTGTGACTAGCAAAAATAGTCCGTCTGTTGGTCTATCAAGAATTGTCCAAATACTAAGTAATTTTTACGCTAACGATGTCAGAATTAAAATTTCTGAAAATCTGTTACCATTCAGTCGGTAAAAATAATAACCCTTTTAATTGGACCTAATATACCAGAAGAGATCATAACTGGCGTCTGAGTGCATTAGGTTGGCAATTTGTTTTTTTTTTTTTGTAAATTTTTAAAGATTTTTGTGACACTCAACTTTTTCCAATTGTATTTCAGAAAATATCAATTATATTTCAGGATTAAAAAGCTGTTTTCCCAACAAAACCAAAAAGTTGTTATTGTTTATATTAATGATATAATTTCTGAAGATGAATTTAAATTTTCTGAAATACAATTGATTATTTCTAAAAATCTATTGATGTTTTCCAAAATACAATTGATAATTTCTGAAAATTTATTGATGTTATCTGATAAGCAAATCGATATTGGTGTTTGTTTGTGTATTATATCCACTATCAGTATTCCAAATATAAATCCTGTATGACTATTTTTAGTCATAGTCCCCATTTAAAGCTGTTTTCCGATTTTCACTTAAATCTATCAAAACACCAAAAATTCATAGATTTTTCTCAAATTTAATTCATATATGTTTTTGAGAAAAATAAGAGACTAAATATGATCCCCATATAAAAATAACATCAGATAGGAATTTTTTCATATATGCACGCAATTAATAACAATAGCACTAAAATTTGCTTTATGCTTATTTTCTATATCCAGTTATTGCTTCAGAAAAGTTAGATCTAAGACCCCATCTCGAAACTCATGTCATAGGGTATCATATTCTTATTTTAATTGTAATTTGGTATGGAAATTATTCGATTTTTTTTATTAAAACGAATAATTTGAGTAATCGAAAGAGCGGAATAATCGAACAATTTTAATAGATTTCAATAATTCAAATAAATGGAAAATAATTCGATTTATCCAGAAATAATTTCAAAATTGTTTTTTATATATAAATATAAATCCAAAACGTCTCCAATTGCTTTTGATTTGCGACTTATTTTAGAATCTGTAAAGCTTTTGTCTGCTATGTCTGTTATACTGCTATCATTAATTACGTATATCGAAAAATGTTTTGGAATCTGGAGACTACTAGCACTTATTTGATATAAGACTAAATATATTTTTTTAAATCACTTAAATTGAAAAGTTTGTTGAAAATTTTGCTTATTTAAGTTTTTCGTTAGACGCTTTTCTTTATTTTAAAATGTAAAGCGATTTGGAAACAAGATTTTTTATAAAATTTCATTTGCTTTTAAAGTCAATTTGCTTTGTGGTGTTTGCAGAGGGTATATACATATAGGTTTGCCATTCCGTTTGTAACGCATCAAAATAAATTCCGGAGACCCAAAACCATATATTTTCTGTCCGTCTGTCTGTGGAAATCACGATCATGCCGTCAATATCTAAGCTAGGCCGTTCGTTTTTGTATAAAATCGTTTATTAACATCCCAAAGGAGTTGCTATTTAAAATCGTCAAAATTGGTCAAATGGGTCATGAGTTATGAATGAAACTTTGAAAAAACTCTTGAAAAACTAAAATTTTTTAGTGTGTTTGTTGTTTTTCTTAAGATATGTTGTATATGTTGTAATTCTTCTTATTGTTGAAGTCATTGCAATTGTGTGTATATTATTACCACATATTTTTTTTATCGTTAAAATTAAAAACTTAATATTAAAAATTAAAAACTAATAAAAAATTAAGAATAAAACATTGAAAATAAAATGAAATATTAAAAATTGAAAATTAAAAATTAAAAACTAAAAATTAAAAATGAAAAATTAAAAATGGAAAATGAAAAACTAATGAAAAACGAAAAATGAAAAATGGAAAATTAAAACTGAAAATTGGAAAATGGAAAATTAAAAATTAAAAACTAATAATGAAAAACGAAAAATGAAAAATGGAAAATGAAAATTTCAAATTGAAAAATCAGAAATGGAAAATGAAAATTGAACAAGCAAGAAAATTATAGTCGGTCTAGACCGACTATACGATACCCTACACCATGGGTTAGAGAGCCTATCTCTTCGGTCCAACTAATTGGATATTGAAAATAAGCATAAACCAAATTTGAGTGGCATTGTTATTAATTTTTTTGCCTGCAGATATGAAAAAGTTCATATCGGGTACTATATTTATATGGGGGACTTGGTCGAAAAATGGACCGATCCTGACCATATTTGGTAGTCACTTATTTTTGAAAAAATATATACAAACCAAATTTGAGAAAAATCTGTGCAATATTTTTGTTTTTTGATAGATTTAAGTGAAGACCGGGAAGCAGCTCTATATGGGGCCTATGACTAAGAATGGTCCTATAGGGATTACTTTTGGACTACTAATTAATGGATATAATAAATACATGCAAACCCAATTTGACTGAGATCTATATGATAATTTGGATCTTATGGCAATTTATGTCGATTTCATAGGGGTCATTTGTATGGGGACTAGGTCTGAACATGGACCGATTTTCACCAATTTCAACAGCGTTCATCCTATGGCCGATAAAAGCTTATATACCAAATTTCATCAATATATATTCATATTTGCGACCTGTAGTTTGATTACAAGGTTTACATGGACACACAGACGGACGGACATCGCTAAATCGACTCAGAAAGTGATTCTGAGTCGATCGGTATAATAAAAGATGGGTCTAGGTCAAATATTTTTGGTTGTTACAAACAGCAGCACAAAGTCACTATACCCAAACCACATAGTGGCTTATATATTAAAAAAATTTATGAAAATTAAAGTCAGTCCGTCTGGCCGTTCTATCCGGCCGATTTCCTTCATTTTTTTTTAATGAAAGGTATTTAGACACAGATATGTCATCAATCATTGAAATTTACTCAACTCCCACCTTACTCAAGTTATACTCAAACGCGATTCTTCCCTGTACATTTCTTATGGGACACATTCACTCAAGCAATTCGAATCCTCATAGCTCCTCTTCTAATGAATGGATCTTGATCGTTTCACTCTCAGAACACTCAGGATCAAGCTCTTTATTTTGAGCTATTAACTGCTTAAATTCGTTGAGTTTGAAGAAAGTTATGCGTGCACAATTAACTTTACATTAAATTTTTTCAATATTTTCCTTCATTCAAACTTCTATAACTAGAGTTATAATTAACATAGGCTGTTGACACAAGTCTAAGAACACTCAGTGGATCAAGCTCTATCTTTTGAGATATTAACTGTTTAAATTCGTTGAGTTTGAGGAAAGTTATGCGTGCACAATCAACTTTACATTATGCAACACGAAAGTTAAGGTACAGATTTCATTACAATAATTGCATAACACATACCCTGTGTTGAATTGTGAATTGCCAAAAATTTGAATACCTTTAGGTGGCATACTAGGTGGCCTTTATTTCTGTGTGTTCAACAAATATTTATAATGAAATAAAATTAATGAATTAAATAGATTCAAAAACATTGAAAGAAATAAATTGAATGATAAAATAAAATTTCGTAGAATTTGCACTCGAATTTCGAGGGCTGAGCTCTGCTAGTAGGATATAAAAATGAAAAATAAAAAATGAAAAATGGAATATGTAAAATTTAAAATTTAAAATTGAAAAATAAAAATTAAAAATGAAAAATGGAAAATGAAAAATTAAAATTGTAAATTGAAAACTGAAAAATGATATATGGAAAATAAAAAATTAAAAATTAAAATGGAAAATGAAAATTGAAAAATGGAAAACGAAAAATGGAAATGAAAAATTGAAAATGGAATATGGAATATGAAAAAAGAGAAATGGAAAATTAAAAATTTTAAATTAACAATTTAATATTAAAAATTAGAAATTAAAAACTAAAAATTAAAATTAAAAATTAAAAATTTAAAATTAAAAATTAAAAATTAAAAATTAAAAATTAAAAATTAAAAATTAAAACTAAAAAATTAAAAATTAAATATTAAAAATTTTAAAATTAAAAATTAAAAATTAAAATTAAAAAATAAAAATTAAAAACTAAAAATTAAGAATTTAAAATTAAAGATTAAAAATAAAAATTAAAAATTAGAAATTAAAAACTAAAAACTAAAAATTAAAAATTTAAAATTAAAAATTAAAACTAAAAAATTAAAAATTAAATATTAAAAATTAAAAATTAAAAACTAAAAATTAAATATTTAAAATTAAAAATTAAAGCTTAAAAATTAAAAATTTAAAATTAAAAATTAGTAATGCAAAATTAAAACTTACCAGCTAATTCAGATGAAATTATTTTAAAATTAGCTTTTTTTAATATTAATATCTGGACATTTTTAGCCAAGAATCGGTTGATTTTTTTTTTAATTATCATGAATTATCTCAAAACTTTATTATAGGGATCAAACTTTGGATATTATAACGCTAATAATGAATTTCATTAGGGATTTTCTCTAGTAAAAGAAAAATAATGCCATTTTTCAAATAGTAATGAATTCTTTCTTTAGAAAACACGATCACTATTTTTTATAACAAGGAATTATAATAGAAACTGGCCAACAAGAAAAGCAATTAATTTTAAATTTAATTGGTATTCGAAATTTAAATTTCAGTACCGACAACAGTTTTAAAGTGGTAGCCGTACCAAATATTGGTTGTAATATTGAGTTTAATATGCAGGTCAGGGGTATCAAAGATTCGGTCCAGCCGAATATAACATTTTTACTTGTTTTTTTTTTTTGGAAAAGGATCGTCTTCTTACGGATCTATTCTACTCTAATTTCCTTATTTATTTGGCGAGAGGACTTAAATGCATCGAGCTTGCTTTTTCGAACTATGCTCCTGGGCTTGCGGCTTTTCACATTTGTTTAAATTCAGTTGGGGATATTTTCAGCTCATGGAGATGGTTCTTCTTTTTACACGACTACAATGTTTTCCACGATCCATATGTTGATGATAATACTAATTTTTTCTACAAACAAACGTACAGTTCTTGCAGTGTTCTATTTATACACTTGCTAGAAAATGTATGCGTACACTTTAAGATGAGTACAAATTGGAGTGCAAATTACAGGAAAAATTATTAACATACAGGGTTTGCTAATAGATAATTTTATAAGAGCCTAAAGGTATGCTAATCAATTTTAGCCAGTTCACAATTCAATACAAATTTAATAAGCACACACACACAGGATTTTATAGTTTTTTATTTTAAGGTGCTATTACACGAAGTGTTTTTTACGTATGTACTGTCACTTTTTTTATCCATATGAAATGCCTCATGTCTGTCAAAATTGTCTTTTACATACGATTCATAATTTTTGCTATCACACGTGCATATGTATTTCCGTATGACATAACCTCTAAATGTAAACAACAGCTGATTTAATTTGTGAATTTACAAAAATTTATTGTTAAAATAAGTTATATATTTTTTAATTGTTAATTAATACTAAACAATTTATTTTTTTTTTCAATATTAATCTTTAAAATTTACTCTGTTTTTCTTTCGCCACAAGCAGTGTTGTATTTTCATATGTTTGTCATTCAAAAATAGAACCTGTTCTAATTGAAAAATGTACATGTGACTTTCCTCATGTATTGTACATAAACAGTGTTTCATATGTATCACACGATGTGTACAACTTTTGTTGTGGGAAATTTTGACAGTACATATGTAAAAAACACATCATGTAATAGCACCTTTAAGCTTAAATATGTTTTATGAATGTGTTAGTAGCAACTTTAAATGTATTTTACTACAAACAAATGTTCCAGATGTGCAAATCTGTAAATATGGTGGACAGCTAAAAATTAATACCTTTCAAAAGGGGTATGTTTGGTCAAAGTCGGTTGGTAACTAAAAGTTTTATATCGGTCACAAGAAATCGCCTGATCTATTAGTATTATAGATTTATGAAATTATAATATTTTTAAGTTTATTTTTTGCAATAAAACCCAATCTTTAGTAAGACTGTGCACATTTAGTGGAACAAAGTGTCCTATTTCTATGACCATGGCTGTACGTGTATTATTATTGTTCACAAATAAAAACATGTGAATGTACAAATTAAAAAAAATTAACCTAAAATAATATATATAGATACGTGTACGTTACACTAAACGAATAAATCTGCAATAATATATTCTAAGAATTTCACAACTATCAACCAAAATTGCAAATAGAAAAACAAATACATAATTTTATTTGAAAAAAAAAATTGAACTTGAATGTTTAATGTTATAAGTAATAAAAAAAATTTGATTTGAAGTTTTTATTAAAACGAAAACATGGTGACCCCCCTTTTTAAATGTTTGTTTTCATTAAGCAAAATAAAACTAACAATGGGGCTCGAACAACTTATAACTGCACAACAATATACAAACCGGTTATTACAGGTATCTAAAATAACTTCATTCTAGTCTTTGAAATAAAAATATCATTAGAACCATAAAAATATTAATAGACCATTAATAAATGAATTGTCATAATGCCAATTGTAACAAAAACAAAACACATTAATACTAAAAACAAAAACATGATTTATTACATCGACTTACGCCAACAAAACAAACAAAAATAATTTTAACACTTGGAAATCCTATAATAAACGCAAGTATTTGAGCACCTTATAATTAACTTCCAATATGTACTAGGATTTCTTACAAACTTTTCGATGTTGGTACTGTCTTTTTGCCGTTCTCTTTTATTGAAAAAATCTTGTTTTTTCACCGTTTATTTTAATACCATTTTAATAATTTTTTAATGCGCAAAAACGAAATTTTTTCAAATTTTTGTTTAACGCGACTGCAATTAATAAAAACCAACAGACTATTTGCACTGCTTATTGAGAAAAAACTACGTCAACTTTTTGTACAATTAATAACAACAAGCACAAACATCTTCACGAAAATACTTTTATTTGTGTTTCTTTTCTTGTTTTTTATTTTCTACAAAAGTATATCGGCTTATGGATGTGTGTATGAGTGTAAATACCTGTTTTTATAAAATGAACATATGTTTTAGCGTTGCCAGACGTGCAGTCAACAAATGTGGAGAGTTTATTTGTTATGGAGATGCAACAGTGTTGGGCAGGTTTCGCGTTTTGAAAAGTAAAGTATGTATTTATTAGCAGAAGTAAACCATAAGTTCATATTAAGATTTAAGTAATTTTTGAATTTGTTTTTACCTAATAGGAGTAAATACTTAAAAATTAATTTTTTGCATTAACTTTTCAATTCTAATTAGAAAAAACCTTTTAAAATGTGATAAAATTTAATAATATTATAAAACGGAGTTAAAAAATGTTCGAAAAAGACGACGTTAAAAGTATTTTGTTTTGGTTAACAAAAATAAAAAACTACCTTTTTTAAAATTAAAATTAATATTAAAATTCTTGTAAAGTTAATTATTTTTTTTAAAATTCAATCGGACAAACTTCCAAGTATGCTAAATTACCCATGTTTTTCTTGTAACTAGTCTTAATAAGCAAATAGTTACCAGTTTAAATCTCGTGGTCTTACTTTTTATTGAAATTTTGACATTTTATTCAAAATTATGGCAAAAGGATCTTAAAATTGAATAAATTTTCTTAATTGTGAGATCGTGAAATATTTTTAATAGTTTTGAATTCTTTGATATAAAAACTTCAGTCAGAATATTCAATAAACCATATATTTAATGTGAAATTGATTCGTAAAACACATCGGAAGTTAATAGTTATTTAGCATTTATGGGGATCGAAAATTTCTTATTAGAAAACAGCCAACGAATCTCGGTTTCAGAATATGAATCAGTTTCTGAATATCTCGAATCGAGAAAGTACTATCAACATAATACTGAAAAAATGTAACTAAAAATGATTTATGATAAAGTTCATTCAAATTAATTAATTTTACTGAAAGTAACTAAAAAAATCTCTACAAAGGAGAAAATTTCCTACATTGAGGTAGAAAAATTTGTTCTGTAACTTTCTTTGTGAAAACTTTCTGTCACTGTACGTTTTTCTCTTATTATTCAAATAATGCGAATCAAAAAAATATTTGTACAAATAATTATTCGAAAAATATTTAATTTTAACTACAAAATTTTTATATAGTTATAGAGTTTTAACATAAAAATAATATATAAAAAACCAAACTGGAAAAAATATTTCATAAATATTTCATAAATATTTTATGCGGAAAAAAATTTTTCTAAATTCAATTTGTTAATCAGCTGAAATTAACAGTGCACTAAACTATTAAATGTTTAACAAATTACGAATAACAATTTGTTGAAATTATTTTTATTTTTTTATTTCATTTGGCGGAAATTTTTTGCTTTTCTTAAAAAAAAATATATATATAGTTTTTGAAATAAAAAATTGAATATAACACGAAATAAATAATATACAAAATAAATTATTCTTTTTCAAAAAGATTGTTTATTTAAATTTTTTCTCCTGAAGTTGTGCTGCATTTTACACTAATAAAATTCCTTTTTCATTCACTTATTTATTTTATCAATTGTTATTTTAATATTTTATTAAAATATCTAAAATTTTGCAAACACGGATTTGCCTTTATCTTGTATATTAAAAGAATTTATGAATAAACTTTGCATTCAAGATTTTTTCAATATTTTTCTTCTCTCAAACCTCTATAACTAGAGTTCTAATTAACGTAGGCTGTTGACATAGGTCTAAGAACACTCAGTGGATCAAGCTCCTTCTTTTGAGCTAGTAACTGCCTAAAATCGTTAGGTTTGAGGAAAGTTATGCGTGGAGAATCAACTTCACTTTTACTGTACGTTAACTTATCTTGGCATATTTTGGCTTTACTGTACGTTAACTTCTATTGGCAAATTCGTTGGGTTTGAGGAAAGTTATGCGTGGACAATCAACTTTACTTTTACTGTACGTTAACTTCTCTTGGCATATTTTGGCATTACTGTACGTTAACTTCTCTTGGCAAATTTTGGTATTATATTATAAAAATTAATATAATATAATATAATGCTGCGGAGCAGCAGGGGTCCTCTAGTATAAATTAAAAGAAAGCAGTAATTCTGGGATTCTAACTTACTGACGCCAAAGTAGTTCGCTTTTGGTAGGGCGACTAGAATGAGGTTTGGACAATTGAATTGGTGGATTTGTAGTTTTGAAGGTCATTCTGCCATAAAAAGTGGCTCCTGCCGAAAAGATAAACCCTTATATCTAAGCTTTAGGATAATTTTTCTATTGTCATCAGCTTCTCTCATTTTGGCACTGATCTTAAAATACGGTTTTGAAAAGACATATAATTAAGTCAAATCAACTTTGAACGACAAGTTTGTCTTCTACTAAAATTAAATCGTTCTTACAAACCAGAACGTCGTTTCATAAGTCATGGGATTGCCCTAATTGGAAATGTACGAATATTTCTTCTGACACTTATTGTTGCCATGTAGAAACGTATGTGGAAATGTACCGTAAGTTTCTTGAAAGACAAATAAAGTCCCCAAATGTGTCGTATTTTATTAAAGTTTTTGTTAATATTTAATATTATCATCTTTAAGTATACGGCTACTTTATCTTGTAAGTGTACCTAGTATATAATATAATCATTACTTTATTTTGTTTTTACGAATAAGACTTTACATATATTCTATATAGTTAAGAATATCTTATTTGGTTTTTTGTTTACTTAAAATTAAATAAAAATTTAATTTTTAGACAAAAAATTTATTATCAAGTAATGAAATATAAAACAGAACATCAAATATTTATAGTAACGGCCCTGCTTAACTATCTACACGTATGTAAATCGAGGTGGTATTGTGTATTCGAAAATTTATTATTTAGTGTATTCTCCCTCAGTACTTATTCTATGTATTAATCTGGTTAAGCTTTTTAACAGGAACTAGGAAATTAACAATAAACAAGCATATGCCTGATAAAAAAAATAAATAAAAGGTTGAGATAAGATTTGCTTATAAATAGAAATATGTGTAAAATTTGCGTCATAGTTATAAATGTCACAAACGTCAACGTCTATTGCAACGTCTATTTTAAAATTATATATAATGTAATGTGTAATGTAAAATATGATTTTACATTTCACCTACATAGATATGACGATTTAATGTTAATAAAATCAAATGGCAACACTAGGCATTTATGCTAACATCTATGACAACATAACTGGCAACATTGTCACAAAGATAAATTGTGGAGACTAACAGATATGCAAATTGAGTGCATAATGTAACATGGTTGCTTATTTTAGTACTTTTTAAGAAAAATTTAAATAGGGATTAACGGTTGAATAAATATACCATACATGGAATCTCAAAAGCAAAACCCAATTTATTTTTATATTATTAATACCAAAACTTTATTTAAGTAATTAGTAATAATGTAACAAAATTTTATTTTAAACATTACTGAGATTTATAGTGATTTATAGTTACTATAGTTAAATAGAAAAAAAAAACTAAAAAACAACCTTAATTATTTAAGTATTTTTCCGATCATATTGACATGCTTAAGTTGTATATAAAAATTTTAATTATTGTTAAATTAGTAAGCATAGCACATTGTGTGGTTAATTGTATATATATGTATGATTGTTATTATTATTATTAATATTATTGAAATTAGTACTACTTTCTAGTGTTGCCAACTAAACGTGTCAATCTCAGCCTCAAATTCCGTAATAGTGTTGAACGTTTTAACTCACCATTTTGTTGTTGTTTCTCCATAATACGTTGCACTTCTCCCGCCTCTGAACCACTCTCCCATTCAAAGTTTGGACTTTGTCGCCTTATTGTGGAATTTGTGCTCAGTTCTTGCAATTGTGGTTGTTGGGGCTTCTGTTGAAAGTGTTGTTGTGTTGGTGTGGATTCTCTTATAATTGGTGAATACTGACGTTGTTGCTGTTGTGGAATGTTGTTTTGCTGTTGTTGTGTTTGTATTTGCGGTTGCTGTAGCATCATTATTGTAGGTGTAGCACGATTTTGTTGTGGTTGTTGCTGTAGTGGACTTAACGTCACATAAGACTGTTTAAGAGCGTAACGTGGACTAATTTGATCTGTTAATAGTCCAGCCTGCTGGGTTTGATGAAGTCTCTGATTTTGTGGTGTCCAATAGATTTGACTCACTTGTTGACTTGAACTACGATCAAGTATCAATGGAGTACTACGACCGTCGTGCAAACGGGGACGTATTATTTGATGTTGCTGATGCATTATAGGTTCGCGAACCGTAATATAACCATACGATGAACCTGGCATTGCCTGTAATTGATGCGGTCTTATATATTGAGGCTGGGCATACAACTCGGTTTGTGGATAAGCTGTTATTATTTGTGCTGGCTGTAATTTTTCACCATCTACCAGAATATACTGAGCGGGAGCTGGAGAAAAGGCACTTTCTGCTCTTTGTAAAGTTCCTTGCCTTATGTAAAGGGGTTTTAATTCGTTATCTCTTCTCACCAAATACTGTGTAGGCTGTCCAGTAATCAAAGAACGTTGCGGTATTTCATACAATTCTGAATGATTGGATTGTAGACTGCCCCGTTTTACAACATGAGCATAAATGGGAGAATTTGTAGCAGGATCTGTTACAATTTCTTGAGCTATAGGAACAAAATGACCTCCGCCTGCAGTGGGTAAACTATGCATACGTTGCGGTACTTGGGGTGCTGCATACATTCTTGAGCCTGGCCTTTGATGGGTTTCTACTGAGACATAAGAAACCGGTGAAAGATCAGTAGTTACAGGCTGTTGCTCATATATGGCTTGCAATGGAGGGTTTGGTTGATTCGTTGGAGTTTTGTTGAGAGATTTTCGGCAGAATTCTTTAATTTTTGCCAAAATCTCATCTCTAGTGAGAAGACCACCTATTCGTCTAGTGGTTTGGGTGGTGCCATCTGGTTTTCTTCTTAAGACTACCGGAGTTTCGGGTGTTTCACTTTCATAGCCTCGTCGTGTATTGGCTGAGCCTTGAGTGATACTATCTAAAACACTTTGGGAGCGTACTGGTGCTGCATTTGGCAATGTCTGACTTGTTGGCAAGATATCCGAGGCCATAACCGGTTTGCCGTCAATAATTTTAACTTGTCTATTATTGGAACGTATAACACCGGAGAAGGTATTTCGTTGAGGTGAACCTCGTGTGAACGTGCCATCGTTCGAAGCCAATCGTACCTGTGAACCTCCTGGCAAATGTTCATAAATATTTTCCAATTGCTTGTCAGTTAACGGCTTTTGAGTTTGTTGTTGCTGCTGCTGCTGATATTGCAAATCTTGCTGTTGTTGTAGCTGATATTTCTGCTCTAGTTGTTGTTGTTGCTGTCGCTGCTGTAGCTTCTGTTGTTGCTGCATTACTTTATGGTACAACTCTTTGTCTGTCTTCTCCTTAATGGCTCTCAACTTCTCCCATTCCTCTTGATCCACATAAACCCCCAACTGTGAAGCTTTTTTGGGTATAGACGAAATCGGAGAAATAGTTTTTGTTTCTGAAGTTTTGCCAGCTGGAGCATCCCTTATGGGTGTTGAAGTTATGACAGGGCCATCACTAACGGGAAACGAGGTCTCCCTAAGGTTCTCTTTAGTTCTGGTGCTAAAGCTGGAATGAGCCAATAACGAATCTCCAGTAACACTGTTCGAGCGTTGTTGTTGGGCTCGTGCAGCATTTCTCTTCAAAATCTCATTACGATCCATTGACGAAGATCGAGGAAAAACTTGTTGTCGATCAGCTGCTTGTGAAGTTCTTTTGGGTATCATACTTTGCCTTTCCAAAGATCGTCGGAAGTTAGTATCATTCTTTTGAGGATTCTCTCGCGGCAAGGTATATAAATTGTTATTTACCTTAGTAGGTCTTTCATTAAGAACCATTTTTTGGTTAGGTTCTTGTTTATTCACGCGTTCGCGTGAGAGTGTACGTCTAGGCGGTTTTGCTATTGTTTTGATTTGTAAATCCTTTCTTCGTAAGCCGGGCGTTAAAGTAGGATTATGAGATTTGGGTGTAAGATTTTCAGAAGTACCATTTGTTTCATTATTTTCAGCATCCGTTAAAGCACTTGAAATGGACACGGAAAGATTATCGCCGCTGGCATAGCTCTTGCGCGATCTTTCCATTTGTAGTTTGAGTTCTAAAGCCTCGGCCGGACTTAATAGACTGCCTGCCTTGGGTCGGCCATGGAAACTTTGCCTTTCCAATATCACTCTCTTAATGGGCTTAAGCGAGCCATTCTCTTGATAATTATTGGGCTTAGTGGAATCATACAAATTTCTCGTTAAAGGCTGTTGTTCTTTCGGTGTGGTTTTCCTTCTTGAAGCAAATATACTATTTGCTAATAACCTTTGGAATACCGAAGGCTTACGATTGTTTCCGGCACCGTCCACCGAGTCTGTATCATGAGAAAAGTGTATACGTTCCGGTTCTGCTTTAAAGCTTATATGCTTTATAGGTGTAGCTTGTGGCTTGGAATACATGTTTTGGGCTCCGTTAGGTATTTTCTTGGGTAATAAGGTAAGTCCTTTTTTCTCAAGATAATCTTGAAATTCTTTCGACTTTATGGTATTGGTAAATGTGCCCTGGGGAGGAGGAGTAGGTTCTCGACTTGAGTGCCCCTCTCCGTTTTGTGTTACTATTTCTTCAGTAGTTTTGGGTGCTTGGTTCATTATATTGTTGTCATCACTGGACTCACTTTTAGTTAAAGGTTCCTCTATCTCATCTAAATCATCGTCCGAAGAAATCTGCAGTTTCTTTACGCGCTCATCAAATTTCTTGGCATTTTTTGTAACTTCCAAAGGATTATAGAGACTGTCTTCCAAAACTGTGCCAGTTTTTATTTTTAAATCTGCAAACTCTGGATAATTGGGCTTAGAACATTTCTTAAATGTTAGCGGAAGTTTAGGTTCTGCTTGACGATATTTAAAATCTTTCAAACGATCTCTCTGTTGTTCCCTTATTGTCGGCTGAAGTTTCTTTGGTGGCTTCTTTAAGGCTAAATCTCTTAATTCTTCAAATTTGATTTTCGCTAATACTGTGGGATCATAGACAAAATATGTATCGGGATTTTTTATATAGGTCTTAACATATTTCGATTGCTTTAATACTTCTTCAGTGGTAACAAATTCGTCGGAGGGTGATTTAATGATGCCGTTACTCTTGCGATTATTAGTCTCGTTCTTAAGACGTTCTCGTTCTTTTTCCTTTTCCCTTTCACGCTCTCTCAACTGTTGTGTCACTGTCTTTCGTACACTAAGTGTTGACCGTTTAGCTGGCACCGGTGGTGGGGTTTTCTTATCCTTTCTCTTGGCGTTACCGTTGCTTAAAAAACCGTTGCTTTTAAACGGATTCTGTTGATCTACAATGGGCTCTCCAGTTATGAATTTCCTAACTTTCTCATCATTTGGATCAAAGGACACAGATTTTTTCAACTTCGTCTTAACTGGTTTTTTAAGTGCTTCCTCTTCTTCCGTGGTATTTAACGATCTATCTGTACCATCCGTATCACAGCCTTCATCTAGAGAACTATTTCGCAAACAACCATTACTTTTGCGATTTGTCTCCTCATTCAAAGAGTTTCTTTTATTCGTATCTAATGATTCGAGGGAAGTACTTTTAAGTGACTCTTTAAGTTTATTCGATAAATATTCGTTACTACTTGTTTCTATAACCGTGCATAATGATTCAGTGCTAACATCATTGCTGACTGGTTCTGACATGTCGCTTTGAAGGTGTGGCGAAGAGAAATTTTGTTGGTGTTATTGGGAGATAGTTGTAGGGTTTGAGAAAGAGGAGGAATAGCTAAAGAGTTTGTTGCGTTTGTAATGACGTGCATTGAACCTTTCAAATGTTTTACGTATTTCCTGTGTGTGAGAAGCTGTAAAAAGTTTCAACATAATTTTAGTTAATTTGTATAAATTATAAATATATATGTATGATCAAAAGAAATGTATGCATTAGTAAAATGATGAACTGTACAATGGGGTTTGCTAAGATTATTTTTAATTTGAAATGGGCAGAGATGATGAGAAGTTGTATTTTGTAATTTTTTAATAAATCAAGATAATTTAAATTAAAAAAAAGTGAAACAATTATCATCCAAATTTCACAATATCTTCTTAACCTAAAAACCATTGTGACCGTCCAACATTTTTATGCTACAAAGTTTTTGAAAAAATAAATCATAAATAACTTACTTTAATATTGTTTCCTCTTAAATTCTTTTAACGTGCCGTTATTCCATTACCAATCATTACAATTATTAGCGGCGGTTGTTTTTATCTTTTCAAATAGCAGTCATCATCATCATCATCATCTGTTAAAGCTAAACAAGCAGTAGTAGAGGTATTCGCTGGGAGATATGTAGCAGTCTGAGCTATTATGAAATCATATGAAATCTCTATCTCTAGAGTTGTCCACAATTGAATGTCTGTAATAAGAGAAAAACAACATTAAACGAATAACTACATAATAACATCAAAGTTGTTTTGATTTTTTGGAATTTTTCTATTGAGGTTTTTCAAGAATGGCAAAACATTCAATGAAATTGAAAAACCAAAACTATGAGAACAATTTTCTTGTCTTTTATTTTGTTTATCTTGTAATTTGATGTTGTGGTCTAAACGACAAGTATGTGAAAAATTTAACAGAAAAATATTATAATTATCACCATGACATGAAAGTGTTAATTGTTTGAAGTTTATAGAATCTGTTAAAAGATTATTAATTTTTTTTTGGCCCCCCCTTAACATTTGTCCCGTCATTTTTGTTATATTTATTTTACAAAGGGCTTCTGTTGTTTTTTCCTTATCTTTAATTGGTTTATTAAATTAATGTATTTTGTCACTTTTAATGATCTTATTTCTTTGATCGTAAAGTAGAGAAATAGTTATTTTGTGATTATTTTCACATGTAATGAAGCATTTCGAAAAAGACGTTACATTTAATTTTGTTCGGTTTTAAGGTATACTATACCATCATTACGGAAGCTCTAGCACTTTCTTTTGTGTCTAGTGGTTTCCACGTGAGTTTTTCAATGACCTTAATGAGATTTTAATAGAACTTAAAGAATGATAGGCATCTGTTCTCAGGAAAAAGGTCTAGTAAGTGAGGAAAAAAAATTTAAATTTTGTAACAAAGTCTTTTTAATTGTATAATTGATTTTCAGTCTAGCTTTACATACTTTTTCATTACGAAAATAATACAAGAAATGATTTCAGTAAACAAAAAAAAATTAATTTCTTAGATTGATTATCAAAAACACCTGAGAGTCTTAGAAACTTTATAAACTATATCAGAATTCAAGACTAGTTACTATATAATTCTTAGTTTCATATTTTTTTTTGTAGAGAAACTCAGTGATTTTTAAACATTTTTTTATAGCTTAACTGTCCCAGATTATATGATTTTTTTTGTCTTCATATAGTTAATAAAAGTTAAATTTTTTAAAGGAAATATCAATCCTATCGCTACTTTCAGCAGATTTAGGTATACATTGACCTTTTAAGGTATACATTGTTCTTCTATCAAAAATTAATTTCTGCAATTTAATCCACTTGTTCAATAAAATATCTGTTAAATACTGATCAACAAATCTTGTAGATTTTGAAGAAAATATCAAAAATGAAATAATATAAAAATGTTATCAGTATATTCCTAAATAATACGCTTGAAGTACTTTTTGTTCCAATTAGAATCTTATTAGTATATTCCTTAATTATATGCTTCAACATCTCTATTCCAATTTCAATCTTAGTCACACTGTATGGTTATCAATAATAATGCTTAAAAAATTAAATTTCATTTAAATTTAATTGAACTTTTTAATTTAAAATTAAATTCATCAACAAAAATTTGAAAAAAAATTATATTAAAAATTCTTCTTAAAACTAATGTATTTCCAAAAAGAAATTCCTTTCTCACATCTGGCAACGGTTCCCTATCTGTCAGCCTCTTATTTTCCTTTAGATTTATAGCCCATCGGTTCGGTTTTCCTTTAGTGTTAAATTGTTAAAAAAAAAAAACGTATAAATAATCAAGAAGATTTAATAAATCTAAACCAAAAGTGTTCTAGAACATGTCCACCTTAAATATTCTAAATATTGATGTTTCAGAAATGTTAACTTTTTAAATAATTGTTTAATAGTAAATAATGTTTAATTTTATAGAATTCCAACTTAAATAATAATATTGGGTTTTCAAATTTTAAAATACATTAAAATCATTGCTTATTATTTTTAATTAAAAATGTTCGTACGTTGCTTTTCAGTGATTGTATTTTTTAAATAAAAATCAATTGAAAGATATATTTATATTGTTTAATTAATTTAAATTTCTTATTGCGAAAAATATTTAAAAGCAAATTCATTTAAAAATATTCGTGAAACAAGAATTTCAAATTTGAAAATAGTCTTCTTTCACGCCTCCAACATTTCTCATTTCTTGTTATTCCTTCTCCACTTTAATTGACAGTTACATGTTTTAGTTTTTAGTATCCATTTGTCTGTCGTTTACTTTAGCCGGTTCGGTTTTTCGGTAGTGTTAAATTGTAGAGAAATTGTGTAAATAATTTAGAAATTTCTATAAATTTTTACAAAAAGTGTTCAAGAATGTGTCTACTTTAATATTAAAGTGCTAAAATGTTAAGAAATGTTAAGTAAATTCTGTAAATTATAGAGCAAAAACTGAATATTTATTTTAGCAAAAGCTGTTGCGGCAGCGCAGCATTAGTTTCGCTGTTTGTGTTGTTCTAATCCATTTTATCTTTGCACTGTTTTTGATAGAGATTAAAAATCTCTCTCATTATTATTTCTCTCGATAAATGTCAAAAAAAATTATATTCTTTTTGCATATAAACATTTTAATTCGAAAGTGAACATTTTTGCAATAATTTTTTAAAGACACAAAAAAATAAATTTAAATTTATAAAAAAATATATCAAAATGAAGTAGTAAATGTTTAATTGTTTAATAAATTAACAAAAAATCCTTCGTTCATTGTTTGTCAGTGATTGTGTTTCGTTATTTTTAAATTACCGATACACAAAAATTTCAAGTAAGAAATTCTTTTTACAACTTCCCGTTTAGATTGTCACTATTTCCTTTTTTGTTTCTATACTTTGAATGTCTGCGCCATACATATGTAAATTTCCATTTGTCTTCCATTTTTTCAGTTCAGTTCAGTTTTTTAGTGTTAAATTGTATATGTGGAAATAATTAAAAAATTTGTTTAGATGTTCAAGAGCGTGTTTACTTTAATATTAAAGTGTTAATTTATTAAGAAATAATGAGAAAATTTATTGAGTTATAGTGCAAAAACTGAAGAAAAAATTTAGCATCCGTTGTTGCGGCAGTGCTTTTCTTGTTTGACTCCTTTAACTTCGCTTGATTTGTTTTGTAATACAAATTATCTTTACATTACATTTTGGAGATAATAAACATACCTCTCATCTTTATCTTAAGGTAAGTGTCAACATAGGTATTTAACGTTCTTTCCAAATATTCACCACTGTTCTTGAAACCACTCTCACAAAAAAAAAACTCGTAAATGAAAAAAATTCTTAAATCTACGAGTTTTTTGCTGTTCTCTTATTTCAATAAGAATATTTTTTCTCGTTTTAATTCACATAGAAAAGGCTTTGTGAAATCAAAACAAATGCCCTTTTTTTCTACTAAGCAGGTCTTAAGAGATAAAAAAACTAATTAATATTTAAACTCTAACATGTTTTTTATTGAACCTTGTCATTATTTTAAAAAATTAGACATTAATTTTATGAAAAAAAAAAAACGATTTTAAAAAACGTCTACATTTTGCGCTGATTAAAAAAAAAAAACTCAGTAGTCAATGTTAATAAAATACACTTTTGGAGATGATGTTGTTCTATAACTATAATAAAAACTTTTTATTTGCACAATCTATTTTCCATTATAATTTTTTCAATTATAACATAGATTCTTTATGTACTAATTATTACGAATAAAGGAATTTAAAATATTTCACTCAAATCACATATTTTTATTTTGTTTTTTGCATATGACTGCCATAACTTTGTTTATGTTCGAAACTGTAGAGATGCCAGTCAAATCCAATTTATTTGAATTTCGAATTTTCTTTGGTGATGCCTAACTTATTTCAAAAAGAGAAGTCATTCTTAATTGAATGAAATTGAAGAATAAAAACAATTAAATGAACAAGTAAATTGTTATTTTAAAAGAAAATATTTTTTTTACTTTCTTTATAATCTTAAGGAAAAACATGCAAAAATTACTTAAGGTTTTTTTGTGAAAGTGACTAAAGAACCATATGGCATCTTGGTTTCTAGATAACATATTCATTTCATTTGATAATAAAAAATATGATTTCGAAATATACTTCGAAAATATAAAATTTGTGTTTTCAAGAAACCCAAAATTTCAATTTCATGTTATTTCAAATTCATTCTTATTCAAATAACAACGTTTCAAGAACAGGGCTGATTGATATTTCAGAAATGTTAACTTTTGAAATAGTTTTTTAAAAGTAAACACATAAATTACAAAAATAAATTAACAATTCAAACAAAATAAAGGTGGTTAAACCATGTTTAATTTTACAGAAAATAATTCAAAATTAAATAGTAATATTGACTTTACAAGTTTTAAAAGACTTTGAAATCATTAACTTGTTTGTTTATTATTTTTAATTGTATTTTTTAAATAAAAATCAATTGAAAGATATATGTTTATTGTTTAATTAATTTAAATTTCTTATTGCGAGAAATATTTAAAAGCAAATTCATTTAAAAATATTCGTGAAAGAAAAATTTCTAATAAGATAATAGTCTTTTTTCACGCCTGCAACATTTCTCATTTCTAGTTATTCTTTCTACACTTTAATTGACAGTTACATGATTTAGTTTCCATCTGTCTGTCGTTTACTTTAGCCGGTTCGGTTTTTCGGTAGTGTTAAATTGTAGAGAAATTGTGGAAATAATTCAGAAATTTCTCTAAATTTTAATAAAAGGTGTTCAAGAACGTGTCTACTTTAATATTAAAGTGCTAAAATGTTAAGAAATGTTAAGTAAATTTAGTAAATTATAGAGCAAAAACTGAATATTTATTTTAGCAAAAGGTGTTGCGGCAGCGCAGCATTTGTTTGTTTCTATTACTTTCGCTGTTTGTGTTGTTCTAATCCATTTTATCTTTGCATTGTTTTTGAGAGACATTAAAAATCCCTCTCATTATTATTACTCTCAATAAATGTAAAAAAAAAGATATGTCTTTTTGCATATAAATATTTTATTTCGAAAGTGCAATAATTTTTTAAAGAAAATACAAAAAAATTTAAATGTTTAAAAAATAAATCAAAATTAAATAGTAAATGTTTAATTGTTTAATAAATTAATAAAGTCATTAAAATTTTGCGCTTTTTTTAATTTCCATTTGTCTTCCATTAACTTTAGTCGGTTTTGTTTTCTTTAGTGTTAAATTGTACAAAAATTGTGGAAATAATTAAGAAATTTGTATAGATGTTCAAGAGCGTGTCTACTTTTATATTAAAGTGTTAATTTATTAAGAAATAATGAGAAAATTTATTGAGTTATAGTGCAAAAACTGAAGAAAAAATTTAGCAACTTGTGTTGCGGCAATGCTTTTTAGTAACTCTTGTTTGCCTCCTTTGACTTCGCTTGATTTGTTTTGTAATACAAATTATCTATGTACATTACATTATCTTTAGGTAAGTGTCAACATGTTTAACGTTCTTTCCATATATCGATATTTCAGAAATGTTAACTTTTTAAATAATTGTTTAAAAGTAAATAATATTTAATTTTACAGAAAATAATTCAAAATTAAATAGTAATATTGGGTTTACAAATTTTAAAAGACATTAAAATCATTGCTGATTATTTTTAAACTCTTTATTTTAACTCATACTCTCTTTCTGTCTGTCTGTCGTGGGTCTACCCCATTCCCCCTTATCCAATTGATCTGAAACTCGGCTCATAGTCTTGTTGTGACTAGAGATTAATTTTGGGGTAGTCACGTACAGTCACGCATAGTTACGCACAGTCACGGAGTGATCTAAATGTCATTTCCCCTCATTCGATCGATCTGAAACTTGGTCGATAGACGTGCCATGAAAAAGGATTAACTTTGACATAGTCACGCAAAGTCACGCACAGTCACAGAGTGATTTAAAATCCATTTCCCCTTATCCGATTGATGTGAAACTTGGTCGATAGACGTGCCATGAAAAAGGATTAACTTTGACATAGTCACGCAAAGTCACGCACAGTCACAGAGTGATTTAAAATCAATTTTCCCTTATCCGATTTGTCTGAAACTTGGTCGATAGACGTGCTGTGAAAAATATTAACTTTAACATAGTCGCGGTAACGCATAGTCACGCACAGCCACGGAGTGATTTAAAACCCATTTCCCCTTATCCGATCGATCTAAAACTTGGTCAATAGACTTGTTGTAAAAAAATTTAATTTTGACATAGTCACGCATTGTCACGCACAGTCACGGAGAGATTAAAGCCTCACTTCCCCTCATCCGATCGATGTGAAATTTTGTCCATAGACTTGTTGTGGCCAAAGATTACTTAAAAGATAGTCAGGCAAAGTCAAGGAGAGATTCAAAACTCATATGCGTAAGGAAAGAAAGAGTTTCAATAAAAACTTTGTTTTTATGGGTTAGATTATTAATTAAAAATGTTCGTACGTTGTTTTTCAGTGATTGTATTTTTTAAATAAAAATCAATTGAAAGATATATATTGTTTAATTAATTTAAATTTCTTATTGTAAAAAAAATTTATAAGCAAATTCATTTAAAAATATTCGTGAAACAAGAATTTCAAATTTGAAAATAGTCTTCTTTCACGCCTCCAACATTTCTCATTTCTTGTTATTCCTTCTCCACTTTAATTGACAGTTACATGTTTGTTTAAATGGTGCGTGGTAAAGAAGAAGAAAGCATATATTTCAAAAATTCATAACTGCACTGTATTCTTAATCGGACCGGTTTCTGGCATTTCAGCCTTCATCAGCGATTTATTGAACATTGTGATAATTGTTATGTTTTTAATTGAATAGATTGTTTCTATATGAAAATTTTTTCTACTAAGGGCGGCCGTGAGGTTTTGAACCATGAACCTTCACATACACTCGTACTTGCACTTTTTGTTCAGCGCTTTAACACACTCACCTACGACACACAGGTCTACGAGCAGTGTTGTTAGTTTTCAGTTTTCGTACCATACAGCTTTACTTTGTATTAATTTCAGAAGATACAACTCTGTCCAAACAAACAATCGTTATATTTTTGAATTTTGAATATTTTTTTGCATTTATACTTCTAATTTCCACTATTCTCAGTTTTCGTAAGAGTTGTCATATGTGATGTACGGTTTTTGTACATAACTACATATGCACTTTACATATATTTGAGATGACGCTTTGAAGCGAAGAAAATTTTTTGTTTTTGTTAGTTTTATCGTCATTTTTCAGACATATTGCAATTACTACTGTAATTAATATGCAATTTTTAATTAATAGTTACATGTTTTAGTTTTTAGTATCCATTTGTCTGTCGTTTACTTTAGCCGGTTCGGTTTTTCGGTAGTGTTAAATTGTAGAGAAATTGTGTAAATAATTTAGAAATTTCTATAAATTTTTATAAAAAGTGTTCAAGAATGTGTCTACTTTAATATTAAAGTGCTAAAATGTTAAGAAATGTTAAGTAAATTTTGTAAATTATAGAGCAAAAACTGAATATTTATTTTAGCAAAAGCTGTTGCGGCAGCGCAACATTTGTTTCGGTGTTTGTGTTGTTCTAATCAGGGATGGCAAAACTGGTACAATTGTACTTTTTTTGGTACAATTTCAATTTCAAAAGTACAATGGTACACCAATGACATATTTAGTACAATTTGAATTTCCCCAGTTTTATTTTTTTTGTGGCAACTCATCATTGCTATCAGTCTACTGTGAATACATTTGCTGTCTTCTTTGTCCATTTGTACTTACGCGCATTTGCAGTTGGTTTACTTCGTTTTTGTTGCGGCATATTTGCTTAAGATTTGATATTTTTTACGAAAATTTTGTGTATTTAATTGAACGTTTTTTAATGAATAAAAATGGAAACCGAAGAAACCAGGTAACTTCTTTGTTTATTTGAAACTTAAGTACTTTAAATACAATGAATTTTTACATTTTAGTACAAGTAAGCAAATCAAGCCATACGTTGTTCCATTTAGAGAGGAGTGGGTCCAAACGTTTCCATGGCTGGTTAAAGATGGTAACTATAAAAGATGCAAAGCATGCAATGTAAACATAATGGGTGGCATAGTACATATAAAGCGCCATGCATCGTGTGACAGCCACAAGAAGAAAGTTGAAGTCATGAAAACCACCCCCAAAATTGATGCTTTTATGAAAAACCCATTGTGCCCCACAGAACAGTCGGCCAAAAAACTAGAGATAATGCTGACAATGTTTGTGGCGGAGCATAATTTGCCCTTTCAAATTTTGGACCACCTAAATAGTTTAATAAAACAAGGTATTTCCGACTCTCAAATCGTAAAAAAAATAAATATCGACAGAAAGAAAGGAAAAAAAATTGTAACTGAAGTTATCGGCCCTGAAAATGTGAAGGACATTAAAAACTTTTGCAAAGACAATTACTATTCAATAGTATTAGATGAGAGCACAGATTGCAGTGTGTCTAAAAATTTAGCTGTAATAATAAGAATTTTTGACAATAAATGTCGTGATCGTTTTCTAGGATTAATCAAAATTGAGGATTGTACAGCAAAAGGGATATTTGATGCTTCAATTAAAATGTTACAAGAAAATGATATTCCTATAAAGCAGATAGTTGGTATAACTACCGATAATTGTGCGGTCATGATGGGGTCTGTAAATGGTGTACAAAGGAAATTTAAGGCCATTATTCCTCATTTAGTTACTAATGGCTGTATTTGCCACATTTTAAATTTAGTGTCTTTGGCTGCCTCGAAATATGCTATATCATATGAAATTGAAAAATTTATGAGAGAAATCAACCACCATTTTTGTAACAGTTCCAGTCGACGTGAAGAGTTCATCAAATTTCAAGAGTACTTTGGTACTGATGTCCACATAATTTTGAAGTATTCTTGTACGAGATGGTTATCGCGTCAGGAAGTAATTGAGCGAATTTTGGAACAATGGGAACCATTACACTATTATTTCACGTTAAATGATTTTGAATCAGATTTTAAAAACTTTAAACTGCAGTTTATTATATCAATATTTTCTAAACCCATTTTTAAAATGACCTTTTTATTTTTAAAATATATTTTAAAAATTATTAATTCTATAAATTTAGAAATGCAGGCAGAAGATGCTCGTATTCATATAATTTTAGAACGTTTAACGTTTTTATTTCGTCAAATTGCACGAAATTTTTTGAAAAAAGACGTGCTTCATAAATACGATATAACTGAATTAGATCTTAAATTAGAGAGTAATTATCTTCCTTTAAAAGATGTTTACTGCGGAACCGATGTAGACATATATATAGCTACAAATGACGTTGAAAGTGATGCAACTCAGTTAAAAAAAATAGCCCAAAATTTTTATTTTAAATTTTGTGAAGTTTTGAGAACAAAGTTTGACTTTAAAAATGAAACTTTAATCTGGTTCAGTAAATTTAGCCCAGAAAATGTAATCACTGGAAAAACTAATAGTTTAGTACCACTATTGGTAAAAATGTTTCCCAACGAACGACAAAATTTTGATAATATAAATTTGCAATTTAGAGCTCTTGCTGATCTTGAAATATTAAAATCTTATCAAAAGGAAAATATTGGCAATTTCTGGAGCAAAGTTTTTGAAATAAAAAATGAATCAAATGAATTAATGTTTCCAGAACTTTCAAAAATTGTACGAGGAATATTATCAGTCCCACATTCATCAGCAAATGTTGAAAGAATCTTTTCTTATCAGAATATTATCAAAACTAAAGAGCGAAACAGACTACAAGTTTCAACCGTTTCTGGTTTAATACAAACGAAGGATCTACTGAGTTCACAAAATTGCAATTGTTATAACTTTAATATATCTAGTTATTTGTTAGCCAAATTGTAATACTGATCTCAATAATTAATTGCAAATATTTATGTACCTTTTTTTAAACAATAATTTATTTATAAAAGTGATATCTCTTTTGTTATATTAACAGTACAAATGAAATTTTATGTACTTTTTTTGTTATGTATGATGCTGTTTTTGTTATATTAATAGTACAAATGAAATTTAAGTACTTTTTTATGTTTTTAATAAATCAAAATAAAATAAAAATTAAAAAATGTGTTTTGGTACAATTATGATCAAAAAAGTACAATTTTTGACGCAGGTTGGTACAATTTAAAAAGTTCATTTGCCATCCCTGGTTCTAATCCATTTTATCTTTGCATTGTTTTTGAGAGAGATTAAAAATCCCTCTCATTATTATTTCTCTCGATAAATGTCAAAAAAATTATATTCTTTTTGCATATAAACATTTTATTTCGAAAGTGAATTTTTTTACAATCATTTTTTATAGAAAATACAAAAAATGTAAATGTTTAAAAGATAAATCACAATTAAATAGTAATAGTTCAATTGTTTAATAAATTAATACAGTCATTAAAATGTTGCCCTTTTTTTAAAGTTTTAACAAAAAATTCTTCGTTCATTGTTTGTCAATGATTGTGTTTTTAAAAGTATTAAACATAAATTAATTTCAAATCAGTTGATAAATATTTTTTTAAGATTTGATTTGCAAACGGCATAATGCATAATGCCGTTTTCTTTTCTGACAAAAATGTCGCACTTTATTTGTATTTTTTTCGAAAAGAAAATATTTTAATAGATTCTGAAATAAGAGCAATCTTACCTTATACATCAATCGAAAGGTCTCAAAGTCAAGCCCTCGTAAATTGCAAAAAATTGCAGCCTTTGACTTCTTTCAGGTCACAGTATGAGAATATTTCCCAATTGATCCCCTTTCTTTAATATTTTCACCCTATGACTGGAAAGAGGATAATAATCAAATTTTTTTACATTTTATGAACACAGCTCTTTGAGACCTTTCGATTGATGTATAAGATAAGGTTGCTCTTAATTTAGAATATATAAAAAATGCACTTTTCGAAAAAAGTGCAAATAAAGTGCGACATTTTTTGTCAGAAACGAAAACGGCATTAATTCTTAAAAAAACATTTTAATGCTTTATTTTTAAATTTTTAAAATTTAAAAATAAAGCATTTTTCAACTTCCCGTTTTGACCGTCACTATTTAATTTTTGTTTCTATACTTTGATTGTCAGCGCCATATGTAAATTTCCATATGTAAAATGTAAAAAAAATTGTGGAAATAATTAAGAAATTTGTATAGTTGTTTAAGAGCGTGTCTGCTTTTATATTAAAATGTTAATTTATTAAGAAATAATGAGAAAATTTATTGAGTTATAGTACAAAAACTGAAGAGAAAATTTAGCAACTGTTATACTAAGCGGCAGTGCTTTTTAGTAACTCTTCTTTGCCTCCTTTGACTTCGCTTGATTTGTTTTGTAACACAAAATATCTTTACATTACATTTTGGAGATAATAAACATCCCTTTCATCTCTATCTTTAGGTAAGTGCCAACATATTTAACGTTATATCCAAATATCGATATTTCAGAAATGTTAACTTTTTAAATAATTTTTTAAAAGTAAACACATAAATTACAAAAATAAATTAACAATTCAAACAAAATAAAAGTGATTAAACCATAACGCTTAATTTTACAGAAAATAATAATAAATTAAATAGTAATATTGGGTTTACAAATTTTAAATGACATTAAAATCATTAACTTGTTTGTTTAATTTTGTTAATAAAAATGTTCGTAAGTTATTTTTCAGTGATTGTATTTTTTAAATAGAAATTTAAATTTCTTATTGTGAAAAATATTTAAAAGCAAATTCATTTAATAATATTAGTGAAACAGGAATTTCAAATAAGAAAATAGTCTTTTTTCTCATTTATTTCTGCTTCCAAATACCTTGTAATTCTTTCTCCACGTTAATTGACAGTTACATGTTTTAGTTTCTATTTGTCTGTCGTTTACTTTAGCCGGTTCGGTTTTTCGGAAGTGTTAAATTGTAGAAGAAATGTGGAAATAATTAAGAAATTTATATAAATTTTAATAAAAAGTGTTGAAGATTGTGTCTGCTTTAATATTAAAGTGCTTAAATGTTAAGAAGTGTTAAGTAAATTTAGTAAATTATAGAGCAAAAAACTGAATATTTATTTTAGCAAAAGCTGTTGCGGCAGCGCAGCATTTGTTTCGCTGTTTGTGTTGTTCTAATCCATTTTATCTTTGCATTTTTTTGATAGATTAAACATCCCTCTCATTATTATTTCTCTCGATAAATGTCAACAAAAATAATCTCTTTTTGCATATAAACATTTTATTGCGAAAGTGAACTTTTTTTGCAATCATTTTTTAAAGAAAATACGGAAATATGTAAATGTTTAAAAAAATAAATCAAAATTAAATAGTAATAGTTCAATTGTTTAATAAATTAATAAAGTCATTAAAATGTTTCCCTTTTTAATGTTTTAGCAAAAAATCCTTCGTTCATTGCTTGTGTTTTTAAAAGTTTTAAACAGAAATGAATTTCAAATCATTGGATAAATATTTTTTAGGATTAATTTAACTTTTGAGTTGAAAACGTTATCCTTCAGAAAAACATTTTAATGCTTTGTCATTCTTAAATTATCGAGACACAAAAATTTCAAATAAGAAAGTCTTTTTTCAACTTCCCGTTTTGACCGTCACTATTTCCTTTTTTGTTTCTATACTTTGATTGTCAGCGCCATATGTAAATTTCCATTTGTCTTCCATTAACTTTAGTCGGTTCGGTTTTTTTTTTAGTGTTAAATTGAAAAAAAAATTGTGGAAATAATTAATCAAGAGCGTGTCTACTTTTATATTAAAGTGTTAATTTATTAAGAAATAATGAAAAATTTTATTTAGTGCAAAAACTGAAGAGAAAATTTTGCAACTGTTGTTACGGCAGTGCTTTTTAGTAACTGTTGTTTGCCTTCTTTGACTTCGCTTGATTTATTTTGTAATACAAATTATCTTTACATTACATGTTGGAGATAATAAACATCCCTCTCATCTTTATCTTTAGGTAAGTGTCAATATATTTAACGTTCTTTCCAAATATTGATATTTCAGAAAGTTTTATATAATTTTTTAAAAGTAAATAATTAAAAAAATATGTTTTATTTTACAGAAAACTATTCAAAATTAAATAATATTTGGTTTATTAAATAAAAAAGATATCAAAAGTATTATTTTTTTTTTAAATTTTTAATTGTTGTTGTTTTTTTATGATTGTATTTTCTAAGCAAAAAACAATTGCTAAATATTTATTTTTAAATATTTTTGTAAAAAAAAAATTAAAAACATTTTCATTTAACTTTTGTTAAACAGAAATAACAATCGCTTTGGTGGTTACTTGTCTCTCTCCAAAGTACTGGAATTGAAAAATTGAAATAGATCTTATTACCATTTGACCACTTGTATAAAGCAGTTCTGCAATTATTGCAAAACATTGTCGGTGTCCACAGTTTGTCCAAGTTTCTGACAGCAAAACCAAAATAATGTAAATATGCATATTTTAATGATTCTGATATTGCATATTCTTTTTTCCAACCAAATATTCACCACACACAAAAAGCAAGAATAGCTTGAATCAGTAACACACGATCTCCCTGACATGCTTAAACGCTACTATTATGCAGATTTAGAATGCATTTGGGCTTCTGTCAAATTAATAATTGTGAAATTGTTGTGTCAGTATTGACTAGTTTAGAGTATTTATTGCCAGCATACGATAAAAAATGAACAAGACGTGATGACCCAAGATTCGAATTCAGAGCACCCAGATTCGTGAAAAAACATGCTTCGTTTCTGCAGTAATTTTTTTTTTAAATTTGTAGACCAGTGTTATTCTTCTTTGTATAAAATACAAAGAAAATCTAAAATATTAATAGGCTAGGCGATTTTTTGTTACTGATGTTTTGTTCTACCCTTTTATCCCGATTTTCACCAGATTTACAGATTTTTAAATTTTTCCTTAATTTTGAGTAAATTGCATTTAAAGTTGCTACTAACACATACATAAAATTATACATGTGCTATGTGTGTGTTTATTAAATTTGTTAATGTGTTTGTTAATGAGTTTGTTATCTTCATTCACAGTAATAATAAACCATAAAAGTGTTGGTTTGTGAATTGGCTAAGTTGAAAAATAAAGTTGCCTAGAAATTGAACTCGAATTTCGATCGCTGGAACTTGCTAGTTTGACTTTAATAGGTTCTTTTATTTGTTTTTACGTTATTTAATTTTATATATTTGTTAATTAATTTTTTTAATTTAATAAAAAAATATATAAATAAAGAGATAAAATAAAAAATGGAAAATTCAGTGCTTTAAAAAATAAATACGTGTTTTTAGTCGGTTTTGGTGCTTTTTGATATTTTAAAGTTGACAATCCTGATAATTGTGCATAATAAAAGAGAAATTATTGATTATTAACTTCAAATGTTTGTACCTGTCAAACTCTTGTGTATGTTCGATTCGATTTCCAGTTATCATATGTTTATATATTTCTGTTAATCGCTTTTTTCAATGCATAGAATATTTTTTTTTTAAACATAGCAAATCGTTATTATGCAGTTTTAAGCGTTATTTAGTTTCTATGAATCTTACAGACTGGGCTCTGTTCGATAGAGTAAAGCTGCGTTCACACTATGTGTTTTGCTTGTGTTTTCTTATGTTTTTAGTACATGCAATTTGTACACAAAGTGTAAACCCTTTGAAACATTGTTTATGTATAATACATGTGGAAAGTAATATGTAAATTTTTCAATTAGAACAGGTTCTATTTTGACATGACAAAACATATGAAAATACAACACTGCTTGCGGCGAAAGAAAAACAGAGTAAATAAAAAAGATTAATATTAAACGAAAAATAAATTGTTTAATATTAATTAGAAATTTAGAAATTTAACTTTATTTTAAACAATTAATTTTGTAAATTCACAAATTAAAAAATCAGCTGTTGTAAACAAAACAAACAAGCAGAGGTTATGTCAGGCGCAATTAGATATGTACGTTTGAACGTAAAAATTATGAATCGTATGTAAATCGCCAATTTTGACATACACACAGAATTACATATGGTTCGTAAAACTGACTTTAACTGTTTTAGCATTCATAGAAACATATTTTTAATGTGGTCTCATTTTTATATTTTAGCCAGTAGCGTATACAATTAGCGTGTATTACAACAAGACGAATATAGTTCTATGAAACATCTGTAAAATGTATGGTTAATTAAAAATTATATTATTATCTATAATATTAATAGGCAGGCAATTTCTTGTGACCGATGCAAGTTTCACAGTTTTACCACGATTTTGACAAAAAATTTATCATTTGAAAGGTATTTCTTTTTAGCTGTTTTCCAGATTTACAAATTTTCATCGTCTGGAACATTTTTTTGGAGTTATGATCGTTTAAAGTTGTTACTAACTCATACATAAAATTATACAATGCTTTGTGTGTGTTTATTAAATTTGTTAATGTATTTGTGTTAATGTGTTGAGTTTGTTTTCTTCATTTTAAATGAGTTGAATTGTGAAGCATAGCTTTTGGGTCTTTATTAAATGGAAAAATAAAATTTCCTAGAATTTGCACTCGAATTTCGAGCGCTGGATCTGCTAGTCATTATTATTGTGCATATTAATTTACTTAAACTTTCAAAAAGCATATTTATTAATTCGCTGCGATTAATAGATTTAATTATAGTTATGCCATAATATTTGTGGAAAACATAAAGGTTTCCATTAGTAAAAGGCTATACAATTTTAAAATAATTGGCCTTAATTAATTTTATGTTCATATTATTTAATAGTTTTTTTTTATACCCCATATCACTTTGTGGTTATGGTATAATGACTTTGTGCTGATGTTTGTAAATACAAAAATATTTGAAAAAATATTATACCGATCGACTCAGAGTCAATTTCTGAATCACTTTCGGAGTCGATTTAGCGATGTCCATCCGTCCGTCTGTCTGTGTGTCCATGCAAGCCTTGTAATCAAACTACAGGTCGTAAATATGAATATATACTGATGAAATTTAGTTTACAGGCTTCTACCGGCCATGGAATGAACCGTATAGAAACTGGTGAAAATCGGTTCATGTTCAGACCTAGTCCCCATATAAATGATGAGTTCGACATAAATGGTCGTAATATCCTAATTATCATGTAGATCTTAAATTTGTTCTTTGTATGTTTATTCCATTCATTTATCAGTAGTCCAAAAATAAACACTATAGGATAATTTTTAGTCACAGCCCCATATGAAGCAGATTTCCGAACTTCACTTAAATCTATCAAAAAACAAAAATATTGCACAGATTTTTCTCAAATTTAGTTTGTATATGTTTTTGGGAAAAAAATAAGTGACCTTACTAAATATGGTCAGGATCGGTCAATTTTTCGACCTAGTCCCCATATAAATATAGCATCTGATATGAACTTTTTCATATCCGAAAGCAAAAAAATTAGTAACAGTGCCACTCAAATTTGGTTATTGGTTATTTTCTATATCTACTTAGGGTCTCTAAACGCGCGGTATATGGTATCGTAAAGTCGGTTTAGACGACTATAATTTTCTTACTTTTGTTTATAATTTACTCTATTTTCTCTCGAATCAAAACTTAAGATTATGAGAGTTTTTCTTAAAAAAAAAAAAAAATCTAGAATTAATCTAATATATAAAATTCTCGTGTCGAACTTCTCCGGCTTGACCGCTTTTTATGAAATTCTTTATGTGTGTTTGGATAGGTATGCGAATAGGTCGTAAGGTATTTCATATCACTAGGTGATTAGGGCGTGGCACCTCCCATATAAAGTGAATTTTTAATATCATATATATTGAGTACTATGACAGGAAGACCTTTGTAAATTTTAGGTCACCTTATATTGATGTTTGTAGCCATGCCGAAAATAGGCGGGATCGGATAAGTGGGCGTGGTACTTCACATATAAAGTATTTATTAAATGTCATATATCGCGCGTGCTATGACAGCCACAGCTGTACACATTTGTCTAAGGTTATCCATTATTAATGTGAGTAGTCGGACAAAAAATAGGTGGAATCGGACCAATGGGCGTGGCAGCCACATACAAAGTGAATTCCTAATATCATATATATTGAGTATTATGACAGGGAGAGCTTTGCAAATTTGTGTGCAGTCATCTATTATTAATGTTAGTAGCCATGTAGAAAATGGGCGTGATCGGATTAGTGGGCGTGGCACCTCACATACAAAATATATATTAAATATCATATATCTCGAGTACTGTGACAGCGACAGCTTTGCTCATTAGTGAGTAGTCGGACAAAATATGGGTGGGATCGGACCAATGGGCATAGCATGCGCCATACAAAGTGAATTTTTTATATAATATATATTGAGTACTATGACAGGGAGAGCTTTACAAATTTGTGTGAAGTCATCTATTGATAATGTGAGTAGTCATGCCGAAAATAGGCGGGAGAGAGATTTGCACATTTGTTTGAGTTTATCCATTATCAATGTGAGTAGTCTGACAAAAAATGGGTGGGATCGGACCAATGGACATAGCAGCCCCCATACAAAGTAAATATTAAATGTTATATATCTGGAGTACTGTAATAATGAGAGCCTTGGGACATTGCGTGAGTCCATAAGTTATTCCTGTGATTTGTCGAAGAAAAAATGGACATGATATGAATAGTCTTGAGTTTTTTAACAAGTACAATAATTTCCAATGGGATAATCGTGAAAAATATGGGCAGAATTGCCTAACTACAAAAATCGCCAAAAGCAAAAATCACCAAAACCAAAAATCACGAAACACAAAAATTGCCAAATGAAAATTGATCATATTTTTTAAGTTCCACACTTTAGGATAAACAATATATTATTTTTTTACTTTACTTTATGTTTTACTTTTGAGAGATCTAACAATTAATATATTCGTTACCGTAAAGAAGTACATTGTATTGAGAAAAGAAATGTTTGATGTTTTTTTTTGTATACCACCCATTCATAAATCCTACCCCCACACACTTACAATACATTCGTTATTTTTTAATTAATAACAAAAATATTCACTAGAAGTAAGTTATATGGAAAAACAACGTTTGCCGGGTCAGCTAGTTATAATATAAAAATACATATTTTTTCAATAGGAAACCCATTTTATTAAAGCTAATCTCAAGTGATTGAAAGTGCTTTAAAAGTGGATCACTTTACTTATATTTTCTACAAAACTTAAATTCGGTCACCTTCCAGTTGTTTTCTTCGGAAAATACCACAATATAGCTTACATAAATACTCAAAAATTAAAAAAAAGTGGGTCATATTATGCACTTATATGAGTATTTTTTCCCCCGAAATTGCAATAATAGTGATTGCGATAACAATCGCAAAAATAAAAGATTAGTAAACATATCGGGTGAGCGCTTTTTATGGAACAAACTATCTACATTTATTTGCTTTCAACGCAACATTGTTGCAAAAAAAAACACTGTGGTCTTTGCCAAACATTGATAAGATTTTGAAAAAGACTATCAGATTTTTTTTATTACACTCATCATACATACATATTTCCAATCAGTTTCCATTTTATCAATTCTTTATTACTTATCATTAAGTTCTCCGCCAATATTTATAAATAAACATTGATATCATCAGCTTTTTGTTGTAATTTTATCGCTACACGTTTATCTTTTGCTATTGATTTAACCTTTTTATTTAACTTATTTATGAAACTTTGCGATAATTTACAAATTATCGCAAATAAACTCCATAAGGTCTATATGGGTAAACTATTCCATGTATTTACGTACGATTTATACGCAATCAAACTAAGATTGGCGCAATTTCAGCGCAATATTCGTGAGTGTCAATATTTTGATTAACAACAACAACAATAACAATAATAAGATTTTAATAAAGTATCCTGACCTACACACTCTTAACTACCAAGATGTACTTTTGATATTGTGTCTATGCATGTATGACATACATTGTATACATACATTGTATGTATATGAGTACGTATGAGTATTTGTTTATATTTATATAGTAGTCATAATTTGTTTAAGCCATTTAAGGCGTGTGTAATAAATCATGATTTTTTTTTTCATTTGCCTTCATCTTTAATAATGAAGGAACAAAAGCTTAAAAAGAAAAACAAGACAGGCTTAAAACAATATTTTATAATCATTTGACTTTAATCAGTTGTTTATTCTTTAATTACATACATATTTACATTTATTTTTATGAAAGTCTAGTATCTCGTTAGCTATGGTTTAACTTGAAGTTATTAAATGCCTCATTAGGATTTTGAAAAATGTATTCGTTGATAAAAAAAAAATATGATGAATGGATAAAATGTACTTATTTCATAGTACATACAGACAAAGTATTTTATAAATTTTAAAATTTTTGAGGTTGTCTAAAATCTTCTCAAGAAAATTAAGTCTGTATTAAGTCCGGAGGAAATTAATTTTCAGTTCATACCATGAAATTTTTAAATCTGAGTTATTGAGAAATTTTTTGAGAAAATTCCTGTGATTCTACTTACATAATATTTCATAAAAATTTACTTCTTCAGTTTTGTATTTAAGACTTATTTTCTCTATTAGAAATACTTCAATTTTCAGAAAAAAAACTGCAATTTGAATATACGTATAGTCCAAACCTTCATTTGTATATAACATTTTTTGTATTAAGACAGTTGTGAGTCGAAGTTTTAAAAGACATTGATCATAATACAGTGTGGGTGACACATTGGAAACTTTTATAAAATTCTGAATTTGCTAATTTACACTGAAAAATCAGATTCGTTGATTTCATTGAATTTCGGACTTGATTTCACTGAATTTTTACTATGATTTTTGGTCATAGAGTGAAATTATATGATATAACTAATTATAATTCGTTGTTTATGAGAAAGAAACTTTCGTTGATCCTGCAAATGTTTTCTTTGTTTCAGAGAAAAAAATATGATAAAACGAATACAATAAATAACTAAAAAATTAGTTGATTTATATAATTTTTTGAGTAGATTCTTTGGTTTATAGAACTTTTTCTTTGATTTTAACTATTTAAAATTGGTTGAAATACCTAATTCATCAGTTAATTTAAAGAAAAGATTTGGTATATCATATAATTAATTAAATTGAAATTTAATATATTATATAATTGTTTCGCTGATTTTACCACTTTTTAATTCGTAAAATTGAAGAAAAAATTCCTCAAATTAAAGAAATTATTCTACGAACGACGTTTAGAAAATTCCTTGAATTCAAATAATTTATATTCTTGAAATCATAGAAAATGTTGTTCAATTTAACCAATTGATTCACTGTTTAATAGAACCTGCCACTGAAAAAAAAACCAGTAAAATAAATTGAGAAAAAAAAATTATTTTTATATATCGTTTTTAAATTTATTTATTTGAATCTATAAGTAATTACAAGTAGTTGTATCCTATCAATTGCTTATAAGTAAGTATTTTAATTTATTTTAGATAATATACATAGCCATATTTTTTATTATTATATGTGTTTGTGTATAGTAAGAATATAAAATGATACACTTACAAAAATAATACATACAGTCGGTCTCAAAAGTGAGTAAACACTTACTATTTTGATATTGAAATAAGAATTTTGTTTAATTTTCAAATCAATATACGTTCTAATTATGCATAAGGTTTCAATTAATCTCATCATTTATTATTTTCATTTTGTTATATGTGACCTTCTCCGAGAAAAGGGACCTAGTGTGTGAAAATTAATTTTTGAGAAACAAAACGCATTTAAAGTTCCTACACCCTTTTAGGTACCAGAATCCACCGTTTTTGACACAACCCGTTTTTTGACACACTAGGTCCCTTTTCTCGGAGAAGGTCACATATATGTGATATGTATATGTACTACACATATGAGACTTGAAGAATTTACTTTTTTTTGAATATTTAAAGAAACCTATTTTGCAACGTAGCTAGAAACAAATTTCTTATAAAATTAATGAATTGAGAAGTCAAACAATTAATTTATGATAAACAACAGAATATTACTTTCTATATTGAGTTCCATGTACATTTACTAATTTGTTGAAACAACAAATTTTATCTATATTTTAAATTATTCAAGAAATAACTATTTTTTGTAGAATCAATGTAACTGCTAATTCGAAAAACATATAATCTCAATTGTTCAAATCAAAGAATGATGTTCTTTGATTTTTATTTTTTAATTCGAAATATCAGAGAAAAGTTTATATCATATTAAGAATTTTTGCCCAAAATTGTAATTCTTTGATTTCACCAATTCCTTTTTTTCAATATATTTTTTGCGAAATCACTCTGGTGTGTTCTCTATCGAGAAATAACAAATTTATTATAAAAAAATGCTGCAAAAAATAGATAAACGGGAAATTAATACGAAGTAAAAGCTGTATGGTATGAAAACTGATTCTAACCACACTGCTCGTAGGCCTGACTTAAGGTGAGTGTGTCAAAATGCGCTGACCAAAAAATGCAAGTACGACTGTATGTGAAGGTTCTTGCTACAAACCTCACGGCCGCCCTAAGTAGAAAAATTTCATGTAGAAACAGGCTGAAATGCCAGAAACCGGTCCGATTAAGAATACAGTGTAGTTATGAATTTTTGAAATATATGCTTTCTTCTTTTTCTTTACCACGCACCATTGAAACAAAATTCAAATTTGCATATTAATTACAGTATTAATTGCAATGTGTCTGAAAAATGACTACAAATCTAACAGGAAAAAAAGAATTTTTTAGTGATGACAAAACAATGGAAACTTTTAAACTTCTGTACCAGAGTTGATGAAAAAAACGAAAATAGAAGATGGTACGAAAGAAAATGTATAAAATCTTAACCGCTATTTGAATATTTATAGTTTTTTGCATTTTCTTTCTACTGTTTTTAATCATAACTAAATATTGTAAAATTATGTCAAGAATAAACTTTTGGGAGGAGTTAAAAACCAGAATATTGATTTTTTACTGCTGGCCGTAATCAAAATAATTTCAAAAATTACAAGAAATGTCTTGAAAGTGGTACGGTGACGACTCAACATTTAGGCGGCAGGCTGCGTAAAACGAGTCAAAGGCAGAATAAAATAATAGCAAGAGAGCTTAAAAAGTTTAAAAAATGCTACCTAAAGAGCTCACTAGCAATCTGAAACTAAAATCTTGGTTGTTATCGTCCTGTGAAGACCCACTAATATCAGATAAAAAGCGCATAAATTTTGCTAAAGAACACATTAACTGGTCAAGACGGAATTGGAATATGAACTGCCTTCTTTTCATATGAGTCCAAGATTACTTTAAGAGACCATAATTAAAGAGCGTTTGTTTGACGACCAAAGAGAAAAAGACTAGACCCAAAATATGTAAATGGCATTGTTACACTACTATGGGGTCACATTTCGGGCCAAGGAATCGGTCCAATTTATGTAGCAAAAGATACTCTAACAGGAATTGGATACAGGCAAATCATAAGTAACGTAGTAGACGAGAAAAATATGACCCTGGTCTGGAAGTTCTAATATTACAATGACGTAAAAGACACCGCCAAAGTTGTAACCGCATGGCTGCAATCTAATGCAGTTAGTGTTTTGGAATGGCCAGCCCAATTACCAGATCTCAATCCCATAGAAAATATATGGGAAATTATACAAATAAGACAGGTCTCATATAGGTCGTTAATTCAGAGTGGAAAAAATTTCAATGGATTTCATCATTACATAATTTAATTAACACCATGCCTCGGTGTTGTGCAGCAGTACAAGAAAATAATGGATAGAATATTGAAACGAAAAATAGAGAGAAAGTTTTAACTTATTGTATAGCAAAGGTTTCCAAGGTTTTGTCAACAGCATAAAAATTAATACTGTTAAGTTTTGTTATTTATTTTTTAAGTTTAGCTATTTTATGCTAATATTTTTTCTTTTTTAAATAAATAAAACTCACAAATTTTTAAATTAATAAAAGAGATTTATATTTATGATCCAATTTTTATACCCTATACCACTAGCTGATGTTTGTAACTGCCAAAAATATTTGACATAGACCCTTCTTTTATTATAACGATCGACTCTGAATCACTTTCAGATTAGCGATGTCCGTCTGTCCGTCCTTCCGTCTGTCTGTGTGTCCATGTAAACCTTGTACTAAAACTGAAGGCCGCAAATATGAATATATTTGGATAAAATTTAGTATATAAGCTTCTATCGGCCATAGGCTGAACGCTATTGAAATCGGTATAAATCGGTTCATGTTCAAAACTAGTTCCCATACAAATGACCCTTATGAGATCGACTTAAATTGCCATAAGATCTAAATTATCATATAGATCTCGGTCAAATTGGGGTTGTGCGTATTTTTTACATCAATTAATCAGTAGTCCAAAAATAAACCCTATAGGTTAATTCTTAGTCATAGCCCCCATATGAAGCTGATTCCCGATTTTCACTTAAATCTATTAAAAAACAAAAATATTGCACAAATTTTTCTCAAATTTAGTTCGTATATGTTTTTGTAAAAAAAAAAAATAAGTGACCTTACCAAATATGGTCAGGATCGGTCCATTTTCCGACCTAGTCCCCATATAAATATAACACCCGATGTGAACTTTTTCAAATCCAAAGGCAAAAAAATGAATAACAATGCCACTTAACTTTGGGGTATGTTTATTTTCTATATCTAATTAGTTGGACCTGAAAGATGGGGTCTCAAAAATATATTTTGGTAAAAGTTGCTATTATATTGTCACCCAGTGTATAGTTGAGGAGGTCTCTGAAGCGAAACATTTATAATATAATATGTATCTACCAAATATTTTTGACCTAGACCCATCAATAATTGTACTAATCGCCCCAGAATAAAATCAGTTAAAATCCCCAATAGTTCGAATTAAATTGCGTATAACTTGGTCTAACATATAAATTGAATTTCTTTTTCAAAGAAAATTGTGAAATATGAATATTTGTGTTGTTTTAATTGAAAAGTTATAGTACAGAAAACTAAAATAAGTATTTTTATGTTTATAATTAATATGAAATATTAGTGGAATGCAATCAGTTAAAAATAATTGATTTTATAAAATCCTATATTAGGAATTTTTTAATTTAATTTCGAAATGTTCACAAACCATATTTTTATATATCTTTTGGCTAAACCCACTTATAGCTGAATTTAAATTGAAAACAAATCCCAGACACCATCCATATCCGGGGCTTATGACCAGCTATAATTTTCTTACTTGTTTTCGTTATGCCACAAATAAAAGCTTACAAATAGATATAATAGGGATCGGATTCTCATGCATTTAAAAACTTGTTATATGTACATCAAATATGCACCGAAAATCGATAAATATGCACTTATTATAAAAATATGCATTTATTATTAATTACTTCCAATATTTATTAATACAAAATAACAGGAAAAACTTAACAAAAACAAAAAATTCAGTCTCGTTGTATTCCTATAAGTACATAAATTTAAACAAGTAAGAAAATTATAGTCGGCCTAGATCGACTATACGATACCCTATACCATGGTATAGAGACCCTGTCTCTTCGGTCCTACAAATTCGATATGGAAAATAAACATAAACCAAATTTGAGTGGCATTGTTATTAATTTTTTGGCTGCAGATATGAAAAAGTTCATATCGGATGCTATATCTTTATGGGGACTAGGTCGAAAAATCGACCGATCCTGACCATATTTAGTAAAGTCACTTATATTTTGAAAAAATTTATACAAACCAAATTTGAGAAAAATGTGTGCAATATTTTTGTTTTTCGATAGATTTAAGTGAAGATCGGGAAGCAGCTCTATATGGGGCCTATGACTAAGACTTGTCCCATAGCGATCATTTTTGAACTTCTCATTAATGGATGTAATAAACGCATACAAACCCAATTTGATTAAGATCTATATGACAATTTGGATCTTATCGCTATTTATGTCAATTTCATAGGGGTCATTTGTATGGTGGCTAGGTCTCAACATGGACCGATTCTCACTAATTTCAATAGCGTTCATTCTATGGCCAATGAAAGCTTAAATATCAAATTTCATCAAAATATATTCATATTTGCGACCTGCAGTTTGCTTACAAGGTTTACATGGACACACAGACGGACGGATGGACATCGTTAAATCGAATCAGATAGTGATTCTGATTCGATCGGTATAATAAAAGATGGGTCTCGGTCAAATATTATTGGTAGTTACAAACAGCAGCACAAAGTCATTATACCCAAACCACTTAGTGGTATAGGGTATAAAAATTCAGTCTCGTTGTATTCTTATAAGTGCATAAATTTAAACAAGTAAGAAGATTATAGTCGTCCTAGACCGACTATACGATACCCTATACCATGGTATAGAGACCCTATCTCTTCGGTCCAACAAATTCGATATGGAAAATAAGCATAAACTAAATTTGAGTGGCATTGTTATTAATTTTTTGCTGCAGATATGAAAAAGTTCATATCAGATGCTATATTTATATGGGGACTAGGTCGAAAAATGTACCGATCCTGACCATATTTAGTAAAGTCACTTATATTTTGAAAAAATTTTATATAAACCAAATTTGAGAAAAATCTGTGCAATATTTTTGTTTTTCGATAGATTTAAGTGAAGATCGGGAAGCAGCTCTAAATGGGGCCTGTGACTAAGAATTATCCTATAGGGATTATTTTTGGACTACTGATTAGTAGATATAATAAACACATACAAACCCAATTTGACTGAGATCTATATTATAATGTGGATCTTATGGCAATTTATGTCGATTGCATAGGGGCCATTTGTGTTGGAAATAGGTCTGAACATGTTCCGAATTTCACCAATTTCTATAGCGTTCACCCTATGTATATACCAAATTTCATCAAAATATATTCATATTCGCGACGTGTAGTTTGATTACAAGGTTTACATGGACACACAGACGGACGGACGGACGGATGGACGGGCGCACATTGCTAAATCTACTCAGAAAGTGATTCTGAGTCGACCGGTATAATAAAAGATGGGTCAAGGTCAAATATTTTTTGTAGTTACAAATAGCAGCACCAAGTTAAAGTTATATATATGTAAATAAGCAAGTTGTGTTTTAAATCGTCAAAAGAAAAATTTGAAGATTGGGTCCAAAAAGGATTTTAAATATAGAAAATGACCGTTCCACGTCAACGGAAGTTATTGGTGTGTATTTAAAAGTATTTAATTCATTTGTGGAATAATCACTTTCTATATTCTCTGTAAATTAAATATACAAGCAATTTTTTGCAGTTCGTTAAATCCGTAATTTTTTTGTAAAACTAATGCCTGGTTTTCATTATGTCATTTTCAATTGCAATTGTTGTCAATTATTGTCAGTTGTATGAAAACGGGTTTTAATGTCTTGTCATTTACAACCCCTGGCAACATTTGACATCTGAAATGAAATTTCCAGCATGTTGGCAATTTGTTTGTGTTTGACAGCCGGATTTTTTGTTCATTTATAAGATGTAATGAATACGTAATGAATAGTAAATTACGAGATGTCAGTTGAGGCAATTGTTTGTTGTCAGCTTATATGACATAGTGAAAACCAGGCATAAGTATATTTTTTATTAATTTTGTTTGTAGCAACTTTAACCAATTCAACTTGTGTTGTCAAAGCATGAAACGATTGTATTGACAAGAAAACGATTGTATTGACAAGAAAACCATAATTTGTGGGTACAAATACTAATTCACTTTTGAAGTTTGGAAAATTTAGAGCCTCCAACCATGTTCCCCATCTGGTTACTATGTGCTGAGGTGAAAGACTTATTTTGGGGTATTTTGCTTTAAATGTTTCAACACGCAAAGGAGCTTTTAAAAATTCTTTTTTTCCATAAGAAATTAACAAATCAATGTTGTAAAATTGTTTTCGTATCTCCTCTGCCACACGGTGCATCGCAGGGGCTAAAAAAGTTATATGAAGCATTTTCGTGTAGAAAACTTTTAGAGAATTCGCTGTTTTTAATATGTTTGGGGCAGCATCAGTTCAATAAACCCGTATTTTATGTTTGTTAAAACTTTTGCCCAATAAGGAAATTGAATCGTCAAAAGCACGGGCATTGTATCGTGATTTACTTTTTTTAATTCCACAATATTCAGTAAACATTTTTGTTTGCTTTTTTCCTCGTTTGAGTACAAAATGCCCACAATCACATTAGCCATAAATCGACCTTCCATATCAATTGTTTCATCAATTGATGCCCACAAAAAGTTTGCCTTTAATATATGTGTTATCTCACTAAGACGAAGAGTATACAGCTTACTGACATAATTTTTTCTAATCGTTGACTCGACATGAATAACTTCGTTGGTGTGCTTTTGTAGAAAATTTCTTAGTTGTGGGTTGTTGAATTTGTGAAGAAGCATATCGGCCGGAAGAAATGCATCACTTTGTTCCATATTGAATTTGCCAGATTTATCTTCAAGTGCAGAACTATTAGTGAGAAAGGGTTGAGAAGTCTTTTCGGTAGCTCATTCGCTTAAAGCCTTATGTTTTTGATATTTAATAAGCTGCTACACTTGAAATTTGGTATCAAAATTAACATTTTTATTCCAAATTTTACAAAACAAAACTTTTCCATCGGATTTAAAGCCATTTCCTTAATTACATTTCCTGTGCAACAAGATATAGTCTTATATTTAAAGTACATGAACATTTTACAATATAACTAATTATTAACATAACATTTTTAGTATAATATAACAATGTTGATAAAAAATAGACTATTTAAAAAAGTCGAATAAAAAAGTTTTGAAACTTTTACCATTGCTGTTTTGTTGTTGACTTAGTGGAAGATTGTTCCAATGACGAGCGGCATGTACATAAAACTACCATTCAGATACTAGGCATTGATGTCTTGGAATTACAATATTTTGGTTTCTTGGCGATTTGAAAAAACGGATTTTGTGTTTGTCTATTTATTATTTTATGCAAAAGAGTGCGAATTTTCAACAGATTATCAAGAGAGACCCCGTAAAGATTACTGGAAACAGAGCAAACATGATCAAATCTTCTCAATCCATACATGATGTGATTATTGCAAGTGATTTTAACTGTAATATTCTAATGGATTTGAACTTACAGAGTCAATTGATATCAATCGGCTTACATTTAGTAAACACTGAGCACCCTACTCACTTCACGAATACTAGTAGTACACTAATAGATATTTTTATATTGGGTAATGTTTCAAATTTATTACTGTACGATGAACTTACTGCGCCATGTTTTTCAAAACACGACTTAATTTTTATGTCATATGATTTCAAATTAATGACAACAGAAAGTTCCATTAGTTTTCGTGATTTTCGGAACATTAACTATAGTTTATTGGAAGAACAATTTAACACCACTAACTGGATTTTTATATACAACATGGTATCTGCTGAGGAACAATTACAGTTTTTTAATAGCCATATACTGCGCCGCTTTGATATTATTGTGCCCTTGCGTATTTACAGAGGTGATAAAACCAAAAAGTGTTGGTTTAATTCTACTATCAAAAGTCAAATTAATGATCGTGATGTGCTTTACACACGATGAAAAAGATTTAGAACCTCTGAACTACATAAAGAATACCGTATAGCACGTCGGAATGTTAATAAGAACATAAGAGAAGCAAAATCAAACTATTACGCTACCCGATTTCGAACGGCTGTTGACTCTAACAAGAAATGGCAAACGATTAAGGAAATTGGAATCGGAAATAAAAAACCTACTATTTGTAATGTTGATGCAAATAAACTAAATGCATCATTTATCAATATACCCTCAACTGTGCTATTGGATCAAAATCCAACAATTAATCAAATAAATGAATCCAGGCAACTTCCACCATTGCATCAATTTGAATTTTCATGTGTCTTGCCTATTGATGTATTATTACGTTGCTTATCCGTGAAGTCCAATGCAGTCGGGTTTGACCAGATACACCCTAAATTCGTAAAACTTCTTCTACCTAAGGTATTAGTTTACATCACCCACATTTTTAACACCATTATTACCGCAAGTCACTTTCCAAATTGTTGGAAACATGCAAGGATTATTCCTGTGAAGAAAACTGGAACTGAATCTCGCCCTATTTCAATATTACCATACTTATCTAAAGTATTTGAACGACTGGTATATGAGCAAATGAGTAAATATTTAACTAATCATCATCTCCTAGCTAAAAATCAATCAGGCTTTAGGCCAAAGCATAGCTGCGTCACAGCGCTCATTAATGTATCTGAAGACATCAGACAAAATCTTGACAATGGATGTGTTACGTTTCTGGTGCTTTTGGATCACTCTAAAGCATTCGATTCTGTTAATCATGGAATTCTTTGCAATAAACTATCAAATAAATTCAACTTTACTTCAACTGCTGCATCGCTGCTAGCTTCTTATCTTACTAATCGTTTCCAATCTGTATCTTTGTGTGACACAATTTCCACTGCACTACATGTATCTAAAGGAGTGCAGCAAGGTTCTATTCTTGGCCCACTATTATTCACATTATACATTAATGATTTACCCAGTCAACTTTCACACAGCAATATTCATATATATGAGGATGATGTCCAAATTTATATTAGCTGTAAAAAAGGATTAATTCGTGAATGCACTGAAAAGCTTAATGAGGATCTCAATATAATATTTGAATGGGCTTCTTCAAATGGACTTTACTTAAATCCAAAAAAATCCAAATTTCTAGTTATAACTCAAAGAAATCAAACCATCCCTATAGATATTCCAGTATCATTAGGTAATCAGAATATTGAAATTGTGGAATCTGCTAGGAATCTGGGAATCATTTTTAATAAATCGCTCACGTGGAACAATCAGATTAATTCTGCATCTGGAAAAATATTTGTAATGCTAAGAACATTGTACTCTATACAACATCTTACACCTTTAAACATTCGTGTGCTTCTCGCGAAAACTTTCATTATGCCGAAGTTACTATATGGTTGTGAGATATTTGCTTTTTGTGATTCAGAAAGTAAAAAGAGATTATTAGTAGCTTACAATGCGATCCTACGTTATGTGTATGGTATAAAGAGATATGATGGAACTTCTCTATATTCTAAGTCTCTGTACGGAGTTGACCTCGTGGCCTTAATAAAAATAAGATCATTAATTCTACTGCACAAAGTAATATACACCAAAGAACCATCTTATTTATTTGAACGCCTTCAATTTGCACGATCCAATAGTGGAAATAATATTATACAATTACGATATCGAACATTAATATCTAGTTGGCAATTTTTTATAAATACCATATGTCTTGGAACTCGTTACCCAACAATTTACAAATAACAGACAACGCTTTACAATTTAAAAATGAATTGTTTAAAAATGATTTGGTCTCTAATTTTCAACTTTCTTAATTATTGTTTCATTTGTGATTATATTATATATTCTATACTCTCCCATTATGTATTAATTTTTTACTTATATTTTTATACTTTTGTAATTTAAAATTATTGTTATTTTTATATTTTTCTTGTTTCTTAAAAGTATTGTAACTACTATCACAAATTGATTGTATCATTATAAGATCACATACTGTAATTAAAAAGATTTATATCTTGTTGTATGTGATATCCACATTTAATAAATAAATAAATAAATAAATAAATAAATAAATAAATAAATAAATAAATAAATAAATAAAATACACATATCTTATAACATTATTAAACAAGACATTTAGTTTCCTATTACTAACTGCATCACAGCTTCCAACCAGCTCACACCCATTCAACAAGGAAGGAATCAGATACGTCTTGGCAAGAAAGGCCTTTTTTCTTAAAGGGGTGAAATACTGTGTGGTCCAGACAGCTCGTAGTTTTATATAAGTTTGACCAATCAGTGAATTTATATGATCAGTCCATGTCAAATTGCTATTGAAAGTTATCCCTAGATTTTTCGCCGTATTAATTTCAATTTCTGGCCATTTAAAGCAATGTCTTCAGAAATGGTGGGAATTAAACTTTTTTTCGTATAACAATGCATTTAGATTTTTGTGGATTCAAACAGAGTCTGTTAGCATTAGCCCATAGGTAGATTCTGTTTAACTCGGCATTTAGTAGGGTTATGCCTGAGGCAATATTCTGAACTGGCTACTTAAAGTGAGTAGCACGTCATCTGCATATAAATATATCTTACAATTGGAGAGTTGTTTTGGCAAATCATTTGCGAACAAGGAAAATAAAATTTGACCTAAAATAGAGCCCTGAGGCACTCCTCTAGTAAGGTATTATCTTTCTGACCATACACCGTTTACAAATACTGATTGTGTGCGGTTCGAAAGATATGATGATATAAGTTTGGTTGAGGTATCCGTAAATCTAAAAAAGTGTTTCAGTTTTCCAAGGAATATATCATGGTCTACCGTATCGAAGGCCTTAGAATGGTCTAGAAGCACTAGAAAGTTTATATTTCCATTTCCCAATAAACAATGCAAAAATATGCTTTTTTTTTTAGCAAAATATGCAAATCGATGGCATTTTATTGCAAATTTATTGATTCGAAAAGATATTCTATTTATGTTGATCTAACAATCACGACAAAAAACATGTTTTTTAATGAGAATCCGGTCCCTAAAAATTATAAAGTTATGAGGCTCTATATGAACTTAATTGTATACTTTTCCTATGGGTAACCAGAGTCTTCACTAACAAAGAGAGTCTCATGGGAAAAGTCCAGATAGCGATGAAACTTGGATATGTTATAGAACACGAAAAAATATTTTTTTTAGCTACCCAGTCTCATATTTACGGGTAAAAGGTACCAAATAATGGTTAAAATCGAACATAAGAGGTATCTTCGGAAGAAATCGGCTAAAATACGAACTACCCATTATATGAAAAAGCCGAAATATATCATTACCAAAACAGCATAACGGGAAATACTTATATGTATATGAGTATTTTGTTAAATAACAAGAGCATTTAAGCATGACCGTGCATGTCTTATATGCTATTGTGGCCTTGCAAATACCTTTTACACGATGTGTAAGGATTCTTTGCATCAAATGTAAAAAATCTGCAAAACAAAATCACTTAAAACTGCTGTCTCTTACTTCTTTTTACGTATTCTATAATATCTCCAAGTTTCTTTGCGATGGGCGGGTGCCCGCATGAGACCATTCTCGTAAGTACATGGTGTAATTTTTGTTATGTCTGTAAAGCGATCATTATTAAATTTACTAATAATAATAAATTTAATTAAATTTTTTTAGTATGACCTTCGCTTTCATTTGATCATTGACGTGTTTGTCCTTCTTGCGAATTATTAAGCCATAAATCGTTAATGGCATAATAGTCTTAAACAAATCTTTTTGAATTAATGCCATGAACATAAATGTATCGATTGTTTTTAGGAGGGACACTTCTCTGGAGTACTCGTATAAAGCAGCAACAGTAAATGGGGTCACTGACAAACCACAGTTACCAATTCCATTTTATAAATTTAACCTCTTTCGGTAAAATAATCATTTTTGACAATTAATTAAACAATAAACTTGCGAGTCATAAAAAATAATTACAAACAATAAAATGTTTTCTCTAAGTAAAGATAAAATCACCATGCTAAATGTTTTGGGAGATTACTGTGCTATATCAATAATTAAAAAGACAAACAAAAAAATCGGTATAAGATCCAGCACTTTCTCCTCGATGTTTATATTCAGCAAAATGTATGCAATAATTTAGTTTTTTCTTTTTTTTTTTTGTTATTAAATTTCTAATTATGAATGCAAATAAAAGTTAATAAAGGTCTTTCTTGGTTAGATTAAGAAAATTAAATGTGGTTTTGAAACTAAAAGAAAACGCTGTACACATGCGCTTAGCCAACTGCATATAAATTAAAAACCACACAACATGCTAATAACGGCTATATACAATTATATGGTGCACACTTTTTGAATTTGTTTATTGGTTCAAAGAGCCTTTTGTGTGGCTTTTCTATTTCAAACATATATCCCCTAATAAAGATAATAAAGATCTCTGGAGAGAGCAGCGTAAGCAAAATTATTAAAACAATTGGACGACCTTTCACTTATGTTGTTTAGTTGGTTAAAGTTAGTGGCTGGCTCCCCTGTTCTTTAGTTTCCCATTTTAAACCGTAATTCTATTTTGTTTTGATCTGTCGGGCCAGTATTCTATGGTAAAGTGTATGCAGTAAATATAACGGCATTTATTGTGGTTTGAAGATAAGGTTGTTCTGTAGAATACTGCTTTTTTTTCTCTAAATGTAACATTTATTTTTTTTCTGCCTTCACTCTACTGTGGATTTACTTGAAAATTATAAAGCACATCTTTCATCGGGTCGGTCGATTATTTTAAACCGGTTTCAAAGTTCAAATGCATACTATAGAAAATAAAAGATCATGATAATGATAATGATGATGATGATGATGATCAACACTATAATCATGATGTCTTTAAATGAATTTCTTATAAAACTTTGTAGAATGCTTGTTCAAGCATATTTAATACAAACATTTATACAAGATATTAGCAGAACTTTGAACGTGAAACAAAAGTGGAAGGAAAAAAATAATAAAATACTGCAACAAAACCATAAGTTTGTTTTAAACATTAGTTTACTTTCTTTTAACCACAAGAACAGACAGTTATTGTTTCTTATGCGACACTTAGAAGTAAGGGTATTCACGTTTAGCTTTTAATTCACTGCATCTATTTCGGACAGAGGAATGTTTTCAACAGACAGACAGACAGACGTACTTCGCCAGCTTGACTTCTTTCATAAGGGAAATGAAAAATATATATATATAGTTTATGAGGTCTCCGGACTTTATTTCGATGACCTAGAAACAGATTGACAAACTGATACAATGATGTGGAGAGTACAATAAAATTAAAATTCTATAAATTTTTTTTACAAAAAAAAGATACATTTACTAATAGGACTTAAAACAAAAGCATTTTATAGCAAGCAAGAAATTATAGTCGGTCTAGACCGACTATACGATACCCTATACCATGGTTTAGAGACCCTATCTCTTCGGTCCAACTAATTCGATATAGAAAACAAGCATAAACCTAATTTGAGTGGCATTATTATTAATTTTTTTGGTTGCAGATATGAAAAAGTTCATATCGGATGCTATATATATATGGGGACTAGATCAAAACATGGATCGATCCTGACCATATTTGGTAAAGTCACTTTGAAAAAATATATACAAACCAAATTTCAGAAAATCTGTGCAATATTTTTGTTTTTTGATAGATTTAAATGAAGATCGGGAAGCACCTCTATATGGGGCCTATGACTAAGAATTGTTGTATTGGGGCTATTTTTGAACTACTGGATAATGGATATAATAAACACATATAAACCCAATTTGACTGAGATCTATATAATAATTTGGAAGTTATGGCAATTCATGTCGATTTCATAAGTTTCATTTGTATAGGGACTAGGTCTGAACATGGATCGAGTTTCACCGATTTCAATAGAGTTAATCATATGGCCGACAAAAGCTTATAACCAAATTTCATCAAAATATATTCATATTTGCGACCTGTAGTTTGATTACAAGGTTTACATGGACACACAGATGGACGGACGGACGCTTAATCGACTCAGAAAGTGATTCAGAGTCGATCGGTATAATAAAAGATGGGACTATGTCAAATATTTTTGGTAGTTACAAACAGCAGCACAAAGTCATTATACCCAAACCACATAGTGGTATAGGGTAAAAAAGTACAATTTGAAGAATTCATTTTACTGGAAAAACTTATTGGAAAGTGGCTTCAAAGCCCTATAGCAAATTTTGCGATGGGATTTAAAATATAAAAATGTCTTCCATAAATAAAATGAAAATAAAATTCAGAAAATTTATTTTACTGGAACACTCTATTAGGAAGGGTCCAAATACCCTCGAATGGTAGTCCTTCAAAAAATTTGCTGATGAAATTAAAAAAAAAAAAACTATTGCGATACAATAAATAAAGGGTCCGCCATCTAACGTTTTTTTCAACTAGTGCTTATTTCGTGAATGGTAACACTTTGCTCAGGTCTGATTTGACAGATAATTAGTTTTATCCTTCCGCTGAACGAATATGGATGTGTATACGCTTGAACATCATGGTAATTTTGCAAATCATGGTAACGTTGCAGAATGTGTGCGAAAATTGCTTACGGATTTTGGATGAAGAGAAGCACCGTCAGCTCCGTATGTTCGTTATCTTGTGAAAAAAGTGAAAGAAACTGGCATCCTCATCGATAAACCAAAGCGTGAAAAACCAAAAACAGTGCGTACACCCGAGAATATTGCTGCTGTGGCAGAAAGTGTGCGTGAAGCGCCATCAACATCAATTCACCGTCGTTTTCAAGAATTGAACATTTCGGAGGCATCATTGAGACGAATTTTGCATAAAGACCTTGGTATGACGCCATACAAAGTCCAATTGGTTCAGGAGTTGAAGCCAACTGACCATCCAATGCCTTTTCGCTTCGCTAAGTGGGCCTGTGATCGACTTACAGAAGATGCCGATTTTGTCAAAAAAAATCATATTTTCAGATGAAGCTCATTTTGATCTTGGCGGATATGTAAACAAGCAAAATTGTCGCATTTGGGGCACACATAAAACCCGCACGCATACATTGAAAAGCCGATACACCCAAAACGAGTCACTGTTTGGTGCGGCTTTTGGTCCAGAGGCATAATTGGGCCATTTTTCTTCGAAAATGAGCAAGGAGTGGTCGTTACAGTCAATGGCGATCGTTATCGGGCCATGTTGAACGAATTTTTGTTCACAAAAATTGAAGAGGAGGATATTGGCAACATTTGGTTTCAACAGGACGGCGCTACGAGCCACACAGCCGAAGCTACACTCGATGTTTTGCGCCCTGTTTTTGAAGATCGCATTATCAGCCGCAGAGCTGATGTCGTTTGGCCATCGCGCAGTTGCGATTTGACACCGTTGGACTATTATTTGTGGGGTTCCCTCAAAGATAAGTGTTACGCCAACAACCAGAGACAATTGACGCTTTAAAGGACAATATTCGTGAGTCATTGGTGAAATACAGCGCACACAATCGATAATGTGCTTAAAAATTGGACCGATCGTTTAGGCTACTGCATGGCCAGCTGAGGCAGCCATTTGAATGAAGTTATTTTCCATTAGTAACCGGAAGGATTGTACTTTCAAATAAAAAAAGAAATTTGAAATAATATTCAGTAGTTTTCTTTTATAGCATTTAAAAAAAAAAAGTTATTTGGCGGACCATTTACAATAAAAATAAAATTTAAAAAAATCATTTTGCGAGAAAATTTGAGGATTTCAAATAACAAAGCATTGTCAAAATATAAAATAAAATAAAGTTTTGAAAAACTATACTCTGTCAGAAAAGCTAGGGGATCGGGGGGTTTAAAACCCTCCGAAATCCGCCAATCCGCATAATCCTTCTTTAGAACTCGTCAAACTAAAATCATGTGAGTCCGATAACAGGGGAAATGTGTAAACATCTAGTATTAAAGATTTTTTATGCCACTTTTTTAAAAACAAACAGAAAGCGTCATCTATGTATCACTTATAGCAAACAACTGCGGGGACTCTAGTTATACTTGTGGGGTTGTTGAATTATGTATATGTTATACGTTTATATTGTGAAATTTTTGTCGTTTTACAGCAAAGGGTTGTTGAATTAGCTGAAACAATTTTATATCATAATTTTTTCACCAATACTATCATAAGTCACACCGATTTGTCTTACAGCTCACAGCGTAACATGTGAGCTCACAAGTTACGCTGTTTTTGTGATTGTATTATGAAAAAAAATTTACCCCCCTGCGCGTATAGATGTTTACACATCAAAAAACAGAATTTTGATTCAAAACACAAGTTAAATAATATTGGCCAACTTTTAAGGTCATATACTACTTAACGTGTTGATTGAAATTAATATTTTACGAAGTTACATGAATTTAGGGCTTATGCTTTATATAAAAGTAGATGTATGTATAATATTTTGTAATTACCATGCGCACAGGTTTGATCCCGCCGTCTTTTAGTGTGGCTACATGAATTTATAATTTTGTGACTAACATAAATTTATTAGGCAGATTCCAGCACTCGAAATTCGAGTGCAAATTTTAGGAAATTTAATTTTTTCATTTAATAAAAACCCAAATGTATGCTTCACAATTCAACTAATTTTAAATGAAGAAAACAAACTCAACACATTAACACAGACACATTAACAAATTTAATAAACACACACATAGCATTGTATTATTTTATGTATGCGTTAGTAGCAACTTTAAACGATCATAACTCCAAAAAAATATTCCAGACAATGAAAATCTGTAAATCTGCATAATGCCTGGTTTTCATTATGTCATTTTCAATGGCAATTGTTGTCAATTATTTCAGTTGTATGAAAACGGGTTTTAATGTCTTGTCATTTACAACCCCTGGCAACATTTGACATCTGAAATGAAATTGCCAGCATGTTGGCAATTTGTTTGTGTTTGACAGCCGGATTTTTTGTTCATTTATAAGATGTAATGAATACGTAATGAATAGAAAATTACGAGATGTCAGTTGAGGCAATTGTTTGTTGTCAGCTTATATGACATAGTGAAAACCAGGTATAACAGCTAAAAAGAAATACCCTTCAAATGATAAATTTTTTGTCAAAATCTGAGTAAAACTGTGAAACTTTCATCGGTAGCAAAAAATCGCCTAGCCTATTAATATTATAGATACTTGAGATATTCAAATTTACTTTGTATGAAATTAACCACGCCTTACGAGCTGATCCCGCTTATTTACTTACATTTAGAAGCAATGAATTCACACAAACATTCAAGAACATCACTCTTCCAGATGTCGTTGATATATGTAGATATAAAATAAATTAAAAAACTAAATTTTAAATGGTTTCTGAAATTTTTAAAATAAGTTTTACCTCTAAACCGACGATATGTAATACTAAATATTTATTTTTGGAAAGACTGCTCCAACTATATTCTATATATTCCCTTCTCTCGATATTTGATATTAAAAACTAACTTTTCAAGGGAGGTACCACACCCATTTTATATATTAACAATATATAAATTTTTGTTCCTTCAACGTAGGCAGTTAGGCGTTGTGTATATTTCAAGAAGGCATTGTGTATATTTAAGGTGCAGTCTCCATTAAACAAAGTTTCGTAGAATAAAAATTTGCTTTATTCGAGGCAAACATATTTTGAAATATGCATTGTATCATGAATTCCCCTAAATATTTCAACATTTCTATCTAAAGTTTCTGTTTTTGCTAACATCAGATGCAATTGTCTTTCATATTCTTACGATATAACTTGTGTTTCTTATGTTACCATTCACCACTCCAGTGTTTTTGTTTTTATTATTCTTTTTTTTCCATTATAATCTTCATACCAAAATTCTTTAAAACAAATCTTTTTTCCAACAATGACATCATAATTTTAAACGTGACATTTACTGTTCTCTCCATTAAACCGTGTTTTTGTACTGCGATGACCTTATCTCATAGTGAACAAAAAGGATTTTGAACACTTAAATAGTGTAACTAAATTGACTTCTCCTCACATTTTACAGTTTCATGGTTGATATTTTAACATGACGATGCTTTTTTTCATTTTGAATAAGTTTGTGTTGATAAAAAAAAAGAAAAACTTTTAAATTCAAATACACAAGTATTGAAACTGCCAACATGTGAGATGGGCAATATTTATACCAGAGCCCCCCATTAGCTCGAGTAGTAAAAATAAACATTTTTCATGTTTGAAATCATGTAAAAAGATAAATATAAGTATTTAGTATAACAAATGTATACTTTTTGGAATCGTACAAGTACCAAGAACATCATCTTGAAATTTGACTTGAATCGGACTGCCCCACTGGCGTGGGTAAACTACTACTCGAACAAGCTCGACGCAAATGTATGAAAATATTCACTTCATAGATGTTTAAAGTTACATCAAACTTGAAATAAGAGCAAATTTTCACACATTCGTATAAAAAGTGGCTGATTTTTTTGGAGTAGTTGTTCGCCCAGAACACAATTTTAATCGGAATGACTTAATTTTTTATATGAGCCATCTGTGAATAAGGCCAATTACGGGCAGTGAAAAAAAAAATATTTAAAAAAAAAAAAATTTTTTTTTTGTTTCTTTTTTTGCCGAGTAGTAGTTCATCCAAGCTTCAATTTTTTGGCGGCATGCTTTGAAACTTGAAGGAAGTGTTCTCTTTATATACACAGCTCTAACGAAGATAATTTTTTATTACGTCATTGTGGAAAATTTTATGGAAAATATCATCAAACTTCAAATAAAAACATATTTTTGCACATTTGTATAGAAAGTGACCAATATCAGTCGAGTAGTGCTATACCGACGCCACAATTTTGGTCGGAATGGTTTAAAATTTTTAATGAGTAATCTATGAATATAGTTAATTACTGACAGTGAAAAAATTAAAAAATTAAAAAAAATTTTTTTTTGTACACATTTTGCAAAATTTCCGATCTTTTTCTAGTAGTTGTTCCCACATGCCAACATTTTTGTCGGAATGCTTTGAAATTTTGAAAACATATTCTCTACATATATTCAGATCAAAATACTAAGAGCTTTTTCCAAGTGTTCTTTAAAAATTTTTTGTAAACAGGCATCAAACATGTACGAAGATCATATTTTCATTCATTTGAGGGGAAAGTGGATGATATTTTTCGAGTAGTACTTAGCCCACAACATAGTTTTTATCAGAATGTTTAAATATTTCAGGAGGGTAATCTATCTGCGTGACCGACTTCAAAATATATAAAATCATACCATGTTTTTTTGGGAAAATTTTTTAAGAATGAAGTCAAACATCTATGAAGTGAATATTTTTTCATATATTTGTATGGAAAGGCGTCGAGCTTTTTTGAGTAGTAGTTGCCCACGCCAGTAGGACAGTCTGATTCAAGTCAAATTTCAGAATGATATTCTTGTTACGTGTCTGATTCCAAAAAGTGTACATTTGTTATACCAAATACTTATATATATCTTTTTACATGGTTCCAAACATGAAAAATGTTAATTTTTACTACTCGAGCTACTCGTTAAGCTCGAGTAGCTCATTTACTACTCGAGTAGCTCGAGTACTCGAGCTTGTCCGTTGGCTCTGATTTATACCCAATGTGATCAGGGCATAATGACTTTGTGCTGATGTTTGCAACTACCAAAACTATTTGACATAGACCCATCTTTTATTTAGCGATCGACTCAGAATCACTTTTTGAGTCGATTTAGCGATGTCCGTCTGTCCGTCCGTCCGTCTGTGTGACCATGCAAACCTTGTTATCAATCTACAGGTCGCAAATATGAATATATTTTGATGACATTTGGTACGAACACTATTGAAATTGGAGAAAATCGGTTCCTGTCCCTTTAAAAATGATCCCTATGAGATCGATTTAAATTGCCATAATATCCAAATTATCATATCAATCTCGGTCAAGTTGGGTTAGTGTATGTTTTTTACATCCGTTTATCAGTTATCCAAAAATAATCCCTATAAGACAATTCTTAGTTATAGCCACCATATAAAGTTGATTCCCGATCTACACTTACATCTATCAAAAAACAAAAATACTGCACAGATTCTTCTCAAATTTGGGTGTTATATGTGTTTGCAAAAAATAAGTGACCTTTGAAAAATATAGTCAGGATCGATCCATTTTTCAAGATATATAAATATAGAATCAGTTATGAACTTTTTCATATCCGAAGGCAAAAAAAATTAATAACAATGCCACTCAAATTTGGTTTATGCTTATTTTATATATCTAATTGGTTGGACCTAAGAGATAGCATCTCTAAACGCATGATATAGGGCAATTGAAGTTATCAATTTGTCATATTGCTTGTAACATAAACATCTTAAATAACATGAAATCAATTTATCCTAAATATTTTTATTGGAAACGAATTAAAAAATTTCACGGCATTTTTCAACCTTCTTGTCATAATATCATTTTTATATTTATAAATTTTATGTGTGAATTCCATAATAATAAAGCAATTATAATTTTTCTAAGTATATCCCTTAATATCATTCATCCGATTAGGAAGCTCTAGAAATTTGAGATACTTGTAGCATTAGCAAATCTAAACTAATTTTTTTAGTCGTTCTTAATTTTGACGAGACCACACCTAAGTTTTTTGTAAAGTGCAAGTTTGTTGGAATTTCTATTGATTTTATAATATTTGCTGCTAATACATTATTTATTAATCTAAAAACCGTAAGCTATCCATTGCCAACTTTATATCCACAACTGCGCCATCACAATATTTTAGAAATATTGGCAACACTACTTTGACATTAGCAGAAATTTAACATGCATTACATTACTGATTTTGTTTTTACTTCAATTGTAGTTTTCAAAGTATTTTTTTTGGCACTTATTTCTTTTTTGATTTGTTAAGACTTAACAACATGAAAATGCCAAAAAATGCTTACTTTGAGAAAAGTGAAGAAAGCTGATTTCGTCATGGTTTCTGTATTATTTTCCTGTCATTATATTCTTAATTTAACTGCAACTTTCATGACCACGTCCGTTTTATGACAAAACATAAACACAAATTTGCAGAGCCAAGAAAAAAAAAATACCCACTACATCCCAGCAAAAGTTTAGTGTTAAAGTGAAGTGGCCTTGAAAGTATTAAACATCAGAGATTTTTATTCATACTTTATTTTGGAAATGCCAAATTATTTTCCAATAATTTAAACAAGAAATAAAGTAATAAAAGATCTAGGCCGAAAATATGAAACTCCACTTTTTGAGCTTCATGAAGGGGTTTCAGGTCGGAAATTAGCAGATCTCAACCTGAATATAATCTAAGGTGATGGCCACAGATGCTTGTGCTCAAATACACACATTTTTAATGACTTATTATTGTATTCTTTTTTCATTAAAAAAATTAATAATATTAAATATAGATATCAGGCATAAACCAAGTTTTGATATTTTCTTAAAGTATATTGATTATTATATGGGAACTTGGTCCAAAGAAAAAAATCCGATGATGACTGGACTTAGCGAGGTCAATTTTGAATACATTTCAAGAGTATTATCAAACCAATTTTTCGCACAACATTTGGTAAAGTATCATCAAAACACATTACACATTATGGCTTTTGACCAAAATGTTTTTTTTTTTGATTTATGCAATTCTTAAATTAAGATTCTAGAGAATTTTTTCAGAATTTTTGAGGAGGGTTATAAAACAAAATCAGGTAAATCGCTTCTGATAAGTACAACACTATTAATAGCAAGCAAGATAATTATAGTTGGTCTACACCGACTATACGATATCCTATAATATGCGTTTATCCCTTAGGTCCAACTAAACAAATTTGGATGGCAAATTTGGGTGGCATTGTTATTGATTTGTTTGCCTTTAAATATGAAAAACTTCATATCGTATGTTATATTTATATGGGGGCTAGGTCGAATAATGGACCAGTCTTGACCATATTTGCTTATGTCATTTATTTTTTAGCAAAAATATAAAAAAACCAAATTTGAAAAAAACTGTGCAATATTTATTTTTTTTTTTTTTTGATAGATTTAATTGAAGATCGGGAAGCAGCTTTATATGGGGGCTACAAGAAGAATTGCCCTGTAAGATTTATTTTAAGACTACTGGTAAATGGATGTAAACAACACATACAAACCCACCCAATTGTACCGAGATCTATATGATAATTTGGATCTTATGGCAATTCAAGTCGATCTCATAGGAGTCATTTGTATGGGGGCTAGGTCTAAACATAAACCGATTTTCACAAATTTTATGGCCAATACCAGCTTAAATACTAAACTTCATCACAATACATTCATATTTTTCGGCCTGTACTTTGACTATAAGTTTTACATGGAGAGACAGACAGACGGACAGACGGACGGACGTCACTAAATCGGTATAGTAAAAGATGGGTGTAGGTCAAATATTTTTGGTAGTTACAAATATCAGCGCAAAGTCATTATACCCTGACCACATAGTGGTATAGGGTATAAAAATTAGAATATTCCTCATAAATGCGGTTAACATTATTAGTTTAAGGAGAACTTCAACGAAATTAAATTTAAAAGTTCAGTATTTCCTCAGTAATGCGAGTAATGTGCAATATTTTGCAAATAATCTGATGAAGAATGACTTTTTTACTCCATTGATGTCCCTCTAAATAAGAGGTTTGTACCAAAGTATGCAGATTTTATGGTGGATTTCAAATGAAAAATATTTCGAAGATCTATATCGTTTTGTCGAGGTTTGAACTTGGGAAATGCTGAATTATATATTAAAGAGTCATGAAAGGTTCCCCATTAAAAAATAACTTTTAGGTCAGCTGGGTTACTCATTTTTAGTGAAAATGATTCACTAACATTCCCTGCAGGTTGCTATTGGAAATCATTAAAACCGGGTTGATACCTGCCTAGATATTAATGAATATGTAAAAAAAAAAATCTTGAAAATATATGATTTTTCTATGTTGTTCTTGTTAATTTTATTATTCAAAATTTTGTTTCTTGTGTGTGATAGCTGTAATAGTTCTTGTTTTAGTGGCCGTTATGTTTATGATATTTGCGTCATTAGCATATATGTTTGCTTAGAGGTTCAGGTCGTGCTGCACCGCCACCACCAAGAGAAAATATATTTAAATTAAATTAAAAATACTGTTAATAAACAATATTAAAATAGATATTAATAGCTAAATATCTGTTTTTAACTGTGGTAAACAGAAATGGAAAGCCCAATGAAAGATAAATTATGGAATTTTTATATAACGGGTGATTTTTTTGAGGTTAGGATTTTCATGCATTAGTATTTGACAGATCACGTGGGATTTCAGACATGGTGTCAAAGAGAAAGATGCTCAGTATGCTTTGACATTTCATCATGAATAGACTTACTAACGAGCAACGCTTGCAAATCATTGAATTTTATTACCAAAATCAGTGTTCGGTTCGAAATGTGTTTCGCGCTTTACGTCCGATTTATGGTCTACATAATCGACCAAGTGAGCAAACAATTAATGCGATTGTGACCAAGTTTCGTACTCAGTTTACTTTATTGGACATTAAACCAACCACACGAATGCGTACAGTGCGTAAGGAAGAGAATATTGCGTCTGTTTCTGAGAGTGTTGCTGAAGACCGTGAAATGTCGATTCGTCGCCGTTCGCAGCAATTGGGTTTGTGTTATTCGACCACATGGAAGATTTTACGCAAAGATCTTGGTGTAAAACCGTATAAAATACAGCTCGTGCAAGAACTGAAGCCGAACGATCTGCCACAACGTCTAATTTTCAGTGAATGGGCCCTAGAAAAGTTGGCAGAAAATCCGCTTTTTTATCGACAAATTTTGTTCAGCGATGAGGCTCATTTCTGGTTGAATGGCTTCGTAAATAAGCAAAATTGCCGTATTTGGAGTGAAGAGCAACCAGAAGCCGTTCAAGAACTGCCCATGCATCCCGAAAAATGCACTGTTTGGTGTGGTTTGTACGCTGGTGGAATCATTGGACCGTATTTTTTCAAAGATGCTGTTGGACGCAACGTTACGGTGAATGGCGATCGCTATCGTTCGATGCTAACAAACTTTTTGTTGCCAAAAATGGAAGAACTGAACTTGGTTGATATGTGGTTTCAACAAGATGGCGCTACATGCCACACAGCTCGCGATTCTATGGCCATTTTGAGGGAAAACTTCGGAGAACAATACATCTCAAGAAATGGACCGGTAAGTTGGCCACCAAGATCATGCGATTTGACGCCTTTAGACTATTTTTTGTGGGGCTACGTCAAGTCTAAAGTCTACAGAAATAAGCCAGCAACTATTCCAGCTTTGGAAGACAACATTTCCGAAGAAATTCGGGCTATTCCGGCCGAAATGCTCGAAAAAGTTGCCCAAAATTGGACTTTCCGAATGGACCACGTAAGACGCAGCCGCGGTCAACATTTAAATGAAATTATCTTCAAAAAGTAAATGTCATGGACCAATCTAACGTTTCAAATAAAGAACCGATGAGATTTTGCAAATTTTATGCGTTTTTTTTAAAAAAAAAGTTATCAAGCTCTTAAAAAATCACCCGTTAGAAGTTTATCCTTTCTAGGAACATAACCATCATTTCTTTCATGAAAAGATTATAAGAAACCTATAATATTAATAGACTAGGCGATTTCTTGTGACCAATATTTTATTCTACCGTTATATCCCGATTTTGACCAAACGTATATTATTTGAAATGTATTTCTTTTTAGCCGTTTTTCAGATTTACAGATTTTTAAATTTTATCCTTTATTTTGAGTAAATTGCATTTAAAGTTGCTACTAACACATATATTAAATTTCATATATGCTATGTGTGTGTTTATTAAATTTGTTAATGTGTTTGTTAATGAGTTTGTTGTCTTCATTCACAATAATAATAAACCAAAAAAGTGTTGGTTTGTGAATTGGCGAAGTTGAAAAATAAAGTTGCCTAGAAATTGTACTCGAATTTCGAGCACTGGCATCTGCTAGTTATTATAAATACTGGTTAAAAAAAGCAATTAACTATAAATTTAAATGGTATTAGAATTAAAAAGTTAAATATCAGCAACAGTATTTAAATGGTAACCGTACCACACATTGTTTATAATAGTGAGTGTAAGACACAGATGCTACTATCCAAAAAATCGGCAGACCCGAATTTAACACTTGTACTTATTTTTATTAGGCTAGTAATCATCACAACTGATTTATCTGGGCTTTCAAAATATGTTTCAAAAACTCACTTGTGGGAAAAATCAATTTCAGCGACGCCGTACCGACTTTAAAAAATTAAAACAAAAATCTCTTAAGAATTCATATTACGCTATAAGTGTTGAAAAAATAAAAAAAAAAACATCCTAATACACAAGTTACCTATATTAGACCAATATACATATTATTTTCTGCATCCTCGGTGAAAATAAATCCAACTTAGAAGAGTAAGGTCTGAAAAAGTATAGAATTTCATAAATTTCAATAACGATTTTCTCTGAGCCCATTAAATCCCATATATCTAATTTTATTTAAATAATTTTATAATTGAAACTTTAAGTTTGATTACTAAAATATTCTGAATAAGATCTAGATGGTTATAAAAATCAATACAAACTCACAACTCATACCCGTGACCACAGATTGGTAAAGGCTAAACAAATGTTTGCTGGGTTAAACTGAACATCATCAAATAATCTAAAATATGGGTGTGACTCACTATCAGTTTTTGTTCGTGTTTGCTTTTTTACGCCAGTATTTACTAATACTTTGTATATTTAAAACATAAAGAAATATTTTTTTTCACTATTTTTTTATTTTTTTTTTTGTAAAAAGTTCATTAAACTTATTTAACATATTAGTTCGAATCATATGTACATATATCAGGACATGAGATCAATGAACTATATACCTTTTCTTTTTCAAGAAATTGGTACAAAATCTGTAAAATTTTCCTATTTACAAGCTCTTTTAGATTTCTTTGTTTTTATTTAAAAACAAAGGAATCTGCATATTAATTTAATTTTCATTGAACATAGCTTAAAATACGCAATTTTTTTAAGTGCATATACAATTTATATTTATTTGTTTCTCACATTTTTTACTGGTCATTTTACTGATATCTTACACCCAGTATAGTCATATAGCTCAGTAACATAAAAACAAATCAAAATCAATCAATTTATTAAACTAACTTTAAATTGAAAAAATTTCGTTTAAAATTGAAATAAAAAATGGCATAATTTCCCTTCGGCAACATTAAATAAACTTGAATGCAAGTGTTTACACTATAAACACTATAAATACAGAAAAAAAAAAACAAAATTGTTTTAAGAACCCTTGACATATGAAAACTGTGTTAAAAATAACAAAAATATTTTCAAATTTATTTGTTAGAAATTTTCCACATTAGCAAGAAATATATCAAAACAAACCGGAAGCAAGTACAAACAGTTACTCGAGGAATTAAATGTACCTTTTGACAACCAAATTAAATATAAAATAAATATTTTTGCTACAAAACAGTTTTCCATTTTTTTTATAAAGAAAAACTTATTGATTCGTTGAGTATACATATATTCACTCTTGGCATTATATAGTTTCACCTAGCTATCTAACTTTCATATTCCAAAAGTTATTTAACTTGAACGTTCAATAAGCTATGTGACTGTTTATAACTTACTAGTACACTTAACAATAGAAATATTTGCAAAATCGTTTACATACGAAAATTCTCTAAAGACTAAAGTAGAATACTAGTACTAAATAGTAGTAGTAGTAGTAGCAAAAAATACTGTAGATAAAAAAGCAAAATTGCTTTTTTTTTTGTCAAAAGACACAAAATTTTCAAATGCGTTGAAATATTCACATTAAAAATTGGGGATGAAAACGAATTATATACATTTTGTATGGGGTTATAAATGGGTGTATTGCAGATGTATGTTGGGTGACCATGAACGTTGTATAAAATGCAATCAATATATTACACAAAGTACAGATGGGATCAGAAATATAGCAATGTAAAAACAGTATTTGGCTAGCTTAAACGACTTCGATAGTAATATCAGACAAAAAAAGTTTGGATGTGTTATTTGGATATACAGAGGTATTTTTGGAAACATTTGTATAAAAACATGATGGTAATTTTCTCAATTAAAATTTTTTTAATATACACATTAGAGCTATAAACAAATTTTGCGCATAGTACCACGTGATGGTACTTCTTCGGTTATTTTACAAAAAAAAATTTTTTAACAAGTTATTTTTTTTCATTTAACTTCATATATAATGGTTACATTATTAAGAAAAAAAAAAACAACAATTATTATTGTAGGATAACAATTTTAAGTTTGAAGTACGTGTAAATTTGCAAAATGAATATCCTGCACAGTTTTTATTGCACGTTCTGTACAAATATTACTCCTTTGCTGATTTTTGATTACTGAATCATCTTGTATCCAATGTTTAAGAAAGCATTTCTTGGCGTTTTTGAATATTGCTAATGACTGGTTTAAAAATTAAAAGTTATCTTCGTGAAATCGGTGGTCTGAGAACAATATATCGTACCACTAACCGCAAGTAAACTCACAAATTGGATATAACTCAGACTTATATTTTGGTGTTAGTATAAATGCTATAAGTGCAAGGATGGCTCTCGAATTCTTTTAAATTTTATAAATTGAAACATGGTTTTTTGAAAATACAGTCAACTCGCGAAAACGTGAACTCCCAAAAAAATGAACGACTCAGAAACGTGAACATTTTTATTTTTCTACAAACTACTCTAAAACGTGCACAAAATCTGAAAGCTCTAAAACGTGAACAATTTTTTTTGGCGATTTTCTTGTATTTTTGAAATGTTTTTTTTTTTTTTAATTTAGGGAATCCCCGAACTATAGTTAACATTTTTTTTTATGTTTGACACCTTACTTTGCGTAAATAGATGCATTGACCTTTTAGTTGTTCTATGACATTTGCACTCTAAACACACAAAATGTGATTTAAAAAGTTAAGTTTGAAAATGAATTTATTAGTTGTGAGAAAAATTCGTAGAATTTTTACGAAAAGGTTGTAGTGTTACAGGTTTAGCCAAAAAGTATCAAGTCCACAATTTGCTCAATTAAAAAAAAGAAAAGAGACATCATAGAACGCGTTAATAATACATTTTCTGGCCCAGGAAAACTCAAAACATTACACAAATCTGAGCTTCCTAGAATGAAAAACGCACTTTATAAATGGTTTCTTACATGAGAAACAAAAATATTCCAGTTAGTGGACGTTTGCTTAAAGCAAAAGCTAAAGAAATTCACGAGCAAATAAATGAAACCGGCCGTGGCTTCAATGCTAGTGACGGATGGCTCCAAAAATTTAAAAAAGAAGCGTCATTCGACTTCTTAAAATTTCCGGAGAAAAGCTTTCTGCTCAGCCGGAGTTGGTAGCTCCGTTTAAAGCGAAATTAAGAGAATAAATTGATAAACTAGGCTTATGCGATGAGCTGATAAATCCGTTTTATATTGGAAACAATTACACGAAAAATCGTATGTTTCATCATTGGAAAAAACTGTTCCCGGTGCCAAAATGGAAAAACAATGATTTACTTTTATGTGTTGTTCAAATGCATTAGGAACTCATAAGCTTAACCATCTTGTGATAGGAAAGGCTAAGAATCCCCGATGCTTTAAACATTTTGTATGCGCCGTTAATTATAAAAGTGCTAATTCTGCTTGGATGGCATCTGCTATTTTTTATGACTGGTGTCATTACTCATTTGTGGCAGAGGTAAGTCTCTCATATGAATTAAAAATTTGTATGCTAAAGTTTTTTTTTTGGTTTTCTTAGGTTACTAATTTCTTGACTTAAAAGTGGCTGCCAATAAAAGCACTTTTATTAGTAGACAATGCCCCTTCACATCCTCCTGAAAAAGAATTAAAAACTCTGGATGGATCCATTTGTACAATATTTTTACCTGCAAATGTAACTTATTTAATTCAGCCAATGGATCAAAACGTTTTAAAAATTACAAAACTGCATTATAGAAACAGCCTACTGGCATTAATTGCACTAAAAAGTTATCATTAAAAGATGCTATTATCTTGTTAGACTTAGCATGGAGTCGAATAACAAAAGATATTTTATATAAAGCTTGGAAAAACGTTTAAATTTAGTTTCGGATGAAGATGACCCGGATGATAAGATTCCTTTAAGTCTCTTAAGAGAAAGCTGGCAAACAGAAACAAGACAACTGAAAGAAAGAGCTGTCGGTCTTCTTGGAATGTTAAATCCTCAGGTTTGTTATAAAAATATTTTAATATTTGCAGTTATTTAAAGAAATTTTATTACAGTTCGAATTTACACTGGACCAAGTTCAAGAATGGAATAACAATCGTGAAGAGCATTTTGCAGAATGTGAAATTTTTGAAATTCACGATGAAGCCGATGATGATATGATGATGACTGCATTAGAGATCAGCCGGAAATCAGAATCAAATCAAAGGAAGCTGTAGAAGCATTTGATAAAGTTTCGATATGGTCTGAAAACAATATGGTTGACCAAAACGACATTAAAGTGTTGATAAATCTTAAAGAAAAAGGCTGTACTAAAACGCTGAACTAAAATTTTATAAATTTAATTTTTTTTTAAACAGTGTTCAATTGTTTTGTTTTTAAAAATAAATTTTGTTTTTCTTGAATTAGTTGAAGTAATTTCCATTTCATTTTTTAACTATATAATTATATTTGTTTATTTATATAGTTCTATGTAAAAATTGAATTGCTTATAAAATATGCGATTAAAAAATATGTACTTAATGTTTTTTTTTTCTTTAAAGATCATTTCTGACGTTTAATAGGGCTAGTTTATTTTTAAAATTAAGCAATCGAAAACGTGAACAAATTCACAAACGTGAACACCCTTGGTAAAAATTAGTTCACGTTTCTGCGAGTTGACTGTATCTGAATGCATTTCCCAACTCAAACAAATACTGCATATCATCACGCCACTTTATGTTTTTGGTGTAAATTTTTTCTTTATTTTGGGTAACGCTTTGCTTGAGTTCATTTTAATTATTGATTAATTCTGGTAAAAAATTATAAATAATTGGGTGCTATTTCTAGGCAGCCTTATTTTTCAAATTAGCCAATTCACAAACCAACACTTCTATGGTTTATTTTTATTGTGAATGAGGTTAACAAACTTATTAACAAACACATTAAAAAATTTAATAAAACACACATAGCATATGTATAATTTTATGTATATGTTAGTAGCAACTTTAAATACAATTTACTCAAAATAAAGGAAAAAATTTAAAAATCTGTAAATCTGCAAAACGGCTAAAAGGAATGACCTTTAAAATAATATACGTTTGGTCAAAATCGGGATAAAACGGTAGAACTAAACATCGGTCACAAGAAATCGCCTAGCCTATTAATATTATAGATATAAAATATGATGTTGACAACCAGTTCAGTTTAGTTGAATACAAATACAAATTTGAAACTTCATCGCTGATGGTGCGTGAACTTTTATGACGCCATCGAAAAAGTAAAAGCGTATTTTATCATAGTTTTCAATGGCCTATTCCACAATGTATAGTATGCCATTTTTGACATTTTTGATATTTTTATTCTTTCTAATAAAAGTTTTTATTAACTCAATGTCAGTTCTTCCTATTTTACTATTAATTATATTATATCTATACTAATATAACAAGGAGGTAATGTGTGTTGTTATTTTATTATTTTTTTTTTATAAAAATAAAAAATCTTATTTTCGATCTTTATCATTTTAATGTTAAAAACATTTGATCTTGAGCATGAATAATTTCAAACTATTCTCCATAACTTTAAAAACTTTGGTTCCTATATTTAGAATGGTCCTTAAGGATGGACATAGGATATAATTTTTTGATATTTTTAGTGGACGTGAATGAAAATGAACTTTTAATATCATATATATTGTGTACTATGACGTAGCACCATCCATACAAAGTAAATATATAATATCATATAACTGGTGTACGATAAAAGGAAAAGACTTGACACTTTTCACGAGTCCATCAGATATTAATGTGAGTAGTCCGATAAAAATTGTTTGGGATGGGATTAGGGATTAATTACCAATGTAAGTAGTCGTTGAGAATATGGGCGGAATCGCCAAATTCAAAAGTTGCCAAAACCGAAAATTGTGAAAAACAATAATCGCCAAAAAAAAAGCAAAAACCATAATCAAAAATCGGAAAAACAAAAATCGCCAAAATTAAAAATCGCCAAAATAAAAAATCGCTAAAATAAAAAAAAATTGCCAAATGATATTCTAAATTCAAAATTATTGTTGCCGGATTTAATTTTGAAATCCATGAAACACCGAAAAATTTGATAATTTATACATCGAATGAAAAAACAAAAAATATTGTATATCAGAAGGCATTTAAATAAAAAAAAATATAAAATAAATTAATTAAAATGTTTTAATTGCACAACACAAACTTCGCAGGAAAAAATTGATTATGAAAACACACATGTCAATAAATCTCGGAAAGTCGCAGCCCAGCACGACAGGGCATACTAGTATATTATATTTTTATATTTTAATATTATTGCTTTCCCGATATCAACTTCCATATGTCAATAGCAATTTGGATAATTTCAATTTCTATTTGATATTGATAAGATTTAAGAGTGTTTAGTTGAAAACAACTTTTTTTCTGATATTTATGGAAGATGTTTAAACCATATCCACTTTCTCAGAATGGCTTAATTTTATTTTATTAGAGAACTGAGAGACTAAGGATGGAATCTGCTCGGCTGAATTCTTAGACCAATGATCAGTTTTATGAATAAAAATTAGCAATCTAAAGGTTATGATATGAAATAGCAGATACCAGCCCTCGAAATTCTATTGCAAATTCTAGGAAATTTTATTTTTTCATTAAATAAAATCCTAAAGGTATGCTCATCAATTATAGCCAATTCACAAGTCAGCAAAAAAAAAAACAAACTCATTTTTAGTACAAACACATTAACAAATTTAATAAACACACACATAGCATTGTATAATTGTATGTATGTATGTGTTAGTAGCAACATTAAATGCAATTTACTCAAAACAAAGGGAAAAAGTAAAAAATCTGTAAATATGCAAAACCGCTAAAAAGAAATACCTTTCAAATAATATACGTTTGGTTATAATCGGGATAAAACCGAAGAACAAAACATCGGTCACAAGAAATCGCCTAGCCCATTAATATTATAGAAAACAATGAAGCTTTTGTAGAAAGAAAATCCGCTTTATGAAAACTTTTATTTTGGCTAAATCACAATTAAGCTTATATAAGATACAATTATCAATTAGGCATCATGATCGTTAAAACAAAATGTCCAGTATGTCCAATACTATCTATTTAAGGTCTTTAATTATAAAATAAAAAAGTTTTTCGCATAAAATTATGTTTCGAAAGCATGCTAAGAGAAAACTGTTAACATAACCTGGTTGATAGCTGAAAAAATTTCAGACTGGAACGATATCGAAAAATCTCGCACACGTTTTTCCTCTTAACTTTTTTCGCAGGCATTATTTGAATTGCATCATAAAACAATGTTCGCACTGTTGCACAGTGTAGTTAGTTTTCAACTTTTGAACAGAATTTATTATAATTTCTTATTTATTATGTTTTTATTAAAACAATGATGTTTTTTCTTATAGAAAGAATTAACTTGAAAACTTCACTACACTGTCCACCAATTTTCGGATTGTTGTACAGTGTTTTTTCTTTTAATTAAGTTATCTTTGAAAAATATGTCAGTTGCTATGTTTAGTGACAATCCTTTCCATTTGTTGTTAGTTTGATTATAATGAGTGACGAAACAATCAAATTGTTTCTAATGTTGATATTAAGTATCAGTAGAATTGGAGCATTGATAGGAAACCTGGGCCCAAATCACCGTATTCGACATTAAGTAAAATCAATCGAAATTTCATATTTTGGTTTACTATTTAAAGAAGACGGAAAAACATGAGCCCTCGTTTCCCTTTTACTCTTAACTGGGGGAGCCCTAATTCGTTAACTATGACAGAGTAAAATTATTTTTAGCATTTTCTTTTGGAAAATAAAAAAATAATTTCGATCGAAAAACTTCGATAACTGGTTTGGAAAGGAATGAAGGTACACACGTTGTAAGTCAGGCCAAAGAAACAGAAAAGAGTCAACACATTCGGTTCAAAAGCGGGTTAGCTCAATGCTCTGACTATTTGGTGCGAAAAGTTAAAGAGAGAATCGCTGTAAAACATTTACTGGTAGATTTTTTGCTAATGATTGAAAAAACTTAGGACCCAAAAGCAGATTTAATTTCCAAAAAGTTCTTAGTAAGGAAAATAATATGCAGTTGTAGTGAAAGAAGCAAGTTATTTGTTAAAACGGGCTCTATAAATACCGAATTTATATTAAGGAGCATATCATAAGTCACTGCGTTAAGAAAGTCCTTGAGTGGTACAAGAACAATAACTTGGTTTTTGTACCAAAAGAGATAAATCCTCCAAACTATTTAAAGCTTAGGCAAGTGCAGAGATTTTGGGCTCTTAAAGAATACAAAAAAATTGTCCCAAGGTGTGGAAGATTTTAAATGGAGATGGACTATGTGTTCCAAAAATGTGACAGAAACCACTATAAAATACCTAATGGTAGGGTTTGCAAAAAAAGTTCCATAAGTTTATAAGTAGTGATTGAGTTCTATATTTTTGTAAGCTTTAATAAAATTTCAATTGTATGAAAAAATTCAAAACTAGGTTCAATAGTTTCCTTATTTTGACATTTAATATGTGTTAAAATTTTTTCAATCTTACTTCTTAACTATAAAACAAATTAAAATAAAAAAAATTAGTAAAAGCTAATAAAAACAAGTAAGAAAATTATAGTCGGTATATAAATTTATAGGAAGGTGTCTAGATCCAACTATAAACTGTATATAACTATAATCGTATACAGATATCGAAAATAGGCATAAACCGAATTTCAGTGACATTGTTTTGAATTTGTGTTCTTCAATATGAAAAGATTCATATCGGCTGCAATTTTTATAAGGGGACTTAGTTGAAAAATGGACCGCTCATGACCTGATTTTGTAAAGACACTTATATTCTTAAAAACATATACAAACTAAATTGAAAGAGTATCAAGATTTTTTGATGTGTAAACATTTATATGCGTAGGGGGTAAATTTCTATTTCACAATACAATCACAAAAACAGCGTAACATGTGAGCCGTAAGACAAAATCGGCGTGACTTATGATTACATTGGTGAAAAAATTATGATATGTAATAACCTGTCTGAAAAGGAAAAATGAAAAATGAAAAATTAAAAATGAAAAATAAAAAATGAAAATTTGAAAAATAAGAATTAAAAATAAAAAATGAAAAATAAAAAATTAAAAATTAAAAATGAAAATGAAAAATAAAAAATGAAAAATAAAAAATGAAAATTAAAAATGAAAAATGAAAAATGAAACATGAAAAATACAAAATGAAAAATATAAAATGAAAAATGAGAAATAAAAAATGTAAAATAAAAAATCAAAAATCAAAAATGAAAAATGCAAAATAGAAACGAAAAATTAAAGATTAACCGGTTGAAGTAATAAATAATAAAAAGAGCCCCTGCAGTTGATTGCTATAAGTGATACATAGATGACGCCTTCTGTTCGATTTTAAGAAAGTGCCATTTAAAAATCTTTAATTACTAGATGTTTACACATCTCCCCTGCGATCGGACTCACATGATTTTTTTGATAGACCTACATATGTGAATGTCGGAAAGCAATTTTTTGTAGAGACTATGTTTAGAAATAGTCCTAAAAGGTTTATATTTATTCTGTTGAATTGTGAGAACAATTAACAATAAAACACAAAAGTTATTGAGTACGTTTGTGGTAATCTGCAATTTAGGGTAGCCATGAGCAACGTTTGTATGTGATAGCGATGTGTAGTTTGATAACAAGTTTTACAAGGTTTATGACTTTTGGAACTCTTAAAGTGGAATTTGAATTCTTATGGCCCAAAAGATTTTTGAAAATATTTTCGTTTTTTTTTTTGGTGATGGGTGATTGTCCAAAAAATTAGGTTATGAAATGCTTTTTCTCACAATGCTTTTTCTCACAGAACTAGGGAAATCGCTTTTGATAACTACCAGCCTATTTATATATACTATTTACTGTAAAAATTTGAAAACCTTAAATGTAAAAACTAATTATTTTCCAATTTAAACCCTCAATAATTTGCAAAATTTGGGCTTAAAATTAAATACGTAAGATAGTTCTTCGAAATACCTTCCATTTAAACTTAATCATGAAGCTAGCATATTTTGATACAAATTTCGTATTTGGGGGGAAATCGGAGAAATGGGTTATAAAAAATTAGTTTCTTTTATTTTTTTAATATTTCTCCTAAATTGACAAGAGATATGTGTGCTTCAAATGAATTTCGAACGCCATAGTTGAAGAAGGAAATATTACACACATATATTCCATATTGATGTTTGATCTGGTACTCTTCGGTGAAACACACTAATAAACACACAGACGGACGGACTTAGCTGCATCGACTCAGAAAGTCGGTATGAGTCAATCGATCTAATAAAATATCTAGGTTAAATATTTTGTTTGTCAGTTACTAACTTCAGCACAAACTCATTTTACCCTGACCACAGAGTTGTAATATAGTAATATCTAAAATGGAATATAGTATAAAAATATTGGCAGGTTATGGGGGAGAGGAGAAAAAACATATTATCAAAAAATAATAACTGCTGTGTGAAAATTTTTAATTTGACCGGTTTCAGGACTTAGCGCTGTATCAAAGACTATATTTAAATAAGTATAATGGCCGGCCACGCTATATGAACCCATGTCTTTTCACACAATTACTGAAACTGCAATTTTTCAAAATTTTTACCGGTTCTTTCAAAATCTGAGATGAAGTTTTAGTCATCCATTTTGAACAGAGAAATTTTTTCAATAATAGAATATTTAATATCTCTTTTTTGTTTTTTTTCTTATTTGTTTCAATATATCGTTCATTTCTTGAAAGATCTGTCATTTTTTGAACTTGTGTCTTCCGATATTGTTACTTTTTCTTCGGTAATTTTTTTCCTGATTTTTTTGTACCGATCTTACTTTTTATCCTTATTAAGGAGAAAACAAAACATTCAATACTCCATTGGTAGCATAATTTTTGGAACCAATCTCTATATCACAATCACATTCGATATGATATCTTATTCCCTTTGGGTTTTGTTTTATATTAAAACTTCTGCCAGTATGGTTGAGATCTCATCATGATTATCAAAATGTAAGATTTCATATTGGCTTCATATGCCAAACATCTGACCCTAAGCGAAAGTGCTCTTTTGATGACCATTTCTTAATGCAGAAATACCAGAAGAACTCTAAGGCTGAATTGTTGGCAATGTGTAGACAAACTGACTGACATAAATTATGGTTATAAAATAACTACAAAACAACTGAAATCGTCTAGTCAATACTACCCATGTTATAGAATGTACCAATACAACAACTACAACAACAACAAAAAACATGTGGCGACCTAAGGCATGGTATTTAGTCGTTTTCTCTGTTCAGTAATTCAATAAAATCCAAAAATAAGGGTGAATTTTTAATACCATGGCTGCATCATGCCTAACAAAATAATCGCCAAAAATCTACCCACGTACTATGGATTCAAGTCTGCGAGTATTTTGTGATTTTTCATCTAAACTTGAAGCCGTTAAAATGAACATATTTTTATTGGGGAAATTTTACTGCCATAACAACATCATATCATTCAGTCATTCATTCATTCATTCATTCATGCAGACGTTTGTTGGTTTGTTTCATTAACAACAGCACACGTTTAAAGCTGGGGTGCATTTAATTTGGAATAGAAATGAACGTGTGTACGTACACATATTTTAGGTTTCATTATCATAAAACAAATGTGAGATGTTCGTTTGAACAGGAAAAGTAACATAAATAGTAAATAAATTAAATTGTTTTTGGATTTACCTCCCAAACGTCACACACTTTTATACAACAAAAAAAAAAAAAAAAAAACAAAAACAAGTGGTTGTGAGTGTAAGGAAATTGAAAATTCTCTTCCAGGAATAAAAAAAAATGTGTTGAAGACATTAAGTCTGATAAATTCTGTGAATCCAACAACAATCTCTATACTACACTAAGTTAATATGTACTCGTACTTACAAACTTCTACTTATTATCAGACATTGAGTTTTTATTGTTCATTCATTCTTTGGTGGCTTAACAAACACAAAACGGTATTGCAGTACATGTAATAAAACTTTCAAAAAAAACATTCTGTAATTGTAAAATTTTCCCCGAATATAAATGTTATAGACCTTGAAAAATTGTATTTCTCCTTAACAATGCCAACAAAATACTGTCATATGTATAGCGGACGTGCATGTGTTTAATTTTCGGATTTGTAAAGAATACAATTTTCGTAAATTTTCCAAAGGGGTTGATTTTCCACATATTGGATTATATAAATATTTAGTTAAAATTTTATGGCTATAAATATTATATTAAGCATTTAGTAGTTATGATTGTTCTGGATTTTCCTTACACAGCAATTAGATCAAGTCAATATTTGAAGATTTATCTTAAATGAGATCATTTAATTAATTGCCTTTTGATAAATAAAGAAAAACTTTAGTAATCTTCTGTTCGTGTGTTTATCAAACGACTGGACTCATTTTTATTACATTTTTTTTATGTTCGATGAAGTTGATTCAATAATAGTTTAGATTCACAATTTGACGGGAAAGCAATTATTTAATATCATATATCTGGTGTATAATGATAGGGAGAGCTTTTGCTACTTGTGTGAGGTCATGTGTTTATACTATAATTACCTACTCGGCCCTTGCATGGTGGCCGAAGGTTGAGCAAACTAAAGCAAAAGCAATCCTGAACAAGGTGTACCGCATTGCCTGTATTGGTATCACAGGGGCGAACAGAACGTGCCCAACAGATGCTATCGGCATCATGCTTAACATTACACCACTTCATATTTCGATCATTGAAGATGCGTGCATGAGTGCCGTACGACTTCAGGATTTTGGTAGCATGAAGGACGGTGACCTAAAGGGTCACATGAGAGTCGCGAGGCTCTTCATCCACGACCCGGTGGCGAGAGTCACGGACAAAATGTTACCAAAAAATATATTCATCAGGGAATTTGAAACCATGATATTGGAACGGAGCACATGGACCAGTGGGACCTGGGAACCAGAGCAAGGTTCTCATGTGTGGTTCACAGATGGCTCAAAACAAACAAATGGGGACACAGGCGCGGGCATATTTGGTACCAACTTTCAACGTGCCTTATCCATGGGTAAATACCCATCCATTTTCCAAGCGGAGGTCTTCGCTATTCTTACATGCGTGACTGAATGTCTCAGAAGAAAGACAAAAAGGGCACTCATTTATATACTATCCGACAGTCAGGCTGCACTTAAGGCAATAATGGCCTACAAAGTGACGTCCAAACTGGTGCGGGAGTGCATCGAAAAGCTAAACGAATTAGGTAGATGCAACAAATTAACTCTATGCTGGATTCCGGGACATGAAGGACATGCAGGGAACGAAAGGGCCGATTGCCTAGCCAATCGAGGGGCCCGTCGTCCTTTCATCGGTCCGGAACCTTTCTGTGGTGTTCCAATGGGATACACAAAGGAAAAAATGAGGGAGTGGAGAAAATCACAAATTGCCGAACACTGGGACAAAAGTCCAGGTCAACGGCAGGCCAAGAGATTCATAACTCCATCCAGTGTTCAATCGGAAAGACTACTTGCCCTTGATAAAAAGGACTTAAGGACCTTAACGGGATTCTTTACAGGACACTGCAATCTTAGATATCATCTACGAATGAAAGGACAATCTGCTATAGACACATGTAGGTTCTGCGAGCAGGAGGTGGAAACAGCAGAACATATTCTCTGTGAATGTCCAAGACTAAGTGGTAAGAGAATCCTTGCACTTGGAGGATACATTGTATCCCTCCGGGACATATGGAAACTAATGCCAAATAGGGTAATTGGCTTCATAAGAAGCCTTAATCTTTAGGACAACCATGGGCTGCACAAAAGATCAAATTGGTCGCAGTGCGTTTAGCCTTCCTTATCTTATCTTATCTTATCTTATACTATAAGTAGCCGTGTGGAAAATTGGTGGCATTGGATAAGTGGGCGAGTCACCTTCCATACAATGTAAATATTCAAAATCACATATCTCGAGTACTGATCAGACCGAACTTTGAAAATTTGTGTGGAATCATCTGTTGCTAATACTTATGAGTATGGGCGGGATCGGTTAAGTGGGCGTGTTACCTCCCATACAAAGTGAACTTTAAATATTCAATATCTTTAACAATATAAAATGAAGAGTAACGCTACTTCGTGTGATTTCACAGGTTATAAGTGTGATTAGACTTGCTGGCATTGGGTGGTATCGTATGAGTAGGCGTGGCACCTCACATAAAAAGTAAATTTCCGAAGACCATCATACATTATTGATGATTTGAATGGGTACAGACAAACGCGTGAACCACGATTATTGGCAGAACAAAAATTAATTTGTGTTTCGGAGTGCTTACAGTCACTGCTACAGAAAGCGGACTACATATAACAACAGGAAATTTAGCAAACATTGTAATTGAAATGTAACACATTTTATGTAATATTGCCGGAAATCGTAATATTATCGCTTTTTTGTTGTAATTTTTGCTCCCATATTTTTTAGCATTCGGATTTCCACACTAACATAAAAATATAGTTCGTGTTTGGGAAAGTAGTCATGATGATAAAATCGGTCATTTAAAAAAATTTCCATATGTTTTTTTTTTAAATGATTAACGCTATCATGTACTACTTATACAAGAATGTATTATTGTTTTTTAATTAAAGAACGAATTGTGTAATAACTTCGCCATGAACAAATTCCCCAAATTTTAAAAAAAAGTCCACTAAAAATTTAACAAAATCCCCAATATTTCTAAAAACTAAATAAAAAAATGACTTTCTTCCCAAATTCGTTCTTAAAATTTTTATATATTTATATTTAATGAATTTTGTTAAATATTTATTGAGGTGAAAATTTGCATACTGCTCTCAATATTTGTCCTGCAATAAACGCATTGAAAATCTGTATTCTTTTCAATAGCATCATTTCGGTGCTTTATCTCACAACCAAACAATGTTTGCACGGTAAAAAAAAAGAAAACGCACGATTGCGTTAATAGCATTTTGCGTTTTCTTATCCATCAAAATGCTAAAATATCGGAACGATTTGAAAAATAAATTTTGGCGATTAAAATAAGTTGACGACAACTGCGCGGCAGCACGGACACGCGGAAGCGGCGCGCGAACGCCACTCGCTCGCGGAACACAGCTCAGTGAAAAGCCTTTTGATAAATGTTATCTACGTATGTGCAATAATTACCAGTTGATCCAAATAGGCCACACATTTACTATAAGCATTCGCTCAAAGCAACCTTGCGCCACAATTTTAAACGTCTCATCCATTTTCCATTTTTGAAACTTCTATAAATTTGACGTCACTGCTCAATGATGATCTCTTATTTAGAGAAGTAATAACTTTTAAAAGGTTCTGATTCCTTAAATTTGCAAACGATTCCATTATATTTGATGTTTACAAAATAATGAACTTAAAAAAAAACTAAACCGTGTTCGCCTTATTTTTAAAGCATTTTGGCTACAGCTCTTATAAAAAAAGTGAATTTAGTCCTCAAACTTCTAAACTAAATAATTTAACCCATAAAAACAAAGTTTTTATTAAAACTCTTTCTTAACTTATACATATCAGTTTTGAATCTCTCCATGACTGTGCGTGACTGTTTTAAAATTAATCTTTGGTCACAACATGTCTACGCACAAAGTTTTAAATCGATCGGATGAGGTGAAATGGGGTTTAATTCACTCCGTAACTGGGCGTGACTATGCGTAACTGTGCGTGACTATCTTAAAATTAATCTTTGGCCACAACAAGTCTATGGACAAAGTTTTACATCGATCGGATAAGGAAAAGTGAGGTTTTAATCTATTCGTGACTGGGCGTGACTATGCGTAACTGTGCGTGACTTTGTCAAAGTAAATCTTTTTGCACAGAATGTCTATCGACTAACTTTCAGATCGATCGGATAATGGGAAATTGGTTTTAAATCACTCCGTGACTGTGCATAATTATGCATGACTGTGCGTGACTATGTCGAAGTTAATCTTTCTTTACAGCAAGTATATCGGCCAAGTTTAGGATTGATTGGATGAGGGGAAGTCCTTTTTAAATTTCTCCGTGACTGTGCGTGACCATGCGTGGCTGTGCGTGACTAAGTCAAAGTTAACCTTTTTTTCACAGCAAGTGTATGAACCACGTTTCAGATCGATCGGATGAGGGAAATGACATTTAGATCACTCCGTGACTGTGCGTGACTATGCGTGACTGCGCGTGAATACCCCAAAATTAATCTGTAGTCACAACAAGACTATGGGTCAAGTTTCAGATCAATTGGATAAGGGGTAATGGGGTTGATCCACGACAGACAGACAGACAGAGAGTATGAGTTAAAAGAAATAGTTTAAAAATGAAAAAACTGTAAAACTTTAACTTGAAATAAAAAATGAATTTACTCCCCAAAAACGTAAAAATTGGAGAATTTTTTCATGATGAACAAATTCCTCAATCCAATACAAATTTTTGGGGAGAAAGTTAAATTTTTTTGGGGAATTTGGTCATTGGAGACTAACGCCGTTTTCTTTTCAGACAAAAAATGTCGCATTTTATTTGCATTTTTTTTATAAAAGTGTATTTTGTTATATATTCTGGACTAAGAGTAACCTTATCTTGTACAGCAATCGAAATGTTTGAAAGTCAAGCCCTCGCAAATCGCAAAAAATTGTAGCCATTGACTTCTTTCAGGTCATAATGTGAGAATATTTTCCCATTGTTCCATTGAACATTTTCACCCTATGGCTTCAAAGTGTAAAATAATCAAAATTTTTTGCAATTTATGAACACAGCACTATGATACCTTTAGACTGATGTATAAGATAAGGTTGCTCTTAATTCAGAATATAAAGGGTCCGCCATCTAACGTTTTTTTTTCAACTAGTACTTATTTCGTGATTGGTAACACTTAGCTCATGTCTGATTTGACAGGTAATTAGTTTTATCCTTCCGCTGTACGAATATGGTTGTGTATACGCTTGAACAACGCTGGGAAATATTGCGACATTACTTTGAAAATCATGGCAATGTTGCAGAATGTGTGCGAAAATTGCGTACGGATTTTGGAAGAAGAGAAGCACCGTCAGCTCCGTATGTTCGTTATCTTGTGAAAAAGGTGAAAGAAACTGGCATCCCCATCGATAAACCAAAGCGTGAAAAGCCAAAAACAGTGCGTACACCCGAGAATATTGCTGCTGTGGCAGAAAGTGTGCGTGAAGCGCCATCAAAATCAATTCACCGTCGTTCTCAAGAATTGAACATTTCGGAGGCATCATTGAGACGAATTTTGCATAAAGACCTTGGTATGACGCCATACAAACAAAGTCCAATTGGTTCAGGAGTTGAAGCCAACTGACCATCCAATGCGTTTTCGCTTCGCTAAGTGGGCCTGCGATCGACTTACAGAAGATGCCGATTTTGCCAAAAAAATCATCTTTTCAGATGAAGCTCATTTTGATCTTGGCGGGTATGTAAACAAGCAAAATTGTCGCATTTGGGGCACAGAAAACCCGCACGCATACATTGAAAAGCCGATACACCCAAAACGAGTCACTGTTTGGTGCGGATTTTGGTCCAGAGGCATAATTGGGCCATTTTTCTTCGAAAATGAGCAAGGAGTGGCCGTTACAGTCAATGGCGATCGTTATCGGGCCATGTTGAACGAATTTTTCTACACAAAAATTGAAGAGGAGGATATTGGCAACATTTGGTTTCAACAGGACGGCGCTACGTGCCACACAGCCGAAGCTACACTCGATGTTTTGCGCCCTCTTTTTGAAGATCGCATTATCAGCCGCAGAGCTGATGTCGGTTGGCCACCTCGGAGCTGCGATTTGACACCGTTGGACTATTATTTGTGGGGTGCCCTCAAAGATAAGTGTTACGCCAACAAGCCAGAGACAATTGACGCTTTAATGGACAATATTCGTGAAGCCATTGGTGAAATACAGCTGCACACAATCGATAATGTGCTTAAAAATTGGACCGATCATGTAGGCTACTGCATGGCCAGCCGAGGCAGCCATTTGAACGAAATTATTTTCCATTATTAACCGGAAGGATTGTACTTTCAAATAAAAAAAGAAATTTGAGATAATATTCAGTAGTTTTTGTTTATAACATTTTCAAAAAAAAAAAAGTTATTTGGCGGACCCTTTATTAAAAAATACACTTTTCGAAAAAAGTGCAAATTAAATGCGACATTTTTTGTCAGAAAAGAAAACGGCATAAGTACTCAGCACCTGGTAAGCATAGTAAACCATTTTTCATCGCGAGTGGGAGTGTTTTAAGTTTTAGATGTACGCGTTGAAGAACATGTTCTGTTTTTTAGCAGTACACGTGCAAGAAAACGAACTTAAAATAAAGCTACACTCGAATCGGTGTGCTTTATGTGTGTTCGAAACAAAAATACGTGATAGGAAAGTGTTCGTGTAGATAACGAAATATTAAAATGAAACACAGTCATGATTGTGTTGGGCACCGTACAAAATTGATGTGGAAGTAAAAATATATGTTGGCTGCTTTAGAGGAGAACTTTGTGCGTTTCATGTGTGTATTTTCTGAACCTTGAACTTTACTAAAACCAACAAATATTTTAAATGAACTTAAACAAATTTGCAAAAATTATAATATATTACAACTTATTTATAAGTCATTTTTCAAATTTAAATACTAAAGTCTAATCATTAGAAATTGTACCGACATCGTGTTCATGTTGTTCAACTAAAAACTATTAGTTTATTTCAAGCTCTTTCCAAATCTCTTAAATATTTGCCATCATTTGGATTTGTAAATCATATTTTTCAATACGATAAACTTCCCCACGATTTCAAAATATGATATATGAACGATTATGTATAAGAATCATAATTTTCCACGAACAAAAACAAAACTATTACCATATGATATCCATTTATTTTGAAAATACTATAATGTCATTGTTATGATTGCTGGTGATGGTTTTATACGACTTTAATGCAGTCATAAAAACAACACATTAATATCATCATGATCATGAACAATTATGATGTCTATAGCATATAATGCTTCATTATTGTAATAACATTTTAATTAAAGCAATGAAATTGATTATACTAAAGCCAAGACATACAATAGAACAAAGCTATAGGCAAAGAACAACAACAATCTTTAACTTCGCATATTTCCCTTTTCAGCAGTAAAACTAGAACTTAATAAAATTTTAACTTTTCTACAAAAGAAATTGAATTGAATACTGCTTGTTTTATTTATTCACATTTGGTAAATAAACAAGTTGTGATGGATAGTTGTGTGAATACTTCGAGAAAATGTTCGTTAAAAGTTTGAAAAAAAAAACAAATAAAAAAGTATAAAAAATATTACAGTTGGGCAAAAAAAAAAAATAATATTTGTATTAGAATTTTAGCAAATAAACATTGATATACTTTTAATCGAGTTTGAGAATAATAAGTAAAATTTTTTGAAATGTTTGCATTCATAAATTATATTATTTTTTTTTCCTAAATTACAACAATTGTTTAAATGATCCTATTGCAGTTAATACTTTTGAAATAAAACAAATTTACAGATATTGTTTTGGGAATTTTGATTATTTTTGTTAACAGTTGCCATTTTTTTTTTCGTAATAAAATAATTTTTCCATTTTTTAATTTCAATAGAAATTATTAAAAGTTAGCAAATATTAATTTATCAATTATTGTCTATTTTATTTTTATTTTTATTTTCATTTATAACGTAAGACATAATTCTTTTGAAATTACTTAGCCATTAACAATCGCGTGTAACAAAACTATAAATGGAATAATAAATAAAATAAATACTATGAAATAAGTTAATTAACGAAATTGATAAAAATCAATCACTTAAAAACTATCATCGATACGCTGCCAATCAATTGAGTATGGGAATTTTTTAAAGCGAATATAAGAAACCAAACAAATTGCAAAACAAAAAGTAATGAAAAATGGGGCTTGTTGTGGAAGTAATTGACTAGAAGAAGTTTATTTCTATGTGCATTAGGGTATTCTATCGATTGGCCGTTAATCAGTTAACCGTTTAAGTTTGGTTGAATGATAACCAATAAATTGGTTAATTTGTGTCGGATAACCGATTAGTCGAAATTTAAAAAAATTAAAAAATTCTAGCTTTATACAGTCTAAAAGAGGTTTTTTTTTGCTTAGATAGAACTTGCGAAAGAGTTAGCCATCAAACGACCTACCCCACTTCGCTAAATTTTCAAATTTATGATCAATATACTCAGCCAAAAAATTATGAATAGACTAACCCTTGAAATGTGCTTTGGAAATTGCTCATAGCTCAGTGCAACTTATAGACGACTTCGTGATTTTTTTGGCACACATAATCGTCCGTCTCAGCAAGCAATCCATCTATCTGTGGATACATTTTATACCAGATACAGACTCTCTAAATGATGCAGCAACACCATAACGTTGAAGGAATGTGAGTACTGAAGATAATATCGCCGCTGTAAGTGAAAGTTTGAAAGAGATCCAAATTTATCGATTCGTTTTCAGCCGCAGAAATTGACGCTCTGTCTGTCAACTACGTGGAAAATTTAGCACAAAAATTTTACCCTATTAGATCCAGCTGGTGCAGGAATTAAAGCCACAAGCCCATCATATGCGTCGTTCTTTCGTCGATTGTGCTCTAAAGCAGTTGGAAACTGACGTGATATTTTCTTGCAAAATTATGTTCAGCGATAAGGCTCATTTTTGGCTTAATAGGTAAGTTAATAAACAAAATTTCCATATACGAGTAAGACCAATCCACAGCAGACCCTACAGGCTCTATTACATCCAGAAAAATGCACCGTTTGGAGCAGTTCGCATGCTGGTGGCATATTGGGACCGTATTTCTTCAAATTTGAAGGCGAAGTTCACGTTACGATCAATGAAGATCACTGCCGCACCATGATCAATGATTTGCTGTTTGAATATATGGATAATATTGATCTGGGAGAGATGTGGTTTCAACAGGATGGCGCTACGCAACCATCGACTTATTGAAATCAAAGAAGTTATTGGATGATGACCCATCTTAAACTCAGCGGCAATTAGCAGATATATTACATGTACCACAATAAACAATCAGCAGACGTTTACCAGCTATGGGGAAGATCAATAAACTCGGTATATTAACGTCAAAAAGAAAATCGCACAGTCAATTGTGAAATGCTGCCGAAACGAGACTGAAGGAAATCATTTTTGTACCGAATTGTGACGGGTGGCGAAAAATGGATTTATTTAAAATAAGATTGAAAAAAAATCATAGTTGATAAAAATCTACTACCCTCTCACCAATTTAGCTTTCGAGAAAAGCACTCTACATCAGAGTAGGTGCGTGGAATAGTGCATACTATAGAAGAAGCATTGTAACAGAGAAAGGTTTGTGCCTTCATTTTCTAAATGTGGCTTAGCTCTTAAATATAAGCTAAGAACCCAACTACCAATACAACAATATAGTACACAACTCTATAAGAATCATATATGGAAGAATAATATACCAGAAACAAAATTAATCAGATATTCAGCAAATAAAAGGTGGTGTACCTCAGGGTAGAAATCTGGATCCAATACAATATTTATTAAATACATTATATATAGATATACCCTTATCAAATTATAGTAAAATTGCCATTTTCGCTTATAATACATGTATCTCAGCTGTTGGTGATAACGAACACGAATCAACAAATAAACTTCAGACATCCGTAGATACAATCGTCGAGTGGACAGCTACATAGATGGAGGCTGAAACTAAACGAAGCTAAGTTGACGCATGTCAATTTTACTAACAAAATAATTACGTATCAATCAATGAAAATATCAAGTACTTTAGTCCCTTATATTAAAAGTGCATCAAAGCTACTGAAATAAAATTAAAATTACAAAAACTACACTGGATGATTAGAAAAAATCCATACTCTCAGTTAAAATATAAAACTGATGATATATTTGTTTTTTTCTGGAATAAAATACGATTTTAAATTAAAAACAAATACGAGTATTATATTTTAAAGAAGTCAATGGCTACAATTTTTGCGATTTACGAGCGCTCGACTTTGAGACCTTTCAATTGATGTATAAAATAAGGTTACTCTTAATTTAGAATATATAAAAAAATACACTTTTCGAAAAAGTGCAAATAAAATGCGACATTTTTTGTCAGAAAAGAAAACGGCATTAATACAATATTATAACCAGGGTTGCCAACGCTAAGAGACAAAAAAGTCTAGATTTCGAATTAGAATGTCTAGATTTTTTACAAAGATGTTTACAATTAATATTTAACAAAAATCATGGGCAATAAACACAAATAACTGCAATGAGCATAAATGTAAAGGCATACAATAACAAATGTTTTAATTTTTTATTAACTACCCCCCGCCCCACGCATCATAATGATAGGACTCTCTCCCAAGGCTCTCACTATAACAGTATTCCAAATATGACACTTCTTATTTAATTTGTATGGGGGTACCACGCGCCCTTGTCCGATCCCGCTCATTTTTTGTGTGACTACTAATGTTAATAATAGATGACCTAAGGCAAAGTTGTCTCTGTCATAGTACTCGAGATATATGATATTGAGTAATTACTTTGTATGTGAAGTACCACGCCCACTTATCCGATTTCGCCCATTTAAGGTACAGCTACTAACATTAATTATAGGTGACCTAACACAAATTTTCAAAGCTCATAGTACTCAGTAAGTATGATATTAAAAATTTACTTTGTATGGGAGGTGCCACGCCCACTAAAATATTTAACCAAAATTATAGCCTATAGCACTTCCCATACCCGCAGTAAGAGCCTGAGAAAATGTCAGGAAGTTCAGATGAGTAATTACGGAGATTTCCTCCTACAAACAAACAAACAGATATCTGTGGTTTTCTGGAATAACCGCGTATGTCAATTTTTGTCAGTTTTGAGTAAACGATGCCAAATATATTAATTTTTAACGCTCTTTACATGTGTTCAATTTTTTTAAAAAAAATATTGACCATTTCTGAGTTTTTTCTTTAAATAACGTAACTTAAATGTTTATTAAATTAATTTGCAACACTATCGACGTATGTCAACCTACGTTAGACCGCTGTCAAATTATTTTTTCAGAAAACGACACATAGCGACATACGTTGTTATTAATGAAAAAATGCAAAATAATTTTGGATTATTTTTCAGTTTATAACCACTTATAAAAACTTGTGTGTTTATTTCTGTTATTTTTTGTCACTATTATTCTTGATACGTTGTTATATTCTCATCCTAAGTCCCGTTAACTTTTTGTTGACGAACAAAAAAATCCAATTTCAAGCAACAAAAACTTATGTCTACATGGGTGGTTGCATTGGTAGTTTTCTTTTTCAAACAAAACGACGTTTGTCGACATAAGTTGTTATATCTGCACACACTTAAAGTGTTATTTACATATTGTTTTTTCGTCCTTCTCTAGGATCTATTCCTCTGAAGATTTTTGACTCAAAATTTTATATAAAGTATTTATTGCCCATGTCTACAGGACTGTTAAATAAAAAGCTCTAAAGACTTTATATCGAGCCCATAATTTTAAATATAACGTTTTTTGGCTCCCCTCAACATTTTGATTTTTTGATATACGCGGTTATTCTAGAAAACCACAGATATAACCAAGTACTAAAACCTATCTGGACTTATGGAATCCATCATTGGGACATCCCACCAAAGACCGATATAATGCAATGATTTCAAAATAAAATACTTAGGATAATTGTAAATGCGCCCTGATATGCTAGAAACGATGATCTACAAAGAGATCTTGGAGTGATAAAAGGCAATAAAATCTCTTTCTGTACATCTAACCATGAGAATAGACTGCAACAAAATTTAAACCCCAAAGCTCCAATTCACGAAGGTTAAGAAGAACAAAACCTTACGAGTTGTTGTCTAATATTATTTAACTTTATTAAAAAAAAAATAAGTAAGAAAATTGTAGTCGGTTTAGACTGACTATTCGATACCTATACCATGACTTTAGAGACCCTATCTCTAAGGCCCAACTAATTGGATATAGAAAATAAGCATAAACCAACTTTGAGTGGCATTGTTGTTAATTTTGTTTCCTTCTAATATGAAAAAGTTCATATCGGATGATATATTTATATGGGGACTCGGTCAAAAAGTGGACCGATCCTGAGCATATCTGGTAAGGTCACTTATTTTCTAAAAAATATATAAATACTAAATTTGAGAAAAATTTGTACAATATTTTTGTTTTTTGGTAGATTTAAATGAAAATCGGGAAGTAGCTTTATATGACTAAGAATTGTCCTATAGGGTTTATTTTAGGACTACTGATTAATGGGAGTAATAAACATACACAACCCAATTTGACCGAGATGATAATGTGGATCTTATGGCAATTTAGGTCGATTTCATAGGGGTCATTTGTATTTGGACTAGTTAGGTCTGAACTTGAACAGATTTTCACCAATTTCAATAGCGTTCATGCTATGGCCAATATAAACTTATATACCATACTTCATCAAAATATATTCATAATTGCGACCTGTAGTTTGATTGCAAGGTTTACATGGACATTACATTAAAGATGGGTCTATTTCAAATATTTTTGATAGTTACAAACATCAGCACAAAGTCATTATACCCAAACCACATAGTGATATAGGGTATAAATATTACTCGTTAGTTTTAAGCCTAGGTGTAATATCACGATGTGTACATAAATTAGTTTTAAAGCATTTCAATAAAAGAAAAAATAAAAATTCCATCCAAAGAAACCATATAGAAACCTCTATACTGCTAATTGTTTATTTTATTTTTTTTTTTGGAGGCGCATCTAATGTTATGTTGGACATGTCGAAACGTGTTTTAATTCAAATTCAAATTTTTATTGAGTCTTAATGAAAAAATTGCAATGAAATATAATAAACAAATGGAATAAAAAAAGAGTACCTTAGAACTATAGTGTATTATTCTAATAAGATGGAATGTGAGGTGCTGCTTACTGAACTATAGTGTTTTGTATTTTCATTGGAGTTAAGAGAGTAGGTTTGTTTGCTCCCGAAAAAATATTAGATAACTTGAGACGCGTGTCTCTGTTAGTTCTGAGAACTAAGAAATTAAAGTAAAAGAAATAATAGAACGTGTTTATGTATAATTCAATAAAAGTTTTATATTTTTTAATGGGTTTTGTAGGAAGATATTGCGATTTTTTAGATTAAATTAATATATTTTAATTTTTAATCGATTTATTCGACATTTTTTTTTTTGTTCGGGTTTTAATCGAATTTTTCCGAAGTGAGAACTCTATAGTTACAATATGAAATATGGATAGTTTGGGACTTACTGAAAACAAACATACATAAATACCTTACTGTTGTGTAATAATTATTAAAAATCTCTAAAAATCTTTAAATGGAAATTTGTTTAAGCGTTTTAAAAATATTTTGTCTTTGAGTGGCAACTCTGTTTGATAAACATACAATATGCCAATAAAACCCCATATTTTATAGAGTGAGTAAACGTTGTGTACTCTTTAATATTAATAGGCTAGGTGATTTCTTGTTTCCGATGTTTTGTTCTAGCGTTTTATCCCGATTTGGACCAAAGGTATATTATTTGAAAGGTATTTCTTTTTAGCTGTTCACCAGATTTACAGATTTTTAGTTTTTTTAACTTTATTTTGAGTAAATTGCCTTTAAAGTTGTTACTAACACATACATAAAATGATACGTATGCTATGTGTGAGTTTATTAAATTTGTTAATGTGTTTCTTAATGAGTTTGTTATATTCATCCACAATAATAATAAACCAAAGAAGTGTTGGTTTGTGAATTGGCTAAGTTTAGGAATAAAATTGCCTAGAAATTGTACTCGAATTTCGAGCGCTGGAAGCTGCTAGTATTAATTAAAAATTATGACAAAAAAAAAAAAATCTCTTCAAAAAACGTTATTTTAATATATGTGACCTTCTCCGAGAAAAGGGACCTAGTGTGTGATTAAGTTTTGAGAAAAAAACGCATTTAAAGTTTTTACACCCTTTTAGGTACCAGAATCCACCGTTTTTGACACAACCCGTTTTTTGACACACTAGGTCCCTTTTCTCGGAGAAGGTCACATATATTTCCATTTTCTTAAGTATAAAATTGGAAAAAAGAAAATATATAATTAAAACAATTAGTTTTTGTATCTACATTAATTGACTCTTTAAAATTTGGAGTTCCTTTTCCACATTATATATCACTTTCAGACACACTTGCTACCCAACGACAAAATAATTTCAAATATTCTGAAATATGACTCATTTTATCCATGTTGTCCATGGCGTTTAGAGAGAGGTGCCACTTAGTGTAATGTGTATAATGTTGTATAATGTTTGAAAGCTGATTAAAAGATGCTAAATTTGATGCCCTGGAAATTTGAATATTTCAAAATATAGTTTTATCTATATCCATCTTTTGACTAGTTAAATACAAACATTTTTTTATGCCCTGTACCACTATGTGGTCATTGTATAATGACTTCGTGCTGATGTTTGTAACTACCAAAAATATTTGACCTAGACCAATCTTTTATTATACCGATCAAATCAATCATTTTGTCCGTCCGTCCGTCCGTTTGCGTGTCCATGTAAACCTTGTCATAAAAATACAAGTGGCAAATATTAATATATTTTGATAAAATTTAATATAAAAACTTCCATCGGCCATATAATGAACACGGGTTGATATTGGTGGAAATAGGTTAATGAGATCGACTTAAATTGTCATAATAACCAACTACCTCATAGATCTCGGTCAAATTGGGTTTGTGTATGTTTATTAAATCCATTTATCAGAAGTCCCCATATGAAGCTAATTCCCGATTTTCACTTAAATCTATCAAAAAACAAAAATATTGTACAGATATTTCTCAAATTTGGTTTGTATATATTTCTGCAAAAAATAAGTAACCGTACTATATAATATGGGGACGTAGTCCTAGTATCACTTATAGCAAATAATAGCAGGGACTTTAGTTATACTTGTGGGGTTGTTGAATTATGTATATGTTATACATTTATATTGTGTAATTTTTGTCGTTTTACACCAAAGGGTTGCTGAAATAGCTGAAACAATTTTATATCATAATTTATTCACCAATACAATCATAAATCACAGCGATTTGACTTACGGCTTACAGCGTAACATGTGAGCTCACATGTTACGCTTTTTTGTGATTGTATTGTGAAATAGAAATTTACCCCCCTGCGCGTATAGATGTTTACACGTCAATAAAGTGACATGTTCTTTGATATAAAAAGCTGAACATCATCCTACACAAAACTTTAAAAAATGTTTTATAAATCTCTCTAATACGCGGACGTGAGATGCTCCTTTCACATGATGTGAACAATTTTTTAAAAACTAAAAAAGGATTTTTTTAAAGCGGTACAACTCACTAATGGCTATAGCTAGAGCCAAAAAGTTTTTCAAAGATTACTTGAGGGGAGTCCATCTAACACTTTTTTGGTTGTAAGAAATCGAGTCATCTTAATCTATAATATTAATAGGCAAGCCGATTTCTTGTGACCTATATAACAATTTTAGTTACCAACTAATTTTGACCAAAAATACCCCATTTGAAAGGTATTTCTTTTTAGCTGTTCACCATATCTACAGATTTTGACCGTCTGGAACATTTCTTTGGAGTAAAATATATATAAAATTGCTACTAACACATACAGAAAATACATATTTTTACATAAACACTAGAGTGCCCATGAAATACATAGAAAAATGGAAAATTGTTATTTTTTCCGCTCCCCGCTCTTTTTCTAGTATATTGGGCATAAAAAATAATATCCGTGCAAAATTTTTTTCAATCGGATGCAAACCGGCCAGTCTGTCACGACTTTTAGCCCTAAAAATGGAGTAAAATTTGTTCCAAGCTTTGATGAGCAATAACTCGTAAGCCAGACGACTTTCGCAAAATACACCTTAAGCATTTGTATTGCAAATATATAGGCAAACATTTTTCTTCTACAAATTTTTGACGTAGCTATGACCCTTCATGGTGTTTTAAGTGGTCAAACTTCAAATTTTAAGTCAAAATTTTTTTCAAACGTAAATTAGTAAATTTATTTATAAATCTATTTAGGTTTAACTATTGCCAAATTGAAGTTTCACCCCTTAAAACACCATGAAGGGTCATAGCTAGGTTAAAAATTTTTAGGAGAAAAATGTTTGCGTATATATTTGCACTACATATGCGTAAGGTGTATTTTCCGAAAGTCGTCTGGCTTACGAGTTATAGCTCGTCAAAGCTTGGAACTAATTTTACTCCATTTTTAGGGCTAAAAGTCGTGACGGACTGGCCGGTTTGCATCCGATTGAAAAAATTTTGCACTAATATTATTTTTTATGCCCAATATACTAGAAAATGAGCGGGGAGTGGAAAAAATAACACTTTTTGTTTTATGGGCGCTCTAATAAACACGTATTTATTAAATTTGTGTTTAATTGTGAATTGGCTAAAATTGATTAACATACCTTTAGGCTCTTATAAAATTATTTATAACTGGGTTATATATCTTCTGTGTGTTCTACAAATATTTATAATTGAATGAAAATATACTTTTGCCTAGAACTTGCACTCGAATTTCGAGGAATGGGCTCTGCTAGTATACATAGATACATTACTTGATGCAGTAAAAATAATGATAAAATTTTTTGATAAGTATTTAAGACACTCGCTATTTTATCATTTAAAGTGGTGGGTTAAGAACCTGTTCAAGTACATATATTAAATGTTTTTATATGTCTGTCTGTCTGCCGGTTAAAACCATTTATTAGTAGTTTCTATCAATTTGAGGTTGTCATTCTTATAGTTTGTCATTCTTTTTGATTTCGCGAATTTTTTATACAAATAAAACTTTTGTTAGCAATAACAATTATAATAACAATATATTTTTTGTATATAAATATGCATCAATAGAAATGATTTCAATAATGAGATAGTTTATTCTACAACCATCAAATTGATTTACATGAAATAACAGTTAGTTTTGTTAACAATATCAATATCTATGCTTAATGGTTTTTCTTTTTTCAACTAAAGTAATAAAAAAAAATTGTTCTTTTTTACTTGAGTTATAGAAAAAATTAAACAAAACTTTTTTATAAAGATTTAATCCTAACCCACTCCAAACAATCCAATAAAACAACCCACAAACACAAAAAATTGTTTGATCATTGAATTATGCAAATTTAAATTGTATTTATTTTTTAAATTATTTTTCTCATTTTGCTAAGATTTGCAAAATATATATAAAGATTCTAATATCATTGTTAAAAATTTTTGTATTAAAAAATCTTATTTAAACAAGAATAGACTTAAAAAAGATTTTTGTAGATTCCCAGACAATACTTTAAATTTCTAAAATTATTTCTAATACGAATACAAAAACATATTTCCATACAAATTTATTAATCATATTATGACCATAAATGACTATTGTTGGGGTATCACAAAAATAAACACTGCTATTATAATAATTTTAAAATACAATTGCTTTTTTTGTTGTCGCTGGCGCCATTACAACATGACTGCATTGTAAATCAATTTAAGCACATATTAAAGTACTAAAAATATAAAAACTCTTTCATATATTAAATCTTTTTTAGTGCCAGAATTTATGTAAATATCGAAATGTCGATAGTTTGTCATTTTTGTTGTTGTTTTCTTTCAATGGAATGGAAATGTTGTAAATAGATGTTGAAAATTGAAACTCCAACGTTAGTCTAAAGTGGCAGTAGGTTGCGTATCTGTTCTATTGTTTTTGTCACATAAACTCTCGTACAACTACCACGATTTAACAAACGAATAAGTTTGCTTATTCTTTTTATTCTTATACAAAAATTTGTTTTTTCTTGGCAAACTCGTTTTTTACGGATGAATTCAAAATTGCAATAACTGTTAAGGTCATTCAAAATTGTAAATCTTTATTTTTTTTATTGTGATATTTTACAAAATAATAATCTAAATAACGACAATTGAGTTTTTTTTAATTAACACAGCTTTGGCGGGCGGATATAATCATCCGAATTTATTTTTATGCTTTTGAAACCAAAATTAGATAACGAAACTTAAGGTGTTCCAATATCAATGGCATCATTTGTAACATTGTGACTATATTCGGGGTCATTGTGTGGGCGGTGATAAATTCTAAGTCACGGTAAAAGTAATAGGCCACTATAGTAAAATCCTGAAAGGGTTTGGTTTTCGGAGACTATTCTTCAGTAAAATTGTATCTAAAGGCTTAAATAAAATTTTTTATTTATATCTGTGGTAACAAACACTAACCGCCTAAGTCGAAAATCATGCTTTCGAGAAAAATCACTTTTTACTTCGTTATGACTTAGGTCAGTATATTTTTATTAATAACTTTTGAAAAAACAGTGCTAGAGAAATGGGGATTTCACGTAAATGTAAAGCGCTGTTTGTAGAAAATGATAGCATACATAACTCAAATCGTTCTTAAGTCGAATTAAGCGGTTATCGCTTGTGACAACAGATATATATATCCATTTAAAAAATAGAATAAAAATACTGATGTTTTATTGTTTTAATTTTAAAACAAGTAAGAAAATTATAGTCGGTCTAGACCGACTATACATACCCTATACCATGCGTTTAGAAACTCGATCTCTTAGGCCCAACTAACTGGACATAGAAAATAAGCAAAAACCAAATTTGAGTGGGATTTTTATTAATTTTTTTTGGCTGCAGATATGAAGAAGTTCATATCAGATGCTATATCTATATGGGGACTAGGACCCAAAATGGACCGATCCTGACCATGGTTGGTAAAGTCTCTTGTGTTTTGCAAAAATATATACAAACAAAATTTGAGAAGAGTCAATGCAATATTTTTGTTTTTTGATAGATTTAAGTGAAGATCGGGAAGCAGCTCTATATGGGGCCAAAGGGATCATTTTTGGACTACTCATTAATGGATGTAATGAACGCATACAAACCCAATTTGAGTAAGATCTATATGACAATTTGGATCTTATGGCAATTTATGTCGATTTCATAGGGGTAATTTGTATGGGGGCTAGGTCTGAACATGGACCGATTCTCACCAATTTCAATAGCGTTCATCCCATAAAAGCTTGCATACCAAATTTCATCAAAATATATTCATATTTGCGACCTGCAGTTTGATTACAAGGTTTACATGGACACACAGACGGACGGACGGACGGACATTGTTAAATCAATTCAGAAAGTGGTTCTGATTCGATCGGTATAATTAAAGATGGGTCTAGGTCAAATATTTTTGGTTGTTACAAACAGCAGCACAAAGTCATTATACCCAAACCACATAGTGGTATAGGGTATAAAAAAATATTACTCATATGTATACATATATTCTACTCTACTAATAAATAATAATACGCTCTGAATGTTACGTTGTTCAGAAATTTATAAAAAAAAGGGGGACACAATTAAAATTTTTTTGGATATTTCATTCGATAAAATGAGTCCAACTTGATTTGCTGAAACTATTTGCTGAAGTATCATCTAAAATGTAAAAATTAAAAAAAAAAAACAAGTAAGAAAATTATAGTCGGTCTAGACCGACTATAGGATACCCTATACCATGCGTTTACCCATAGGGCCAACTAACTGGACATAGAAAATAAGCATAAACCAAATTTGAGTGGGATTTTTATAAATTTTTTTGTCTGCAGATATGAAAAAGTTCATATCGGATGCTATATCTATATAGGGACTAGGCCCAAAAATGGACCGATCCTGACCATGTTTGGTAAGATCTCTTGTATTTTGCAAAAATATATGCAAACAAAATTTTAGAAGAATCAGTGCAATATTTTTGTTTTTTGATAGATTGAAGTGAAGATCGGGAAGCAGCTCTATATGGGGCCTATGACTAAGAGTTGTCCCATAGGGATCATTTTTGGACTACTGATTAATGGATGTAATAAAGACATACAAACCCAATTTGACTAAGATTTATATGATAATTTGGATCTTATGGCAATTTAAGTCGATTTCATAGGGGTCATTTGTATGGGGGCGAGGTCTGAACATGGACCGATTCTCACCAATTTCAATAGCGTTCATCCCATGGCCGATAAAAGCTTATGTACCAAATTTCATTAAAATATATTCATATTTGCGACCTGCAGTTTGATTACAAGCTTTACATGGACACACAGACGGACGGACGGACGGACGGACGGACGGACATCGTTAAATCGAATCAGATAGTGATTCTGATTCGATCGGTATAATTAAAGATGGGCCTAGATCAAATATTTTTGGTAGTTACAAACAGCAGCACAAAGTCATTATACCCAAACCACATAGTTGTATAGGGTATAAAAATTGTCAACATTTTTCATTAGAAAGGTCTAAGTCTAACCAAATTTGCTATCGCTCCTTTATTTACAATAGTACAATATTAGGTGGCAGAGTTTAAAAGAGGTCGTACGCCTCCAATATAAACATCGGAATGGTCGACCAAATAAGTTGGCCACGTCAGAAAAGGTGAAGAAAATTCATAAAATAATATTGGATGAACGTCAAAGAAAGTGCGTGAATTAGCAGACATAATTGCTGTACATAAAGTTTTGACTGAAAATTTTAATATGCGAAATTTGAACGGAAAATGGTTGCCGCTTCTGCTCTCAATGGAATAAAAAAGTGCTGTAAGAACGTTTTAATCGAATATTTGGCTGTATTTCATAGCAAAAAAGCTGAGTTGTTGCGTCGATTTATAACCATGGATTAAACATAGGTTCATCATTTCATACTTGAGATGTAGGAACAATTAAAGCACTGTACTGAAAGGGTAGAATCAGGATTAAAGAAAGCAAAAAAGCGCGTGAGATAATTTTCATTGATAATTTTTATTCGAAAAGATAATCAACGGCGGGTATTATTATAGGGATTCCAACTCTATTGACTCGTTAGACCATCGGCGGATTGTGGCTTGTGTAACGCTGTTCTGTAGATATTTCCATGGAACTCATTCCAAGTGTCTGAGATAAATGTAACTACCAACTTCTCTAGTAGATCACAACCGTTTATAGTCAATTCTCTAGTGAAGAGAATATTCGTTTATCAAGCGAACAAGCCTTACGTAGAATAAACTCCCCACACAAGTCTTTTCTGACACATGTTACAATCTAATAAAATTGAAGTCAAGTATCCATAAACACACTGCCTTTTTCTTCCATAGTCTATTTTCCTGAAGTCAAAACAATGCGCTGCATTTGGAGCGGGCATCCCCTGAGTACAGATTTATAGTAAAGGAAAATTAAGATATTATTTAATGAAGCCAATGTATCAGTTTATACATCCAGTAATGTGATGGCCAAAATTAATTTGAATTGCTTCTTGACGTATATTTTCCCAAGCTAAAGATTTCTTGGATTATTTTGTTTTTCCAAACTGGTAGTGAAAGATTAGCCATCAATGAAAAGGTACAGTTCGACAGTTCTTACTATACACAGTTCTTACTATAAACAGGGAATCGAAGGGTAGGAAAAGTGCTGAAAGCAGACAATGTTGAAAATGATATGATATTTTTCCCATAAATTTGTGTTTTTTTTTTCCGATAATACTTTCTTAAAATAGGCTTAAAATGCTGATTAATTATTACTAATTGGTTATCGTATTCATAGCCTGGATAATTATTACAACTAGCAGATTACAGCGCTCGAAATTCGAGTGCAATTTCTAGGCAGCTTTATTTTTCAACTTAGCCAATTCACAAACCAACACTTTTATGGTTTATTATTATTGTGAATGTTAGTAGCAACTTTAATTGCAATTTACTGCAAATTAAAGAACAAAATTAAAAATCTGTAAATCTGCAAAACGGCTAAAAAGAAATACCTTTCAAATAATATATGTTTGGTCAAAATCGGGATAAAACGGTAGAACAGAACATCGGTCACAAGAAATCGCCTAGCCTATTAATATTAAAGATTGTTGCATTTTACATTTTCTAACTTTTTGGACAATACATCGAAAACGTTTAAAAATACTATGGGCTTGGAAGATCGGTTTTTGAGCTGACAAGGCGATTTTTTAAATCAAAGGTGATTAGTCTTAACTTTTCCGTTGTAGGTGAGTAGGTAGCGTGCTCGCCTATCATGCGGGGGTCGTGGGTTCGATTCCCACCAGAGGCTTTGGTGTGTCGCTGCAAAAAAAAAAAAAAAAAAAAAAAAAAAAAAAAAAAAAATAGCCAATATTAGAATCTGCAGACAAGCCACTCGGCTTCGCGGAACTAGGCTTAAAAAAAAAAAAAAAAAAAAAAATAAAAAAAAAAAAAAAAAACAAAAAAAAAAAAAAAAGAACTCTTTACTTCTCAATACTTCCCCATAAAAGTGAGGTATGATTTCCAGAAAATTAGATTAGATTAGTGGGCACGGTACTTTCCATAGAAAGTAAATCTTTATCATAATATCTCTGGACTGCTATGATAGTAAGAGCCTTGAAACTTTGTGTGAGTCAATAGTTTATTAATGTTAGTGATTGAGTAAAAATAGATGGCATCAGCCTAATATCATGAACCCATATAAAGTAATATATATGGAGTCCAAATAGTATTAATGTTATTGCGAAAATATTGTTGTTGATATAAACGGAATATATTAAATCTATAGACGGCAACCACTAGTACCTTATATATTTCTACCTTCAGCATGTTGTGTTTATAGATGGAATGTGCTTACCTGAAATTAAAAAAGAAATGTTTATATATTAGAACTATATTTAAAAAGAATTAATTTAAGACAAATTTATTTTGTAATAACATTAAAATAGTCCTTAAATTAAAACAAAAATAATTAGCTGCATATTAATTCAAGAGCACAAGATTTACCTAATAATTAGTATATTATATTGCTTATAATCAGTGTTGTCAAATTAAACGTTTTTTCAACAGGTGGTGATTTTTGTAGCTACCGACAATATTTGACCTGGACCATGATAGGGAGAGGTTTGCAAATTTGTGTGAGGTCACCTATTGCTAATATTAATAGCTACGCTGGAAATGAGCGGGATCGGTTAAGTGGGCGTGGCCTCCCATACAAGTAATAATTCAATATCACATATCTCGAGTACTATGATAGAGAGAGCTTTTCAAATTTGGCTGATGATACCTATTATTATTGTGAGTCGTCGAAAAAAAATGGGCAGTATGGGATCAATAGGCGTGGCACCTGCAATTCAAATTAAATATAAAATGCCATATATCTGGAGTACTGTAATAGTGAGAGTCTTGAAACTTTGTGTGCGCCCATGTGATTAGTTAGACAAAAAGGGCGTGATCGGAGCAGTTGGCGTGGCACCGCTCGTACAAACTAAATATATGATATCATATACCTGTTGTACTAAAAAAGGGAAGCTTTGACACTTTGCACGACACCATCAGATTTTAGTATGAGTTGTGGGACAAAAACTTGGAGGGTTCACACCAATGGGCGTGGCACTCCCCATGCAAAGTAACTATTTAATGTCATATATCTGGAGTACTGTAAAAGAGAGAGCTTTGTGGCTTTGCGTGTGCCCATAGGTTCTTTATATGATTAGTCGAACAAAAAAATGGGCGTGATCGAAGCAGTGGGCGTACCACCACCCATACAAAGTAGATATCTAATATCAAATAACTGGTGTACTATAAAAGGGAAAGACTCGACATTTTGCACGAGTCCGTCAGATATTAATGTGAGTAGTCCAATTAAAATTGGGCGGTATGATATGAAGTACTACGAATGGGAAAGTATTTTTACAAGTACGTTAGTTATCAATGTGAATTGTCGTGAAAAATATATTGACAAAATCAAAAATCGCCAAACCCAAAAATCGCGAAAAATAAAAATCGCCCAAAAACACAAATCTTCAAAATCAAAAATGGGCAAAATCAAAAAATCGCTAAAAAGAAAAATTGCCAAATGATATTTTAAGTTCAAGGCCAATAGTTAAGTGTAGCCAGATCTAATTTGGAAAATCCATGGTCTTCTCATGGGCAGCCTCTTCTACCTCCAGGGTAGGAACGCCGAAAAATCTGATAATTGTTTTACCGAATGAAAAAACAAAAAACATTGTATATCAGCAAGTATCGAAATCAAAAAATCTATACTAATAATCTATACTAGCATAATAAAGAGGTAATGTGTGTTTGTTTGTTTTTAGGAGGTAATCTTCGTAACTACTCATCTGAAATTTTCACAGAGTCACAGAGTTAAATATTTTTAGTGGGCGTGACACCTCACATACAAAGTAAATTTTTAATATCATATATATTAAGTACTATGATAGAGAGAGCTTTGCAAATTTGTCTTAACGTGAGTAGTCAGGCAAAAAAATTAGCGGGATTGTACAAATGCGCGTGGCTCCCCCATACAAACTTAATATAAAATGAGATATATCTGAATTATTGTAATAGTGAGGCCTTAGGACTTTGCATGAGCCCTTTCATTAACTATAGGGGGGGAGGGGGTAGCGAAGTACACCGGGTTACATCTAGTGTTATATATGTGGAGTACTGTAACAGTGAGAGCCTTGAGACTTTGTGTGAGCTCATAACTTATGGGTGTGATCGGACAGTGGGCGTGACATCGCCCATATAAAGCAAATATATAATATAAAGCTATAATGCTATTAGAGAGAAAGATTGACACTTTTTACGAGTCCATCAGATATTAATGTGAGTGGTCTGATAAAAATTTGGCAGGATATGGGGCGTGGCGGAAATAAATATAATGTACTAACTTCCGACAAGTACATTAATTACCAATGTGAGTAGCCGCGGAAATCGCTAAAAGAAAAAATTGCCAAATGATATTCTAAATTCAAGTCCAATCGTTAAGAGTTGCCGGATTTAATGTGGAAAATCCATTTTTTAACAATGTAGCTGTATGTTGCTTGCTCCAGAGTAGGATCGACGAGAGATCTGATAAATTTGGCACCAAATGAAAATACAAGCATTTAAATAAAGAAAATATAAAATAAAATAAAATAAAATAAAATGTTTTAATTGTACAACTAAATTTTGTGGGAAAATTGATTATGAAAACATACATGTCAATAAGTCTCAGTAAGTCCTTAATGCTCCAAACTATCCTTTGGATATTACGGATAAATTCTTTCGCAACAAATCTGTGTTGAAATTTTGACATGTGTACATATTTAAACACAAACCATTATTTAAAAAAAAAGCTTTTTGGAAATTTCAAAGGATATTTAAGGATACGTTAATAAATGCACATGTTTCACATACTTTTGTTGTAATATGATAAAATGTAAAATTGCATTAAACTGCAAAGATTATCATCTTTAATTTAATACTGATAGCTACATTATGGGACGAGTATTAGTATTTAAATATATTTTGTGAATAATAAATTTTGAAGTCCTTTTCAAAAGAAACAATATCTCGAAATGAATAACTCTAAACATTGTTTTACGCCATTTGGTCGTTAGCCTCAGATGTATGCCGTCCGTTTGATGTGTAACATGTACTGTCCAACGGTGTAATCTTACTAAATATAATCACTAGCAAGGAATTTTTGGATTTAGTTTAGTAATCACATCGGTAATGAACTTTAATATATCTTCCAACAAAAAAAAAAAAAAACTGATAATCTACCTCAAAGTTGATGCATTATTTTTTTTTTATTCTAGGCTAATGTGAAGTAAAAATTTCTATCACTTTGCCGACAGATAGGCATTGCTAGATTGACTAAGATCGACATTCATAAATAAAATCATATGAAACTAACAATTTTGAAGGGACATATAAAAACCGATTTTTAATTTTTTGTTTGTTACGTAGTTTTGCCTTTCAGCTGTCGCTATAAACAATATTTAATTTTCTTGTAGGTCTTTTTAATCTCTACTAAAAGGCTGCTTAACAGTTATATTAAAAGTTGAAAAAAGGTCTAACCCATTATAATTTTCAAGTATCCCAAAAATGTATTCGCTTCGTTGTAGGAAACGTATCGGTTAAATAAAAATATTCAACCCTTTTCTTTACAAATGAAAATTATAAAAATGTTGAAGAATTGACTTTCTTTTGAAAACCCACCTACATTAAGACGAGAGTTCTTTTTCTTTATTTTTATGTATAAAAATGAATACTCATATAAGTGAGACTATAAACAAAACTTAAACAAGTAAGAAAATTATAGTCGGTCTAGACCGACTATACGATACCCTATACCATGCGTTTAGAAACTCTATCTCTTAGGCCCAACTAACTGGACATAGAAAATAAGCAAAAACCAATTTTGAGTGGGATTTTTATTATTTTTTTTTGGCTGCAGATATGAAAAAGTTCATATCGAATGATATATCTATATGGGGACTAGGTCCAAAAATGGACCGATCCTGATCATGTTTGGTAAAGTCTCTTTTATTTTGCAAAAATATATACAAACAAAATTTGAGATGAATCAGTGCAATATTTTTGTTTTTAATAGATTTAAGTGAAGATCGGGAAGCAGTTCTATATGGGGCCAAAGGAATTAATTTTGGACTACTCATTAATAGATGTAATGAACGCATACAAACCTAATTTGAGTAAGATCTATATGACAATTTGGATCTTATGGCAATTTATGTCGATTTCATAGGGGTAATTTGTATGGGGGCTAGGTCTGAACATGGGCCGATTCTCACTAATTTCAATAGCGTTCATCCCATGGCCGATAAAAGCTTACATACCAAATTTCATCAAAATATATTCATATTTGCGACCTGCAGTTTGATTACATGGTTTACATGGACACACAGACGGACGGGCGGACGGACGGACGGACATTGTTAAATCAACTCAGAAAGTGATTCTGATTCGATCGGTATAATTAAAGATGGGTCTAGGTCAAATATTTTTGGTTGTTACAAACAGCAGCACAAAGTCATTATACCCAAACCACATAGTGGTATAGGGTATAAAAACGCAACAGTTAAAATTAATAATAAAACATTTTTACAGAACTGAATATAAACACTTAAAAATCAAATACAGCAACCGAGGAGACCCATAAAAACAGTTGGGAGATTTGATTAAATTACATGTGCGAACAAAAAAAGTATTAAAGAAAAGAAACAACAAATAAACAAACAACATTCACACACTACATAAATGATACAAGTATCATTCTACATTACAGGAGCACGTGGGTTTTCATTTTTTATTCTTTCATTCAATTTGTCACAATTTAACACAACAAAAGATTTTGTTTAGAGTAAATTACTCTATAGTTACGGCAAGACATGTCAAAACCTAATAAGCGGGAATAGCATGCGCTTGAGCCATAACACAGGATTGTGTCTGCCCATTAAGAACAACAAAGCACTTGAGTTTTTATTTTATTATAACGTACAATAAAATTTAATATACACCAAAGAGCCGAATGACGCGGCAGAACTTACGGGAATAACTAAAATTTTAATCAACTTTGTTATTTAACGAATTCTGGCACTAAATAAAATACCAGGGAGATCGAGAAAGTTCGTATAAAGTCATGTAGACAAATTTTGGGAACTGAAAGTTATCAAGTTTATGGCAGTAATGTAGTTTTTTGCAGCAAGTTATTTTACCTCAAAAACCAGATCAAGGCAAACCACCTCCAGTTTGCAGTCAATAAACCAGGTAATAGTTTTACAATTCGAACACTGTTTTTCTCAGAAAACCAATTTACTTTCTTGCAATATTTAGCTATACGAAAGCTATGTTTCTCTATGGCCTTTACAAAATTACAATAATGACATGTGATTTAAATGTACAATATTTTATATGAAAAGATATAAAGTATTTATCTACGGTTATGGTACAAAATTTAAAACACTGGTAAAGCAATGATATCCCTTCGGTGCGAAATATAAAGCTCTGGTATACTACTATTTCGAACCGCTTTCCCAATGTTTGTAAGAAATACTTTAACCGTACAAATATTTCATATAACAACTATTTCTATGTTATAGGGTTGTCAATTACTCGGGTATTAACTTTGGTCGATTAATAATACAAAAACATTTTTATTGATCGATCAAGCCATCAATTTTAAAAAATTCTTCCATTAATCGATCAAATAAATAATAAAAAGAAAATTTTCAAAATAATCCGGAACATTTTTGCAATTTTAAAAATTAACAATTATGAAAATTATGGTCGATTTAGACCGATTATACTTTACCCTTTGCCATGTGTTTTGGCCCAACCAATTGGATATAGAAAATAAGCATAAACCAAATTTGAGTGGCATTTTTATTAATTTCTTTTGAATGGAGATAAGAAAAAGCTATATACATATATATATATAAAAAAAGCTATATTTATGTGGAGACTAGGTCGAAAAGATCGACCTGACCTATATTTGTTAAAGTTATTTATTTTTTGCAAAAACATAAACGAACCAATATTTTTCATAGATTTAATGAAGATCGGGAAACAGCTTTGTATGGAGGCTATGTTCACAGAGTTTATTTTTGGACTACTAAATAATGAGTGTAATAATTTGCATAGGGACTAGGTCTGAATATTTTCCCTAGTTTCAATAGCGTTTGTTCTATGCCCGATGAATTATTAAATACCAAATTTGTTGTTCGAATTTAATGTCTATATGCATATACAGATAGACGCACGCACTCAGAAAGTGGTTTGAGTCGATCTGTTCTTTAAAAGATGGATCTGTGTCAAATATTTTTGGTAGTTACAAACATCAGCACAAACTCATATTTCATATTTATATTTTTATATAGAAAAACTTAAAATAAACTAGATCCTTTTTAATATATTTATCTAATTTAATGTAATACCTAAAAATTATAAAATAAAATTCAGAATCATTTTGAACAATTATACATATATACAAAATAATTATATTTTGTAAAAAAGTCTTTTAAAAATAAAATCTCTTCGGATTTTAGCATCTATTTTTTAATTTTATTCTTTTATTTTTTTGATTTTTATATTTTCGAGAAAAAATAAGTTATTTTTTAATTTTTATTTTTTCGAGCTAAAATATGAGTTATTTTCTAAACAAATGTGCATGTTATAATAATTTAATTGACTTTAAATATTTGTTTTTATGTTTATTTTTTATATACCATTCTAAATACTCCTATATCAAAAAATAAAAAAAGAAAGCGTCATTTATGTATAACTTATACCAACAACTGCAGGGACTCTGTTACAAGTAATATAAAAATATATAATATTTATTACTTCAACTGTTTAAATTTTCATTTTTCATTTCTTATTTTTAATTTCCAATTTTTTATTTTTCATTTTTCATTTTTCATTTTGCATTTTCCATTTTTCATTTTTCATTTTTCATTTTTCATTTTTCATTTTTCATTTTTCATTTTTCATTTTTTATTTTTCCTTTTAATTTTTTACTTTTAATTTTTTATTTTTCATTTTCATTTTTCATTTTCATTTTTCATTTTTCATTTTTCATTTTTCATTTTCATTTTTCAATTTTCATTTTTCATTTTTCAATCTTCATTTTTTATTTTTCAATTTTCATTTTTCATTCTTCATTTTTCATTTTTCATTTTTCATTTTACATTTTTCATTTTTCATTTTTCATTTTTCATTTTTCATTTTCATTTTTCAATTTTCATTTTTCATTTTTCAATCTTCATTTTTTATTTTTCAATTTTCATTTTTCATTCTTCATTTTTCATTTTTCATTTTACATTTTTCATTTTTCATGTTTCATTTTTCATGTTTCATTTTTCATTTTTAATTTTTAATTTTTCATTTTTCATTTTTCATTATACATTTTTCATTATACATTTTTCATTTTTCGTTTTTTGTTCTTCATTATTCATTATTCATTTTTCATTTTTCATTTTTCAGTTTTCATTTTTCTTTTTTCATATTTCAATTTTCATTTTTCATATTTTAAGACGTTTTTATAACGCTACTCGCTCCCTCATTTTATCTCCAAACACTTCCTAATGAAATCATGCCTTCACTTTATTTCCAAACACTTCGTAATCTTTTCACCACTGTTTTTGTGATTGTATTGTGGAATATATTTTTACCCCCCTGAGCGCATAGATTTTACACATCAAAAATAACTGTTTATCATCTGACTTATATGAAAAAAGGAATAATTATTACGGTCCCAGTAAAATTATTCAATTTATTCGATTAATCAACATGCGAATTTTTATTGTTTTTCGATTAAACGGATAACTCTCAACCGATTGACAATACCACTATATAAGCATGGAATAAAAACGTTTGTCAAAAGTGTTTCTCCAGTATTTGCTAAGAAATATGTTCAGCAATGTTTATTTAAAAATTTGTATTAAAACATCCACCAGAAACAGCATCCTACCAAGTTAAAATGATCCAATGCTTGAGATCCAATTTACAGTTCCATTTTTACATTCCACGATATCAATTTCTAATTCCCAATATTAATTTGAATATTCTCAATTCCTTTTTGATATTACCTATCTACATTTGGAAAGTATTTTTTTTCATTATAACTTATAATTGACAACTTTGGAAGGTGGAAGAAAATTATAGCCGGTCTAGACCAACTAAAAGATATCCTGTATCATGCGTTCCGAGAGAGTGTCTTGGAGACGCATCTTTTACGAAATAACGATAGACCAACTTTGAGTACTATTGTTTACAAGTACACACAGACGGACACATCTCTGAAAGTGATTATGAATCGATCGGAATACAAATAAATGGGCCAGTACGAAATCATTATACCCTCCACACATAATGGTGTAGCTTATAAAAAGTGGTTCTTTTCGAATGATTTAAATTTCTTTGCTGGGACATGGTGGTACATAAGATATTCAGGAAAATTGTTAAATATCGGAAGGCTTCTTAAGATATTTCTAATTTTTTTAGTTTGATTCTAATGAATTGTAAATGCTTTATATACACACTAGCGGATCCAGTTTAACGTTGTTCCGCGCTTGACTACATTCCAAAATAAATAATATTTAAACTGATTTTATACAATAACAATATTTTTGCCATGGCTCTACTAATATTTACGGCAATGATGTTATAAGTACACTTTGTGTAATAAGTACCGTGTCGATCAGTCCGATCACGCTCATATATGACTCTACTACACTAACCCTACATTATGATCCAATGGACTAACAAAAAAGTTTTAAGGCTCTCACTATTATTCCATATATTGTACTTTGTATGCCCTGTGCCACGATCAACTGGTACGATCAGGAAGTAACGGAAAATTTAAAGGATCTCACTTTCGTAGTACTTTAGATATTTTATGATAAATTCTTACTTTGTATGAAAGGTTGCTCGCGCTAATGTTAGATCCCGTCCATTTTTGGCTTGACTACTCAGATTTATAACTGATAAAATTACGCAAAGTTACAAGACTCTCGCTATCACAGAACTCTAGATATTTGGTGATAACTATCAAGATTATATGGGTGATGCCACGCCCACTAATCAAAATCTATCAAAACTATAATTTAAACCTTTTAGAGACCATAATAAACAATTAAAAAATTCGAACAGCATTTCATTTTTATATTTACATGTATTAAAATGAATATTGGTCTTAGGCTAGCTTAATGGGAAAGAGGAAATACTATTTCGGAGCCTATCTGAGCATGCACAGATTTTCTCCAATTTAAGGAGTGATTGTCCATGAGCCAATCACTGCACCAAATTGCATACAAATACCTAATCTCTAGAAGAAAAGGTTTACATGGTATTACAGAAGGACGGACGGACATCATTATATTGACGCAGCTCTAAGTATTTTTTCCATAGAGTAGTGTAGTGTAGAAAACTGTTAAAAACGAATTCATTTAAGTTGTCAACCGAGTTAAAGGTGCATTCTACTTAAAAAAAGATGAAAATATTTAAGAACATTCGAACTGCTAGTAAATCTGTTTGTTATTTTTTTTTTTGGGAGTGTACTTAAGATTTTCTTTCTTAAATTAAAAAAATACATACTCGTATGTATAAACAAATATAAATCAGCATTAGTCTTTTTGTGTAAATTGTATTTATTTTCTTTCAAAACTGACTGACCTAAACAAATAAATAAATCTTTAAATATGGATTATTACTGTTGAACATTTACATGACAAAAAAGAGAAATCTTGAATGGTGAACAAGTCACAGAGTTCGTTACGACTGATATTATGCAAATGTGGGAGTGTAAAGATGACCGTATTGAATAGTAAAATAAAGGAAAAAAAGATAATTTACTCCACTTAAAGTTGGTTGGATTAAGCTTACATTTAAATATAAAAGAAACAAAAATATATGGTCCGTTCGTTAATATAATTTGAAGGAGCTTTTCTTCATAAATAAACATCTAAGATCTAAGAATTTTTTTCAATAAGATTCTAAATTCAAAGATTTAATAAGATTCTCAATTTAAAAATCAAATTAAGAGGTATTGTTTTTATACAATCCGTTTGTAATAATTACAAAAAAAAAAAAATGCGGCCTCCTTAGAGATATACATTCTTGAACCTCAACACAAGGAGTTGATACAGCGATGTCCGTCTGTCCATCTGTGAAAATAATTCATTGATATCTTTAGCGGGTTGCTATTCAAAATCAACAATGAAAATTTAAAAAAAATTTGTTTTTTCTGCGTTGTTCTTATTATTGTTGTTGTTCTATTGCTGTATTCTAATTGTGCGTGGTAGATGTAACTTTTATTGTTGTTGTGGTCATTATGTTAAAAGTGCCAAGCATGTATGTATCGTTATACTCCACGTGCCATATTAGTTTAGGCTTGTATTGTCACACTTTTTTTTTAACAATATCGAAATAAATACAAATATTCGCCAATACGAAAGTATAATAATAATATAGAATTACTATTGTGTTATTTGGCTAATATCCTTTTGTTTCTTTTATATCAAAATAAGCTAATATTTGCATTAAAAATCTTAGGCCGTATTAGCTTATTTTGAAATAAAAGAAAATATAGAATTTTATTTTCTTAAAAACGCACCTAATTATGTATAAAAAATTAAATAGCTATTTATTTATTTTGTGGCCTTTGCTCCTTTTAGGAACCGCAGGACATAATATTAAATATTTATACATTTTAATAAAAGTAAAAATTAATCAGATTCTCAACGTTTTAAACAGTTTTACTCTTAAGAACTCTAAATTTGAACTTATAGAAAAATATTCATATTACAAGTTTGTCATTTGAAAAAATATCCAATTTACGTAATTTTTATTTTTTCCTGTACAATTTATCATGTTTTTATGAATTCAGGATATTTGTTTTGTACCAAATACTCAGAGGCGGAAGTTTAATATATTATTTTGTGTATTATTCCTATTAAATCTAATAAACCTTAAGACAAGTTAATAAAAATTTTGTCCCCGTCCTTACGGATGGCAATCCTTGTTTTAAAACAGTATACACATGTTTATTTATTTTTTATTTATTTATTTATTTAAAGTCTATAGAATTACAAATGTCCTTACAGACTAATATATGTAGTGTATAAATACATATAACAAATAAAATAATGTAGTCTCTTACCAAATTCTATTTTTTGATGAATAACTTTTTAATTTTATTTTTATTTTTATTTGAGAAAATTGATCTAAACATTATGTAAATTTTCATACCAAAATTGATATCTTAACAATAAAATTGATATATATATTTTTGTGATCATTTATGTAATAATTAATTTGAAAGATAATCGAATATCCGGTTTATTTCACTGTTATATACATTTTCCTTTATTTGTTTTGTTATTTATTTCTGCTACAAACTTGTAGGATAGTTGCGAACAATTTTCTATATGTTAATTTAAAAGCTTGAAATTGTTTTTTAACAAGTCACGCAATGTCATTTCCCCTCATCCGATCGATCTGAACCTTGGTCCACACACTTGCTGTGAAAAAATATTAACTTTGACTTAGTCACGCATAGTCACGTATAGTCATGCACAGTCACGAAGAGATTAAAACCTCACTTCTCTACATCCGATCGATCTGAAACTTTGTCCATAGACTTGGTCTGACCAAAGATTAATTTTAAAATAGTCACGCATGGTCACGTACAGTCACGGAGAGTTTCAAAACTTATATGCATAAGGAAAGGAAGAGTTTTAATAAAAATTTTGTTTTTATGGGTTAGATTATTTATGTTTCTTTTTAAAGGCTTTTATGATTTAAAATTATTCCAGAAAAGACTTAACATGACTTAACGTGACTACATGACGCAGTGATGAAATAAGTGGATCGGAAGATGCTGCTAACATGTTGAAGAGATCCTCATTTTGTCTCATCCTTGATGATTTGAAAGTGTTCAGCAATCTATATTTTTTATAACATCTGTATAGGGACTCCTGTGCTTCTTCAGAAAGCTCTCCAATTGGCAAATTCTGATATTCAATTATATCTTTGCCATGCGACAATATTTTATGAACTGTCTGTGGATATAATTATGGTAAAAGTAATGCAGTTTTCGAAGCATATTCTTCATATTTTTCAGTATCAATTCTTTCCTTGCAGTTTAAAACATTCAATATTGTTCCCAATCTCTTAACGATTTGATTGTTTATTCCAGTGATTCGAGTAACAGTGTCATCATTTTCGAAGAATCTTCTCGAAGTGTTTCCATCGTTTGAGTTTTCGTATCCGTAATTGGGGAAGTCTACTTTTAGTCCAACTTGTTTGAAAAACGCATCCTGTATTCGATTCTTTCTGATCCTTTCCTTTTCTTTGTTTGATGTATTTTCATCAAAGTGTTCCCCTCTTGTGGAAGCGTATATGCTAATTTTAACAAGAACTAGATACATCTTATTTTTGCATGCAAAAATGGGGTAAGGACGAGCAGCAGGAAATTTTTGCATTAGGTAAAGGAATAACCAAAGAACTTACTTTGGAAATATGGTATATATAGAAATTTAGGTTTTTTTATTTTCCATCAAAGTTGAGAAATATTGAAAAAATGGATAATTGGTAAATATCGATTTACCTGGACAAACACTAAGCAAACAGTACAATTTTTATACCCTCCTCACTTCGTGAGGAAATCACTATCACGCCGTCAATATCTAAGCTAGACCGTTCGTTTCTGTATAAAATCGTTTATTAACATCCCAAAGGAGTTGCTATTTAAAATCGTCAAGATCGATCAAAGGGTTCATCAGTTTTGAATGAAACTTTGAAAAAAAATGGAAAATGGAAAATGGAAAATGGAAAATGAAAAATGAAAAATGGAAAATGAAAAATGAAAAATGAAAATGAAAAATGGAAAATGAAAAGTGGAAAATGAAAATGGAAAATGAAAATTGAAAAATGGAAAATGAAAAGTGGAAAATGAAAATGGAAAATGAAAAATGAAAAATTAAAAATGGAAAATGGAAAATGTAAAATAAAAATTGAAAAATGGAAAATGAAAAATGAAAATAGAAAATTGAAAAATTAAAAGTGAAAAATGGAAAATGGAAACCGGAAAATGTAAAATGAAAATTGAAAAATGGAAAATGGAAAATGAAAAATGAAAATTGAAAATTGAAAAATTAAAAGTGAAAAATGGAAAATGGAAAATGAAAAGTGGAAAATGAAAATGAAAAATTAAAAATGGAAAATGGAAAACAAAAAATTAAAAATGGAAAATGAGAAACGGAACATGAAAAATGTAAAATGAAAATTGAAAAATTCAAAATGGAAAATGAAAAATTAAAAATGCAAAATGCAAAATGAAAAATGGAAAATGGAAAATGAAAAATGGAATATGGAAAATGAAAAATGAAAAATAAAAAATGAAAAATGGAAAATGAAAAATTAAAATTGAAAAATGGAAAATGAAAAATGAAAAATGGAAAACGGAAAACGAAAAATTAAAAATGGAAAATGGAAAATTAGAAATGAAAACTTAAAATTGAAAAATGGAAAATGAAAAATGACAAATGGAAAGTAAAAAATGGAAAATGAAAAATGGAAAATGGAAAATGGAAAATGAAAAAAAGGGAAAATGAAAAATTTTAAATTTAAAATGACAAATGGAAAATGAAAAATGAAAAATGGAAAATGGAAAATGAAAAATGAAAATATAAAATTGAAAAATGAAAAAATGGAAAATGAAAAATGGAAAATGAAAAATGAAAATTGAAAAAGAAAAATGGAAAATGGAAAATGAAGAATGAAAAATGAAAAATAAAAAATGAAAAATGGAAAATGAAAAATTAAAAATGGAAAATGGAAAATGAAAAATGAAAAATAAAAAATGAAAAATGAAAAATAAAAAATGGAAAATGGAAAATGAAAAATTAAAAATGAAAAATAAAAATAAAAAATGAAAAATGAAAAATAAAAAATGAAAAATGAAAAATGAAAAATGAAAAATGGAAAATAAAAAATGAAAAATGAAAAATAAAAAATGGAAAATGGAAAATGAAAAATGAAAAATGAAAAATAAAAAATGAAAAATAAAAAATGAAAAATGAAAAATGAAAAATGAAAAATGAAAAATGAAAAATGAAAAATAAAAAATGGAAAATGGAAAATGAAAAATGAAAAATAAAAAATGAAAAATGAAAAATGAAAAATGGAAAACGGAAAACAAAAAATTAAAAATGGAAAATTAGAAATGAAAACTTAAAATTGAAAAATGGAAAATGAAAAATGACAAATGGAAAGTGAAAAATGGAAAATGAAAAATGGAAAATGGAAAATGAAAAAAAGGGAAAATGAAAAATTTTAAATTAAAAATGACAAATGGAAAATGAAAATTGAAAAATGGAAAATGGAAAATGAAAAATGAAAATATAAAATTGAAAAATGAAAAAATGGAAAATGAAAAATGGAAAATGGAAATGGAAAATGAAAAATTAAAATTGAAAAAGAAAAATGGAAAATGGAAAATGAAAAATGAAATATCGAAAATGGAAAATGAGAAATTAAAAATGAAAAACTAAAAATGAAAAACGAAAGATGAAAATTGAAAAGTGAAAAATGGAAAATGGATAATGATAAAAAAAATGGAATTTGAAAATAAAAAATGTGGAGGATATCAAAGATTCGGCCCAGCCGAATTTAACACTCTACTTGTTTTTATTATTTTCTTAATAAATAGATCTATTAACAAACAAAAATAATGACAATCCGTTACCTAGTTTTCGAGATACTGTATGTGGAAGCGGAGCAAATTACATAAAAATGGTGTGGTTTTTTGAACACGGAAAATCAGTCAACTTTGAATAGTCAACTTAAAAAGAGTAACATATGAAACACATGAAATCGTTGGAGAATTTCCTGTAAAAAAGGTTTATTCAATATTTTTTAGGGGCACATGAAATTTTTGATTTTTGCAACCTCACTTGTTCTACAGGCGCCACTGTTCGTTGGTGCAACTTGATTAGGTTGCACGAAAAATCAAAAAGTTCTGATTTTCTGGCAAGTTGTTCAACTCGATAGCAATGTTTGTGGGCATTTCATGCAACTTAATTCTGTGTTGTGTTTATGTACGTTGTAGTCATATCATTGATTGCCGGCTTCATTATATTCGCGAAACTAATTTAATGGTTGCAGTTAAACAATTCCAGAGTGAAAATATTTTTGAAATAGTTGATTTCTTCCTTTTCTCAATCCAAAATTAAAAAAAAATTTTTAAAACAACCTATGATGATTTTTGTCAAAATAAAGTTGTATAATGAGGTTGTACACGCATTGTATCGTTTGTGTGCAAAACACCCAACTTGATTACTAATCGAGTTGTACCAACGGTCGCATCGTCTATGGCCTGGATAATAGTTTTTCTAATCTAATAATATTTATAAAAATAATGCAATTCTGCAGACGTTTTTATTAAAAAAAAAAAAAAAACTATAAATAAGAAACTATAAAAAATACTGATCAAAACAGAAAAGCGATTAACTTTTACTTTAAATTGTATTAGATTTTAAAGCTTAAGTATTGAAAACTCTATTGAAATCGAATTCGTTCTCAACATTGGTTATAATATTGAATTTAACACAGGTGGAGTGTATCATATATTCGCCACAGACGAGTGTAACACTCTTACTTGCTTTTATATATATCTTGGTGTAATTATTTCACAAATGAAAATCTTCGAAGTTCAATTTAAATTCAAGTAATGTGTTGCTTCACAAATTTAATATCCAAGTTATATATTGCTTTAAATTCCGTGTAGGGCATTTCAATATGAGACTATTTTAAATCTAACAATGCCACTAGATATACATAATTATTGTTCATTATGGGTAATTATAATAATAAAAAAAAAAGAAAAGAAAAATATTTACTATGACAATTGTTTATGTTTTCAAATACCCACATCGTTAGAGCCATCATCATTAAACACACAAATACACCAACATAAACAAATACTAAAATTGTCGTTGGAAAAACATAAATGACAATTAAAAAAAAATAACAAAATATTGACTTTATGTAACTGACATTGAATTTAATTGTTTAAAATAAAATTCATTTGTTTTTAGTATTGCAGTATTTTGGTGAATGAAATTGAGATTTGTTTAATATTTTTAATTGTTTTTTTTTTTTTTTTGTATATTTGTAGAGATGAGTATAACGATGCCCTTTTTCAACTCAAAATAGTATTTTAAATTTCCATGATTTGTTTCCGTGAATTTAATATAATTCTGGGGATACTTTTTCAATTTAATTATCTTCAGTTGAATTCATTCACAGTTCATGTATTTCATTTCACTCGTACATTGTAAATTTACATTGTATAGTTTGGTGATAACAGAGTGTAACGAATTTAGTTTTTGGTTGTAGAGTGTCTTTATAGTACCCATTGGTAGTACATATTTAATAAAATTTTATTTATTTTTAATTTTTTTTTTTCTTGTTTATTGTCCATGTAAACTTTCATATTTGGTGGTTTCTTCATAGCTGCATACGTTTTTTTTTTACATATTAACGTTTCGGTATACAATATTTTTTCTTCGTTGATGAGTTACACCACACAATACACAATTATGGTATATTCATACATATAGACGAGTGTATTAAAAATCGATAGTGCGGCAATTGTTACGACCTATATTTTTTTTTTGAATTTGTTTCCATAAGTTGTAATGGTTTTTGACTTTGCTTCGGCTCGTTTGCAGTATTAGACATAACGTAAATGTATTATAATTCCATACTTCGACTGAATTTTATTTAAGTATATTTGTATGTAGTTCAGCTACAGCTAATGCTCTGCTTTGTGCATTAGCAGAGTCGTAAATATAATTATATGAAAGGGTGGCCAGGTTTCCAGAAGGGAATTGGAGCATTTTCCTTAATCTAAAATATTAATGTTTCTTGGTGCATGTGAGGTGTGCATGATGACTCTGTTAACGTAAAATATATAGGTGGCTAATGTTTTTTATGGTTTTTAGCAGAGAGGAGTAGTAAAGCTTTTACCTTAAAAGCTGGCCAAACAGGTAAAAATGAATTTAAAGAAATTTTAATAAATATGCTTGTAGTTCGATAGGAAAAATTAATTTTGCATCAATTGTAAATTTTTATGGTCTATAGTCTAAGTCTATGGCTGCAGGGCATTCAAATGAAATACAAACAGATCTTTTGTAGAATTATTTTTGTTTTTGGAAATATTAATACTGGGAATCAACAGTTTTCTTACACTACAATAAAATTTTTAATTTATGTTTTCTGAAACTAAAAAAATAGTTTGACGATATTTGCCGATTTCTTCAAAACTTTTCCTTTTTGGCTTATTTATTTTGAATTCGCTGTAAATGTGCACTATACCAAGCGTATTATGTGAGATAATATAGCAGAAAAAGGGCAACCAAGATGTTCTGAATAGATTACTATTAAATAGTAGTCTCTGAATTACTTGAAAAAATCAGAGATCACGATAAATAGAAAGCCCTTGCAACTTTTCTTTGTAAATGGATGATCGTTTCGATTTAACTATTATAACGATTATTTTTTAATATTATATTATATACTAAATGTAACCCGGTGTGCTTCGCTACCCCCTCCCCCCCGAATCGTAATAAAAGGGCTCGCGCAAAGTCCCAAGGCTCTCACTATTACAGTAATTCAGATATATCACATTTAATATTAAGTTTGTATGGGGGTGCCACGCGCATTTGTTCAATCCCGCCCATTTTTTTGCCTGACTACTCACGTTAATAATAGATGACCTGAGACAAATTTGCAAAGCTCTCTCTATCATAGTAGTTAATATATATGATACTAAAAATTTACTTTGTATGGGAGGTGTCATGCCCACTAAAAATATTAAAAAAAATACAGCATGTAGCACTTCCCATATCCGCAGTAAGACTCTATGAAAATTTCAGGAAGATCAGATGTGTAGTTACGGAGATTACCTCCTAAAAACAAACAAACACACATTACCTCTTCATTATGATAGTATAGATTATTAGTATAAATTTTTTTATTTCGATACTTGCTGATATACAATGTGTTTTGTTTTTTCATTCGGTACAACAATTATCAGATTTTTCGGCGTTCCTACCCTGGAGGTGCATGTAGCTGCCCATGAGAAATTTGCAAATTAGATCTGGCAACACTTAACTATTGGCCTTGAACTTAAAATATCACTTGGCAATTTTTCTTTTTAGCGATTTTTGATTTTGGCCATTTTTCATTTTGAAGATTTTTGGTTTTTGGGCGATTTTTAGTTTTCGCGAATTTTGGGTTTGACGATTTTTGATTTTTTCGATATAAAGGGTATTTCAATAAGAGCGCTACAAAAGTTTTTTTTTTAAATAAAACAAAAACGGTTTTGGATATCAATGAAATTCTTTATTCCTGTGAAAGTACGTTCGATGCCATTATGTATGGAAATCGATCTCTTTTGCATGGCCACCACGGGCACGCTGCAATTTCACGTTCGATATTCGTACGAAGTTCATCAATCGTCGCTGGCTTGTTGGCATAGACCATAGACTTGACGAAGCACCACAGGAAATAGTCCAACGGCGTCAAATCGCACGACCGAGGCGGCCAATCAACTGGACCATTTCGTGAAATAACACGTTCTCCAAACTTGGTTTCCAATAAATTGATTGTGACATTCGCTGTGTGGGTTGTGGCGCCGTCCTGTTGGAACCACATGTCCTCCAAGTCTATATAATCCAATTGGGGCCAAAAATTTTCGGTTATCATTGACCGGTAGCGATTCCCATTCACAGTAACGTGCCGATCTTGATCTTCACGGAAGAAGTACGGCCCAATGACGCCGCCAGCCCATAAACCGCACCAAACCGTAATTTTTTCGGGATGCAATGATGACTCATGGAGTAGGTGTAGATTGCTGTCTGACCCATAACGCATATTTTGTTTATTGACGAAGGCATTCAGCCAGAAATGAGCCTCATCGCTGAAGATGATTTTTCGATGAAAATCCGAATCACTTTCAAGTTGTTGCTCAGCCCAATTCACGAACATACGACGCTTCTGATGGTCAAGCGGCTTCAGTTCTTGCGTCAATTTGATCTTGTAAGGATGTAGGCCAAGATCTTTTCGCAAAATTCGCCACAACGACGTCACAGATATGCCCAACGCTTGAGAACGATGTGTGAGAGACACATTTGGGCTTTCTTCAACTGAAGCCTCAGCGGCAGCAATATTCTCGACACTACGGGCACTTCTTTGTCTCACTGGTACGGGAACATTTTGTACTGTACCTGTGGATTCAAATTTTTCCACTAGACGGTCAATTGTTGATCTGCTAGGACGATTATGACGACTATAAATTGGACGTAGCGCTCTTAACGTTGAGGCCACTGACTCCGAATTTCAGTAGTAAATTTTAATAATTTCGACTCGTTGTTTGCTCGTATATCTTTCCATCATGAAATGGCAAACCTTACTGAAGAGAAATGTCAAAAGAGCGGCAAGAAATATGGCGTCGTTTGCTGTCCCTGTCTTTCTACTTTTATAGCGTCCCTGTTGAAAAACCCTTTATTTTTTACGATAATTCACATTGATAACTAACGTACTTGTCAAAAGACTTTCCCTTTCGTAGTACTGCTTCGATCGCGCCCATTTATTTGTCCGACTAATCATAGAAAAAACCTATGGGCACACGCAAAGCCACAAAGCTCTCTCTTTTATAGTACTCCAGATATATGATATTAAATAGTTACTTTGCATGGGGAGTGCCACGCCCATTGTTGTGAACTCGCAAATTTTTTGTCCGACTACTCATACTAAGATCTGATGGGGTCGTGCAAAGTGTCAAAGCTTCCCTTTTTAGTACACCAGTTATATGATATCATATATTTACTTTGTACGGGCGGTGCCACGCCCACTGCTCCGATCACGCCCATTTTTTGTCTGACTAATCACATGAATAACTTATTGGCTCACACAAAGTCCCAAAACTCTCACTATTACATTACTCCCGATATATAGCATTTTATATTTAATTTGTGTGGTAGATGCCACGCATATTGGTCCGATACTGCCCATTTTTTGTCTGACTACACATCAGACAAATTTGAAAAGCTCTCTCTATCACAGTACTCGAGATATATAATATTGAATTATTACTTTTATGTGAGGTACCACGCCCACTTATCCGATCCCGCCCATTTCCAGCGTAGCTACTAATATTAACAATAGGTGACCTCACACAAATTTGAAAGCTCTCCTATCATAGTACTCATATATGTATATATTAAAAATTTACTTTGTGTGGGAGGTGCCAAGCCCACTAAAAATATTTAAATAATTATAGCCTATAGCACTTCCCATATCCGCAGTAAGACTCTGATGAGACTCAGATGAGTAGTTACGGGGATTACCTCCTACAAACAAACAAACACACATTACCTCTTTATAACATTAGTATAGAAAATATTCGAAAAAGTAAAGTTAATACTGTTATTACAACAAACACAAAGAATTTTGAAATTTTTTTTAGAAGTGGGTCCATATTTTAAGTCATATATTGGCACCATGACGCTCGATTTATCCCATTTAAACACAATATTATCCTAAGTCTACCCAAGTAAATGTGAATGAGCGATTTCAACAAACGGACAGGCGGACAAACGGATGGACGGACAGACAGACAGACGGACATCGCTATATCGATACAAGTTATTGTAAGGGCCATCGACTCGGAAAGTGATTCTGAGTCGAAATGATTCAGAAAGCGATTCTGAGTCGATCGGTATAATAATAGATGGGTCTATTTTTGATAGTTACATGACAATTCAAGCTGTTGCTGATCGAAATCCCTGAGGATTGGTTTTATAAAAAATCTCCTGTTTTCTTTTAAATTCGGGTGTGGCGAATATGTGATACATACCCTCCACCCGTGTTCTAACCACAATATAATAACAAAGGGTGTCAACACTAAGAGACAAAAAAGGCTAGATTTTAATTTATAATGGCAAGATTTTTTAATAATGGCAAGATTTTTAAAATTAATAAGATAATTAACACAAATTTTAGGTATTGTCGTGCTCTTTTAATTCAAATCAATTATTAAATGCAATAAGCATAAATTTAAACATATACAATTGTATTTTTGTTTGTTTGTCTATTAGCGATGCATATACATTTTTGTTTATGTTGTACAATAACAAGCAACAAAAACAACAACAATAAAAATGTGTATGCATCGCTGATTCAGGTCTAGATACACATACTCTGTTACGTATAAACATTTTTCACTACTTTTTATATAAAATTTTATTGGAGTATCTTTGTATTTTTATACGTCATTCTCGACCTGTTTGGCTTAGAGGCTCCAAATTCAATACCAAACTGCTGCAGATTATGACGAACATTTTAAGCCTGAGAAATGCGACCCACTCGACCTATTGCAGATAGTAGAATTTATTCAACAGACAGACAGACAGATGGACATCGGCAAGTCGACAACTCCTTTTATAAGGATCAGGAATATTTATAGGTTCTGGAGTTTCCGGAATTTTTTGATGGGTCACAAATAGATTGATGTATACCCTCTGCATGGTGGAGTGGAGCGTATAAAAATGGTTTTCATGGGAAATTCGATTGAGCAGTGACTTCAAATTTTAAAAAATTGAGTTATTGAAAATTAATTGTACTAAAAAATTCGGGAGGGCTTGTTCAAGCCCAGCCAAAAACTCAAAATTATCCAATTAATTGCGAATACAATTTTTATATGTTGTATTTTCTTTAAAGTAATACATCTCGAAGATAACACTCTTTATTAAAGATTAGTTATTACAATTCTTATGTTATTAATAATTGAATAGATTTTCTCTATATGAATTTTTGCACAAAGAGCGGCCATGAGATTTATACCTGTGTCTATTTATTGCTACTTATTGCAGAACAACACAAACTATTAAACTATTTAAATTATTTATTAAAATTAAATTATAAATATTATGAAAATAATCAAAATGCTGAAGACATAAATTAAACAATTGCCAATCTTTCGGGGCATAGATCTATAATATTAATAGGCTAGGCGATTTCTTGTGACCGATGTTTTATTCCACCGTTTTATCCCGATTGTTACCAAACGTATATTATTTGAAAGGTAATTCTTTTTAGCCGTTTTGCAGATTTACAGATTTTTAAATTTTTTCTTTTATTTTGAGTAGATTGCATTTAAAGTTGCTGCTAACACAAACATAAAATTATACAATGCTATGTGTGTGTTTATTAAATTTATTAATGTGTTTTGTGTTGACTTGGCTATAATTGATTAGCATAACTTTAGGATATTTACTTAATGAAAAAATAAAATTTCCTAGAATTTGCACTCGAATTTCGAGGGCTGGAATCTGCTAGTAATATATTAAAATAAAAGAAAGGGCTAATTGATCTACAAAATATATACTCTACTACCGAATACCGTTCAATGATGTTTTGTCCTAGTCTAAATTAGTAAATGAAGAGTTTTTGGTGTGGATTTAAAATTTTTATTTAAATAAACAACGATAATGTAAATGGATATTTTTCCAAATATGTTATTATGTATGTGGTATACCACGTCCATTAATCCTATCACGCCCATTTTTGGATCAACTACGCACATTTGTAATTGTTGAACTGACACAAAGTTTCTAGACTCTGGCTATTATGGGACTCTATTTATGTTATGTTATGCTATACTATATATTAGAAGTGCCACGCCCACTAATCTCATTAGGGGCTAAATTACAAAAAAAAAAGACTAGAAGAGCCCGAACCAAACCTAATCTTAGATCGATAGTTCTTATTGCTCCGAAATGAACGTTACAAATAAACGCGCCAACGTGTTCTCTAATATCTCAATCGCCTTAAACATTTATCTTGCAGAGTTATAGGTCAATGAAGCTTCACACTGCTTTAAGTTCATTTCTGAGATATAACTTCAACAAGCCTGACTTATTCCACTACCGATGTCCGCTTTTTAAAGACATTTCTTCTACCTTTAATCTTTTCAAAATTTAGCGGAGAGCCAAGAATTATTTTTCATATTTGGGTTTTCTAAAGGCCGGGTTAATAATAAATCTTACCGTCCTCCTCGTCCATGGGGAGCAGACAGATGTCATATACACTTATTTTAGTAAAGCTTTTGAAAAGGTGGATAATATATTATCAGGTTCACACCAAGGCTATTGACTCTGTGCTGAAAAGGTTTTTTGCTAATCTCTCTAAGTGGTTTATGTTGAAGTTATGATGACTTATCATCACATACATAATAACAGGCTAAGTCTTATTAGACTCGCAACTATTGAGAGTAGGAGGACCCTGCTGTGTGTTACCTTTGTATTCAATCTTGCTAAGGATGATGTTGACTCGGAGTCTCTTGTAGATCCACAAGACATTCTAAATTCATTTGAGATCCACAACACATTTCAAACCGTTTCATTTGGACTATTTTAGGACTAGTTATGCTAATTCTTATCCTTTCTGCAGATTTTGTCATGATTATAATTTCGTTGTTTTTGTTTGTAATATGTAATTTTTATTAAGCATTAGCGTGATATAATTGAGTACTTTACCTAATTATTTTTGGTTGTGTTGCTTATATTAAATTTGCTTCTTACTTATTAAACAGTGCAACAGCCACTCTGGGAATGAGAAATTCAAAATCGGGGTGGAAGTACTAGGCCAGTGTAATAAAACCTACAAATGATTTACGTTCTCAGGCCAACATTTCTTTTATATCATCTTATATATTTTTTCCTCATAGTTTTTAAGCTATAACTCAAAACCCATTAATGATTTCTCATTTCATTCTTCAGCAAAATTGTAGCTAAGGCTTAAATAAATCTTATATATTAAAAAAAATTTATGAAAACTAAAGTCAATCCGTCTGGCCATTCTATCCGGCCGTTTTTTAAAATTTTTTTTATTGAAGGGTATTTAGACACAGATATGTCATCAATCATTTAAATTTACTCAACTCCCAACTTTTACGCCCACTTTTTGTATACAATTCATTTTCTGTTCTTTGGTACATTCGTTCGCTACACAATTTTTTTTACGGTTTTCTCTGAAATTTGCTACGCACGGTTTCTGTACTCCAGGGAGGTCGGCATATGATTCTTACCGGCCACGCCTACTTTTACGTCCACTTTTTGTATACAATTCGTTTTCAGTTTTTTGGTATAGTTGTTCGCTATACAAATTTTTATTTTTCAACGGATTTCTCTGAAATTTGGTACAAACGATTTCATACTCCAGGAAAGGTCGTCGTATGATTTTTACCGCCCGCGCCTACTTTTACGCCCACTTTTTTTTACAAAATTCATTTTCTGTTTTTTGGTATATTTGTTCACTATAGAAATCTTTATTTTTCAAGGGATGTATCTGAAATTTGGTACACACGCCCTCTATACTCCAGGGAAGGTCACCATGTGCTTCCTACAGGTAACGCCTACTTTGCGCCCACTTCTATGTATATAAAATTGATTTTTTTACCCTATACCACTATGTGGTTTGGGTATAATGACTTTGTGCTGCTGTTTGTAACTACCAAAAATATTTGACCTAGACCCTTCTTTTATTATACCGATCGAATCAGAATCACTATCTGATTCGATTTAACGATGTCCGTCCGTCCGTCTGTGTCCATGTAAAACTTTTAATCAAACTGCAGGTCGCAAATATGAATATATTTTGATGAAATTTGGTATATAAGCTTTCGTCGGATGAACGGTATTGAAATTGGTGAGAATCGGTGCATGTTCAGACCTAGCCCCCATACAAATGACCCCTATGAAATCAACATAAATTGACATAAGATCCAAATTATCAAATAAATCTTAGTCAAATTGGGTTTGTATGTGTTTATTATATCCATTAATCAGTAGTCCAAAAATGATCCCTATGGGACAACTCTTAGTCATAGGCCCCATATAGAGCTGCTTCCCGATCTTCACCTAAATCTATCAAAAAACAAAGCTATTGCACTGATTCTTCTCAAATTTTGTTTGTATATATTTTTGCAAAATACAAGAGACCTTACCAAACATGGTCAGGATCGGTCCATTTTTGGGCCTAGTCCCCATATAGATATATCATCCGATTTGAACTCTTTCATATCTGCAGCTGAAAAAATTAATCAAAATTCCACTCAAATTTGATTTGTGCTTATTTTCTATATCCAGTTAGTTGGGCCTGAGAGATAGGTTCCCTAAACGCATGGTATAGGGTATCCTGTAGTCGGTCTAGACCGACTATAATTTTCTTACTTGTTTTCCTTTTATTTGTTTCTTTGATTCATTGCTATACAAACTTTTATTTTTCAATGGCTTTCTCTGAAATTTGGAAAACGTGATCTCTCTACTCCAGCAAAGGTTGCATTATAATCTTTCTTGCTACGCTTACCTTTACGCACACATATTTATAAAATTCATTTTTTGTTTTTTGGTATATTAGTTCGTTATAGTAATTTTTATCTTTCGCCATATGATTTTTACCGACCACGCCTACTTTTACGCCCACTTTTCATATAAAATTCATTTTTTGTTGTGTGGTATATTTCTTCCCTATACAAGTTTGTATTTTTGAACGGATTTCTCTGAAATTTGGTTTACACGGGAATAACTTCACGGTGAACAAATCTCCAAATTTAAAAAAGGTCCCCAAAAGAAATGAACAAATACCCCATTTTTTTTAACGAAATAAAAAATTAACTTACTCCTCAAATTCATTCTTAAATTTTTATATATTTTTATTTAATGAATTTTGTTATATATTTATTTTAGTGAAAACTTGCATACTGCTCTCAATATATGTGCTACAATAAACGCATTTAAAATGAGTATTCTTTTCAATAGCATCATTTCGGTGCGCGGAAGCTACGTGCTCGCGGAACACAGCTTAGCTAGAATATCGGAATGATCAGAAAAATATATTTTGACGATTAAAATAAGTTAACGAGAACTGAGCGGCAGCACGGGTGTAGCTGCCAAATGCGCGGACGCGGAAGCGACTCGCTCGCGGAATACAGCTCAGTGAAAAGTCTTATAATGAATTGCATCTACGTTTGTGCAATAATTACAATACATATACTATAAGCAGTTGCTTAAAACAACCTTACGGCACAATTCTAAACGTCGCATTAGTTTTTCTTTTTTGGAACTTCTTTGAATTTGACTTCTCTGCTCAATGATGATCACTTATTGAATGAAGTAATGCAATTTTAAGAAGTTCTGATTCCTGTAATTTGCAAACGATCCCGTTATATTTGATGTTTATAAATAAACTAAAAAAAAAAAAAACTTAAAGCGGTTTCGCAGCTTATTTTTGAATCATTTTTGCTGCAGCATCTTATAAAAAAACTTCTAAATTAAAAAATTAAAAAAATTTGAATTGAAATAAAAAATGAATTTATTGCCGACACAAAATTTTTGCGGAGAAACTTCAGCGTCATCTCAAATATATGTAAAGTGCATATGTAGGTATGTACAAAAACCGTACATCACATATGACAACTCTTACGAAAACTGAGAATAGTGGAAATTAGAAGTATAAATGCAAAAAATATTCAAAAATTCAAAAAAATAACGATTGTTTGTTTGGACAGAGTTGTATCTTCTGAAATTAATACAAAGTAAAGCTGTATGGTACGAAAACTGAAAACTAACCACACTGCTCGTAGGCCTGACTTTAGGTGAGTGTGTTAAAGCGCTGACCAAAAAGTGCAAGTACGAGTGTATGTGAAGGTTCACGGTTCAAAACCTCACGGCCGCCCTAAGTAGAAAAAATTTTCATATAGAAACAATCTATTCAGTTAAAACATAACAATTATCACAATGTTCATTAAAATCGCTGATGAAGGCTGAAATGCCAGAAACCGGTCCGATTAAGAATACAGTGCAGTTATGAATTTTTGAAATATATGCTTTTCTTCTTCTTTACCACGCACCATTTAAACAAAATTAAAAAATTGCATATTAATTACAGTAGTAATTGCAATATGTCTGAAAAATGACTATAAATCAAACAAACGAAACTTCATTTTGTTGGGGAATTTGTTCATTGGGGACTAAGTACTCAGCGCCTGGTAAGCATAGTGAACCATTTTTCAAGTCAAATGCCCTTTTATCCCGGGCAAGACCGAGTAAAAACAGCTAGTAATGAAAAAAACTTATTGAATTAAATAGATTAAAAAAATTGAAAAAAATAAATTGAATGATAAAATAAAATTTCCTAGAATTTGCACCCGAATTTCTAGGGCTGGGCTTTGCTAGTAATTCTTATTAATATTTCCATGTAAAAAATAGAAAAAAAATACTGATGTATGTTTTCTTTAGCATTAAAAATTTTTACACATGCTGATTCCTTTCTTATATATGCTGTAAGAGTCAATGTTGCATTTACGGTCCTAGAAATATTTTATTAATCTGGTCACCCTCAACAAAACACACAATCTAATCTAATGAAGATTCAACTAATGGCTCCTCTTTAGGTTTTTATACACAATGTTAATATTATTTACGTACAATTTATGAATGCTGTACATACGAAATTTATGTATATTTTACTCGTATTTAGGTTGTTAAATCAAGCCACCGTAATGTGCAGTGTGTGGTTTTATTAAGTACTTTCTTACTACAATATGTTGTATGTTGTCTAACTATATGCAAAAGCATACATATTTTCTACTGGTGCCAATGCTGTAGTTAACCACCATTGACCCGTGATATATTAGATGATCGAGAAGGGAGGGGGGCTTTGGTAAATTTCTTGGTTACTAAGTGAAGTTCCCTTTCTCTCATGATTTTACATACAGACTCTACTAACCGCACTTTAGATGCAGTGATTTGGTTTTTCATGTTGTATGTTTTTTTTTCTCATATTGTACTCGTATCTCCTTGTAAGTTTTAGTTCGACGTGCATGCGTTTTTTTGTTCCTAAATTAATAAATAATCAAGATAGTCATTTGATATATTACTTGTTTGTAAAATGACCGCAGTTCCATAATTCATTTCATTTTATATTTTATAACAGAGAAAATTTGGATTTCAAATGTTAAATTTTTTTGTTTGTACAATTTATTTTTGATAATTGTATCAAGATTTTTTTTGTAGAAATTAATGTCTTTTATGTCTACTATACCATACGATCTGTGAATGTTTAATGTAAATTATGTGAACATATTTTAATTGTGGCTGTAGGTTTATCTTAGAAGTGGCATCTTTTTTTGTTTTTAAATACAACCCTTTATTCCCTGACTTATTTATTGTTTTATTGCATTTTTATCGATTTTTATAAAAAAGAAATTTGTCGTTGACCTTTAGATTGCCATCATTTTGGCATATGTCTAACAAAAAGTTCTTTGTTTAGTTTTTGGCGAAAATAAAGAACATACGTAAAATATGTTTTTCACTTAAGTAGCAGCTGGTCAATAATAATAATAATATTTATGAATATTTTGTGTATACATAACAATTTAACACAATATTTAAGTAGTAACTTTAAAAAATGAAAATTTCCATTATAAATATATTTATAAAAATAAGCAAGAGTAAAAAATACGGCCGACTCATCTTCATACGAATCGAAAATAGAGTTGGATACGTGAGAAGAAATCACACATGAACGCATTAGGCAACAAAAAATGAAAAAATATTTGGCCTCTAAGTGTGATAGTTTTTTTTACTATATATGAAAAAAAATTTTTAAAGATTTATTTAGGTTTTTTTTTAATTCAGGGAGCCTAAAATTTAAGATACAGTAATATTTATGACATATGCGTAGTTAAATGAGGAACTTATGGCCAAATTTTTACCCACAATTTTACTTAATATTACTTTTTTGGAAGAAAAAGTAACAAAAAGTTTTTTTCACTTAATATTGAAAATATTATTATGAAAATTCTTTACATTATGAAAATTTGTTACATTTTTCTTAGTTTTAGTGTATATTGAGCAGTAAAAAACATGTTTAGAAATATTTTAGAGCTCCTTTTATTTTAATTTTTTTTTTTTAAACTAAAACTTTAGTGCGCAAAATTTGAGCCAAATCGGACAATGCTTTTTGGATGCGCATTGAGTTCAAAATTCAAATATGCATTTATATGTAAAAATTAACAAAAAAATCATTTTTCACAAAAATTTTGATATTAAGAATTGCGATTGAATTAAATTAATTAATAAACCATAAACTAGAGTAAATTATCGTTCTAATAAAAAAAATATGTTTTCGGTTGAAAAACAGCCAAGGCAATAAATGTAGATTTCCTTAAATTTGACATTTGACCTTAAAGAGGGACAGTTTATATTGTTTTAATTTAACCTTAATTTACACGATTGAGAACAAATATCAAGTAGTACAATATTTTGAAAAAAGATATTTGAAATATGAAAACACCAAAAAGATGTGGCCTATAAGTTGAAAAAGTATGAAAAATCAAATTTTTCTTCAAATCCGCTGAAAAAAAACGCTGCCCTCACCAAATTAAAAATATGATACCTACAATATTTGGCATTTTTTATCACATATATCTTGCTAATAAGACCTTAAAGTCCAATCGTTGATTTCGGTAAATTTCTTGAACAAAATTTTTGAAAAAGTAAAATTGGAGATTTTGAAGTAGTGCTAAAAAATACTTACCGTTTTGACATTAATTTAGAACGGCATAACAATAGACGAGATGCAAAATACTCTACATAGGATCATGTTGGGATCAGGAGAATGCAAAAATGTTGTTGTTGTAAATTATTTCAATATTTTTAATAATGTGAGCTCGGTTTTCTTAATCGAGTGGTCTGCGGCGCATTTATTGCCTTTATTGTAAAATAATGAATGCTATGTTTGTTAGTGTTGTATCTTCTAAGATTATTATGAATGAAAAGCTCTTTGGTATAAAACTGATTTTTAACTGCAATGCTCGTATGCCTGACTTTAGGTGAGTGTGTTAATGCTCAAAACTGCAAGTACGAGTGTATATGAGATAGTCGCAGGTTCAAACCTCACTGCCGCCCTAAACGGAAAAATTTCATATAGAAACAATCTAATCAATTCTAACAACTACAATATTAATAGGTAAAGCGATTTCTTGTGACCGATGATTTGTTAAACAGTTTTCTCCCGAATTTGACCAAACCTATCTTATTTAAGAGGTATTTCTTTTTAGCTGTTCACCAGATTTACAGATTTTAAAATTTTAAAATATCTTTTGAGTAAAATGCATTTAAAGTTGCTACTTACACATACGTAAAATTATACAGTGCTATGTGTGTGTTTATTAAATTTGTTAATGTGTTTGAAAAACAAAATGAGTTTGTTTTCTTCATTCCCAATAATAATTGTGTGTAGTTGAAAAATAATTTTGGCCATAAACCACTCACAATAATAATTGTGTCGAACTGAAAAATTATTTTGGACATAAACCAATAACGCAATCGATATTTAAAAAGTGTTAAATTATGAATATAAATTATAAAATAATTTATTAAATGAAAAAATAAAATTTCCTAGAACTTGCACTCGAATTTCGAAGGCTGGGACTAGTAACAATTATTACAATGTTTTATATAGTCACTGATGAAGGCTAAATGCCAGAAACCGGTCTGATTAAAAATACGGAGTAGTTGTCATTTTTAGAACTACACAGTCTTACAAACGTTTGCATACCCCTGATAATATTTAAGTTTTTTATATAAATTACTAGATGTAACCCAGTGTGCTTCACTACCCCCTCCCCCCCCCCCCCCCCACGAATCGATTTGAAAGGTCTCACGCAAAGTTCCAAGGCTCTCACTATTACAGCAATTTAGATATATCACATTTAATATTAAGTTTGTATGGGGGTGCCACGCGCATTTGTCCAATCCCGCCCATTTTTTGTCTGACTACTCACGTTAATAATAGATGACATGAGACAGATTTGCAAAGCTCTCTCTATTATAGTACTTAGTATATATGATATTAAAAATTTACTTTGTATGGGAGGTGTCACGCCCACTAAAAATATTTACAAAAATACAAGCCATATCCGCATTAAGACTCTGTGAAAATTTTTAGGAAGATCACGGAGATCTGTGAAAATTTCAGGAAGTAGTTACGGAGATTACCTCCTACAAACAAACACACTTTACCTCTTTATTATGCTAGTACAGATTATTTTATTTCGATACTTGCTGATATACAATGTTTTTTGTTTTTTCATTCGGTACGACAATTATCAGATTTTTCAGCGTTCCTACCATGGAGGTGCATGTCACTGCCCATGAGAAGAACATGGATTTTCCAAATTAGATCTGGCAACACTTAACTATTGGCCTTGATCTTAATATATCATTTGGCAATTTTTATTTTTAGGGATTTTTGATTTTGCCCATTTTTGATTTGGAGATGGTTGTTTTTGGGCGATTTTTATTTTTCCACGACAAATCACATTGATAACTAACGTACTACTCAAAAGACTTCATATTTTTTATATAGGAGGTGCCACGCCCACTTATCCCATCGCGCTCAATTTTTATTGGATTAATTAATATCTGATGGACTCGTGCAAAATGTCGAGTTTTTCCCTTTTATAGTATACCAGTTATATGATATTAGATATCTACTTTGCATGGGCGGTGCTATTTTTTTTCGACTAATCATGCAAAGAATATATGAGCTCACGCGAAGCCACAAAGCTCTTTCTTTTACAGTACTCCAGATATATGACATTAAATAGTTACTTTGCATGGGGAGTAACACGCCCATTGGTGTGAACCCGCCAATCTTTTGTCCGACTACTCATACTAAGATCTGATGGTGTCGTGCAAAGTGTCAAAGCTTCCCTTTTTTAGTACACGCCCACGCCCACTGCTCCGGTGCCACGCCCACTGCTCCGATCACGCCCACTATTACACTATTACTCACTATTACAGTACTCCAGATATATGGCATTTTATATTTAATTTGTATGGCAAGTGCCACGCCTATTGGTCCGATACTGCCCATTTTTGGTCCGACTACTCACATTAATAATAGGTAACAACAGACAAATTTGAAAAGCTCTGTATATCACAGTACTCGAGATATATAATATTGAATTATTCCTTGTATGGGAGGTACCACGCCCACTTATACGATCCCTCCCATTTCCGGCATAGCTAATATTAACAATAGGTGCCCTCACACAAATTTGCAAAGCTCTCCCTATCATAGTACTCAATATATGTATATGATATTAAAAATTTACTTTGTGTGGGAGGTGCCACGCCCACTAAAAATATTTAAAAAATTATAGCCTATAGCACTTCCCATATCCGCAGATGAAAATTTCAGGAAGAGCAGATGAGTAGTTACGGAGATTACCTCCTACAAACACACAAACAAACAAACACACATTACCTCTTTATAACATTAGTATAAACTAATGGAAAATGCTTCAATGATTTTTAAAATTTTGTATTGGATTTTATTTAAAACAAAAGAAAATTTAAAATATTTAAAGTTCATAAATATATTAAAGAATATAAAATTATTTTGTTTTTGGTTTTACCTACATATATTTACAAAAGTTTACATATGGTCACATCTTGTATGGCCTCCTTTTCCTTTTATTACAGAATATAGTCGAGATGGCATAGATAAAGCTAATTTTTTGGTTGTTCCAACGTTTCCTTCAGAGCTGGAATGGATGTAATTTGACGTTTGCTTAGACGTCTTTTTAAAATGTCACATAAATGTTCAATAATATTTAGGTCAAGTGACTGCAGGAGATGTTCTAGCATGTAACAATCTTAAAAGAATGCTTCGGATCGTTATACTGGAGAAATATAGAATTTTCGTTCATATGCAATATTTGGTCACAAGGGATGTAGCTGCCCTTTAAACTATCTAAGTACATGGCTTTATCCATAGAGCCATCGATGAACCTGAGTTTATCAACCACATTTACAGCCATATATCCTAAGACCATGACTGAACCTCCTCCATGTTTCACTGTGGAATTAACATTCTGTACCAATAAATCCTTATTTGGCTTACGCCAAACTTTGGTCCGGCCATCACCTCCGAATATCATAAATTTGCATTCATCGGTGAATATTACACTTTCCCCATTTGAGTGAACATTTTCGTATTTCTGGGCATATTCTAAGCGTTTCTGGATGTTCACAGATCTTAGTAGGGTAATTCCATGCAAAGGTCAGCCTTAGGTTCAATTTTTAAATTTTAATTTAAATAATTTTTTTTGATGCCATTTCTAAGAAAAGGGTTCAGATAGAATGAAAATATGACAATAGTTTGTTATATGTATTTTTATAGCCCCTATTTTTCCAATAAGAAAGGAAAAGTTTAGTAGTGAAGTAATTTTGATACTAAAAGTAGTGTCATGTATGTCACATTAACAAATGCTTCTTTTTATTATAATTTATTTCATAATTAAAATTTTTTATAGACTTTATTAAAAAACTAGCTCTTATATTAACTATAGACAACTCTTTCATATATGTCATTCAAATAACTTCAGAGCTTTTCTGTGTTTCAAACATCATCTAAAATTATATATTTTTTTGTCATGTCTGTCATGACTGCTTTTTGTCCCCAATTATTAATAACAATAATACTTTCTCACTTTTTAAATATCTTGTTCAAGTCCGTCTGCATATTTTTGTATATTTTAATGAACAGTGACAAACTTTTACTGTATAATATGGATTAGAAAGATCTATGAATGTCATATCTGTCACTATGGAATTAGCCAGTAGTGGTTTTATCTCACAACTCTGTTATTGTACCCATGCCTCTAAATGCTTCTGTGCACTGTCTGGTCGACAACAGTAATTCCCAAATTTGACTTTCAATCTCTATATAATTCGACTGCACTTTGCTTAGGATTTTCTTGAACGTTCTCTTTGTTTGTCTAGAATACGGGGCGTCCAGAATGTACCATTGTCTTCGAAATATTTTATTATTGTTTGTGCTGTGGGCTTTTTTAAATTTAATAAATTTCCAATTTTATAAAGAGATTTGCTGATTTTCGGATTGCTTCAGAAATTTCTTTGCCTTTGCCCATTTTACTCCACTACTGTCACTTTATGAGTATTAATTTCGAAATCTGACCACTTTTTGTGAAAGTTCAAGCTGTAAAAATGATTTGAAGCAAAGCATGCATCATGAAATTTCTAGCGGCACTTATAACAGTACACAATTTTTATTGCAGGGTATGTATAATTATGTAACTTTAAATAATTATACGTTTTTGGTTGTTATTTGTTAACAACCAAAAAAAAAATATTTTACAATATGATGAAAATGCTTTATTTTTTTACTTTAAATAAAAAATGTAAGTAAAAAGAAAGTAAAATCGTATTTTCTTCAAGAAAACATAAATTTGTCTACTGTATGTAAACTTTTGTTAGACTGTGCATATGCTTTCTTCTTCTGTACGCAACATTAAAAATAAATGTATATTTATTTTGTTTTTTTTTTTTATAAAATTGAAAAATTTGCATTTAAGGAATCGTTTAAGTTAATATTAAAGATCATCATCTTCATCATCATTTTCATAATAATTTTAGATAAATTTTTTAATAAAGTTTTCAACATGTTTTCTGCTTTAAATGGTTTTAAAAATAAATTTTTATAATATTTTCATAGTTATGTAATTGATGTTAGATGTTTGTTTGAATAACAACAACAAGTTTGTTTTCGATATAATATTTTTTTTTAATTCAACACTTTTCATAAATATCACAAAAACCATATGTTTTAAACCTCTTTCTTTTAACTCATACTCTCTGTCTGTCTGTCTGTCGTGGGGCAACCCCATTCCCCCTTATCAAATTGATCTGAAACTTGGCCCATAGTCTTGTTGTGACTACAGTCATGGAGTGATATAAATGTCATTTCCCCTCATCCGATCGATCTGAAACTTGGTCGATAGACTTGCTGTGAAAAAGATTAACTTTGACATAGTCACCCACATTCACGCATATTCATGCACAGTCACGGAGTGATTCAAATTAATTTCCGCTCATCCCATCGATCTGAAACTTTTTCCATAGACTTGGTGCGACCAAATAATAATTTTAAAATAGTCACGCAAAGTCAACCTCTGTCACGGAGAGATTCAAAACTCATATGCATAAGGAAAGAAAGAGTTTTAATAAAAACTCTGTTTTTATGGGTTAGATTATTTGTGTACAGAATTGGTATTCACCATAGAGAGAGAGAGAGAGACAGAGAGAGAGAGTGGCAGTATGAGAGACTTCACAGTGAATAAAAAATAAATTTTGTATTAATGCGTTGAAGCTGTGTGCCAATTTTATATATAATACAAGTAAGAAAATTATAGTCGGTCTAGACCGACTATTCGATACCCTATACCATGGTTAAGAGACTCTATCTCTCCCGTCCAACTAATTGGATATAGAAAATAAGCATAAACTAAATTTGAGTGGTATTGTTATTAATTTTTTTGGCTGCAGATACGAAAAAGTTCAGATCGGGTGCAATATTTATATGGGAACTAGGTCGAAAAATGGACCGATCCTGACCATATTTGGTAAAGTCACTTATATTTTGAAAAAATATATTCAAACCAAATTTGAGAAAAATCTGTGCATAATTTTTGTTTTTTGATAAATTTAAGTGAAGATCGGGAAGCAGCTCTATATGGGGCCTATGACTAAGAATTGTCCTATAGGGATTATTTTTGGGCTACTGATTAATGGATATAATTAACACATGCAAACCCAATTTGACTGAAATCTTTATAATAATTTGGATCTTATGGGTCATTTGTATGGGGACTAGGTCTGAACATGGACCGGATTTCACCAATTTCAATAGCGTTCATCCTATGGCCGATAAAAGCTTATATACCAAATTTCATCAAAATATATTCATGCAGTTTGATCACAAAGTTTACATGGACACACAGACGGACGGACGGACAGACGGACGGACATCGCTAAAACGACTCAGAAAATGATTCTGAGTCGACTGGTATAATAAGAAAGGTCAAATATTTTTGGTAGTTACAAGCATAGTGGTATATGGTATAACAAAGGAAATGAGTGATTAAGTTTACACTCTTACCCCGATTTAAAATTTGAGTAAAATTTTTTCACCTTCTAGTATATGGTCAGGGTATAATGACCTTGTGCTGATCTTTCATTATACCGATCGAATCAGAATCACTTTCTGAGTCGATTTGGCGATGTCCGTCTGTCCGTCCGTCCGTCTATCTGTGTGTCCATCTAAACCTTGTAATCAAACTATATGTTGCACATATAAATATATTTTGATGAAATTTGGTTCAGACTCAGTCCCCACATAAATGACCTTTATGAGATCGACTTAAATTGCCATAACATCCAAATTATCATATATGTCCCGATCAAATTGGGTTTGTATGTATTTATTATATCCATTAATCAGTAGTCGAAAAGTAAACCTTTTAGGACAATTCCTAGGCATAGCCTCCATATGAAGCAGATTCCCGATCTTCACTTACATCTATCAAGAAACAAAAATGTTGCACAGATTTTTCTCAAATTTGGTTTGTATATGTTTTTGCAAAAAATAATTTACATTACCAAATATAGTCAGGATCGGTCCGTTTTTCGACCTAGTCCCCATATTAATAAAGCATCCGATATCAACTTTTCCTTATCGAAGGCAAAAAATTTAATAACAATGCCACTCAAATTTAGTTTATGCTTATTTTCTATATCTAGTTAGTTGGACCTAAGAGATAGGGTCTCTAAACGCATAATTTTCTTACTAACAAGAAACGTATTACAACATATAACATGTTTCTTTCCTAACAAGAAACATATTGTCCAAATACAAGTAAGTCTGCCGATAAATTGACTCGGGTTGCTAAAAAAAGAGAGAAATTTTTAATAACTTAATACTTGAGCGGTTTTGGTAATATCTACATATCTGTCTGTTATCTCTCCCATTTAGTATTGCAAATCACAGAACTGCGAACATTTGAATATATTTGCCTACAATTTCACAAAAAACCCCAAATGTGAAAGTACCTCATAATGGGTTAATACTAATACTTAAAAATTACTCTGTTGTCTGTAGCTATCGATGTCAATTGTCTACATTTCGTTGTGTCGATGAGATCAATCACATTCAACAAATTTTATGACAACATTAAAATAAATCATTAATGGTACAAGCACAAACAACATTATTATGTCAAAAATCTAACTTGGAGTTATAAAATATTGAAACGTAGAACAGGCTACAACTGGGTTTAATAAAGAAATCGAAAAAAAAGCAAACACCAATTAAACTTACACATGGAGCTTATTAGAAAACCAGAATTGGTTTTCTAAATTCAACACAAAAAGAGAAGTTGGAAATGTTCAACATAAAGTCATGATTAATTATCAGAAATTGAGATTACAAATAGAAATATATAAATAATTGAGAAAAAAAAAATTCTAAACATACTCGTATTAAAATCAGTGGGCGTTTAAACTCAATCTGTAAAGAGATTTGTACATTGATCATGAAAATTACATTATAAACTTGACATTTCACTCATACAACCAAGAACAGGAATCATAGAACGCATGAACAACAACAAAGTATGAATGAATCAATGAATGGAATTGCTTGTAGGGAGTTTCTGGAGGCACTATTTACAAAAAGCCATTTAGATTGTATTTAGTTGTGTTAAACATCTGTCCTAAATCAATATATGTTGTAAATGTCATGGCTTGTTGAAATATTCCTTGGAGATATAGTTCATTTAAAAAAATAAAAAATATTATATGCCACATACACATATTTACTCACTTTAATAATCAGTCATATGTCAAGCGGTGGAATTATTTAAACAATGATCTTAAGGGAGTTTTTAAGGAATACCCGCTGTTTTTTTATACCTTCTATTTGTTTTCGAAACGAACGTGTTACGAGTATGTTCTGTGTTCATGGCCGACCTGCTTAAAAGTTTGAATGTTTGTTTTTTTTTTATGTTGTTACAAATTTAAATAAAACGCAAATTATTTTTAATTTTCTTGATAAAACAAAATTTTAATGACAGTTGTACTGGTAACAAAAACTTCCTGTACAAACGTATAAAAGGTTAACAATAATTAAAACAAAAAAACTTTAAATCATTACTTTAATGTTTTATTTTTATGGGTATTCACTGGGTAGAGGGATAACAAAATTATAAAAAATAATATTATTATGACGCATCCGTCCTTGTGTAAAGGGAATAAGTTGGACAAAACGTATCGATAATAGGGTTTAGAATTGCATAAGGCCTACGTAATTTAAACCGTACTAACACGATGAGTAGATCTGACCATTTGGATCTGTCTGTTAGGTCTGCTTCTGGACTATGCTAGTTTCTTATATAGAAAATGATTTGAATCGGTGCAGAGGTGCAAAAGTTAAGAGAGAAAATAAAAATTATATGGGCATTTCCACAGAAAAACTAATAGTTAACCAACGGTTTTTTCTTACCTGCGTCATTAAAGTGATTTATGAAAAATTAATTAAAGATATGGGTCTACAAATTACAATTTACAATTGTAATTGTAATTGTGCAATTGCGCTCTTATTTCAAAACGTAAAATTACTGCAAAAGAGCAAATAAATATCATTAAACGGTGAAATATTGATTTGATTTTAATGCTATTCTTGATAATGTCCTTATAAATCCTTCTAAGTAAAATTTTATATAAAAAGTGTTGTCCAATTCACAAAGTTTTACAATTTTTTGAGCCGGTACGCCAGCGCATATTTTTGCTTAAATCTTTAAATTCTCAGGGTGGATTATTGTAATTTTTTCCCTAATGTAGTGCTACTGAATTGCTATGAAAATATAAAGAAAACGTTTTTAAAATGTTGACCTTTTCATTATTTTCCAAATATTTTTTCGTAGTCATGTCACATCGCGTCAAAATGGAAATGCCTATATATATCAAATACTGTGCCCAAATAAGAAGCGAAATTTTCGCGTTTATCGTGTTTATCAGTACAGTTCTTGTGCCAATTTCCATGTAGACAACTGAAAGTGAATTTGGCGATTTTAACAAAGTCAGATTTTGTTGAACAAGGAAGTTCCATTAAATTTTGTTTGTTAGCTTTCGTTGACGAGGCTATATCGAAAAAAAAAATATATATTTTTAAATGGAAAAAACCGCAGAGATAGCGTTAAATAAAAAGATCGCTTCGGAAGAGAATAACATTAACTGATAAACAACACGCCAAGGAAATTAAAGACTTGGCGCAGAAAAATTGTCGATTGCCATTTAGAGATCGTGCTGATGCTGTTGGTCTTTGAAAAGAATCAGTAATCTCAGTTTAAAAGATTTTTGGGCCTCAAACGCAAAAATCTCGAATGGTTCCAAAACCCTAATTTTATTTATTTATTCATTTTATTTATTTTTTTTTGAAAAAGAAATGGTTTATGACTATCAGAATGAAGTAAACGCATAAGTACGAGATATGATCCAAAAGATCACGCCAAAGTCTATTAAAAATTTCATTCAGTTTCTTCGATTACACAGTGCAACTACCAAAACGGGAATGGGATGAAACCAAAAGCGAATGAAAGCTGACATTATCCATAACAAAACCCTCAAGGGTTTTTTTAGTTTAGTGCGAGATTTTTTTTACACGCATTTGAAGTTGGTGATTTTGAAACGCTGTCTAACAAGATCATTAAAAATATGATAAAGTAATGCTTATTTATTTTTATTATCCTGGAAGGTTGTGGTATCTTAATGTTTTTGATATTTATTTTTTAGCTAAAACTCGCCCTAGATGGCGCTGTCATACAAATTGTGCTATTTTTGTAAATTTTCAAAGAAAAAACGATGTAATTACTTTTTTTGAGGCTGAAAAATCAATTTTTTATGTTGGCTTCATGTAGAATCGGAAAACCCGATTTTTTTATTACAAAAACAACTTTTTTATTTAAAAGTATTATAACTTATTACATCTTATATCTATTATATCATTTTGGATCCGCTTAATCATCACTATCACTGTCAATTTGCATGTTTGAAGAAGCAAAAGCTCCAGAAGCAGTAGGTTGTGGATCTGTGTATATTTCTGGTTCTTGCTCTTCGTCAGTATCATCTTCATCGGTGGTTCTCTTTAACGACCAGCATAAATAACCTAACATCGACTCTAGTTTCTTTCCACTGTACCTAGTTTCTATGGTTAAAGCTACTTTTTGAAAACATTCACCTTGCTCATCCGATTCGATGGAAAGTTGGTTTTCAAACCAATCCATATGGTGATGGAGAAAATTAATTTTTAAAGACATATTCACGCCAAGTTCCTCAAAGTCTTTCTGTGTAACTATTTTATGGTCACAGTATTCATATTGAAGGGAAAACCCTAATTTGGTGTTTTTAAATTTCTGTGTAACTTTTTATAGTCACAGTATTCATAATTAAGGGGAAATCCCAATTTGGTGTAAATCTATATCTATAGGCAGAATGAAAAATAAAACAAAACTAATTTTTAAAATTTCAGCGTAACTTAAAAATACGTTTATTAACGATAGTTCAACATACATTTTTATAAAAATATAATACTTTTAAATAAAAAAAGTTGTTTTTGTAATAAAAAAATCGGGTTTTTCCATAAAAAAATCATTTTTTTCCATAAAAATAGCATTTTGGTAATAGTAACGTACTGAAAATGCACAATGTACTTCGTAGTATCATTACAAATATAGTTTACAATAAAGCCAACATAAAAAATTGATTTTTCAGCCTAAAAAAAAAAAATAATTACACCATTTTTCAATGAAAATCTACAAAAATAGCACAATTTGTATGACAGCGCCATCTAGTGTTAGTTTTATGTATTTTATAAAGACAAAAATGGATTCCTTGTCCTCAAAAACATTAAGATACCATAATTTTCCAGGATAATAGAAATAAATAAGCATTGCTTTATCATATTTTTATTGGTTTTTTCTTGTTAGACAGCGTTCCAAAATTACCAACTTCAAATGCGTGTAAAAAAATCTCGCACTAAACTAAAAAAAACAAATTGTTTTTCTTGTTTTTTCAAGACAAAAACAAACATGTATATTGTAGTATGCAATGTGTACTCGTATACAATCATATTTGTTTCAAAGTTGTTCTATTTTTAGTTTGTTACATTGGAAGAGGCTTAAATAGTATAACTTTTGCTTGAATTCTCATTTGGTTGTTTTCAGCAAATATATATGAATTTAACTTTTTACCAAACTAACTATCTACTGCTTTTGGTTACTGATGAGGGTTGGTGACTCTTCCCGAAACAGCTGTATAACCTGTCATGCAGAATATACATAGATCAATTTTTGAAACAAATGTGCTAATGCTTTTGCTTTACTTAAAGTAAAAACATTTGATCTTGAGCCTGAACAATTTCAAACTCAATCACTAAATTGATAAAGATCGAAAATAAGATTTTTTATTTTTATAAAAAATAATAAAATTAAAAAAAACCCTTGAGGGTTTTGTTACGGATAATGTCAACTTTCATTTGCATTTGGTTTCATCCCATTCCCATTCGGAAAGTTCGATTTTGTATCACTCTGTTATTGTTGTATGGTAGAAGGAATATTTTTTTGAATATTATGCGTTGTGGGCATGAAGCTATTCGCAGAGGTCAGAATTATGGGTAGACAACTTTTGCTTTTTGCACCACGATAATGTAATAATATTCGAGGCTATTTTGCACAAAATTCGACTAATATCGTTCGTTCGTCTGATTTAATACCATGTGACTTCTGGCTATTCAATAAACACAAAATACGTCTCCGGGGATATTGTTTTGATTTAGAAGATAAAAGCCGAATTGCTGCACGCTTTTGAAGGAAATTCTGGAAATCGACTTTGACAACTGTTTCGAAGATTTGGTAAATCGTTGACATAATTGTATTGTATCGGAGGAATATTATTTGGATGGTTAAATCAATTTGGACGAATAGATTAAGATTTTTTATTTTATAACAAGTCACATTTGGTTGGAATACTGTGGATAACTATACCCTATACCACTATGTGGTTTGGGTATAATGACTTTGTGCTGATGTTTGTAACTACCAAAAATATTTCACATAGACCCATCTTCTGAATCACTTTCTGAGTCGATTTACCGATGTCCGTCCGTCTATGTGTCCATGTAAACCTTGTAATCAAGCTACAGGACGCAAATATGAATATATTTTAATGGAATTTGGTACATTAGCTTTTATCGGCTATAGGATGAACGCTATTGAAATTGGTGGAATTCGATCCTTGTTCAGACCTAGTCCCCAAACAAATTGTCATAAGATCCAAATTATCACATAGATCTCGGTCAAATTAGGTTTGTGTGTGTTTATTATATCCATTTATCGGTTATCCTAAAATAAACCTGATATGGCAATTTTTTGTCACAGCCCCCATATAAAGCTGCTTCCCGATTTTCACTTAAATCCATCAAAAAACAAAAATATTGCACGGATTTTTCTCAAATTTGGTTTGTATATATTTTTTTGAAAATGTAAGTGACTTCACCAAATATGGTCACGATCGGACCATTTTTCGACCAGTCCACATATAAATATAGCATCCGATATGAACTCTTTCATATCTGCAGCCAAAAAAATAACAACAATGCCACCAAAATTTGGTTTATGCTTACTTTCTATATCCACTTAGTTTGACCGATGAGATAGGGTCTCTAAACCATGGTATAGGGTATCGTATAGTTGGGCTAGACCGACTATAATTTTCTTACTGTTCTAAATCATTCTTGCTTGTAAAATTGAAATATGTATAACTGCATGTTATAGCATTCAACAAATTTTTTTTGTTGATAAACTTGAAGGATATTCAAGGATGAATACAAAATATAAATTACATATGAAATAAAGTCTGCTGTAAAAATGAACCATAAGTAATAAGTATAAGTTTGTCATTCCGCTTGTTGTAATTAGAAAAAAATCTGTACCCTATAAAATATATATATTCTAGATCCTTATAACAAACGGAATTGATATTTCGATGTCCGTCTGTCCGTGTGTGGAAATCATGGTCACTCCTTTAATGGGTCAGCTGAGTTGGTAATTTTATGTGAAAATGATTGACTGATATCCTAAGCAGGCGCATGTTCAAAATTTTAAAAATTCGTTCAGTAGGTTTCGAGATTTGAAAGAAAATTTAAAGAAACTAGAAAAAATATGATTTTTCTATGTTTTTCTTGTTAGTGTTGTTATTCTAAAATTTTTTCTTACAATTGATGTTGCTGTTGTTGTCGTTGTTGCATTTAAGTGTGTGTGTATGGTTATACTCCAGGCTACAGGCGTTCAGAGGTCCAAGTCATAAGTCTAAAAGCCGGCTCAACGCCGCCGCTGCCGATAAAGGCGGTTTAGTTCGTCTAATATTTACTAACCATCTTATTCCATTTATCAGTATTAAATATTAGTGTATAAAAATGGTTAGAAAACAAGAGAATTAAAGCATTGAAACCAAAAATACTGAAAAAAAAAATATCTTGCGTTTTTCTGAAGCTTTTAATGGTTCAACCCACTTAAAATTGACATAATGAATATATATTTTTTAATTGTAGTACGGTTTAGTCGATTTATTTTCTTGATTCTAATAATATAAAAATAAAAAATTTTTTAAGATCGAAGTTAATTCTTTCTTTGAAAAAAAGAAAAAATAAAAACATCATTGTTTTTATAAAAATTACAATAAAGAAATTATAATAAATTCGGGTCAGAAACAATCAGTTTTGAATTTATATAGTATTAGAACTTAAATGTGAATTATCAACAACTGCATTAAAATGGCAACCGTACCCAGTAGTCGTTGTTATATTGAGTTTAAGACACAGATTCGGCACAGCCGAATTTAGCACTATTACTTAGTTCTTTTACAAAAAGTTTATTTTCAAAACATTGATATATGCTCCATTAAAAATACTTGAAACTTAAACTTTTTTAGTGTTTTCACCTCGAAAGGTTTATTTATAAAAAAGTTTTACTAAAAAAATTTCTGTTTTTAATTGAAAAAAAATTTTTTTTTTTTGCTTAAAAATTATTATTTCAACTTCACAATTTTTTTCGTTTCAAAAAATTTGTTTAAAAAAAATTCCCCAAAATTTGTATTTATTTTTTTTTTTGGTTTTTACATAATTTCTTAGTTTCTGCTCTCTAATGAGAGTTCCCTTAATATATTCCGCACAAGAAAGGAAGCTTTTGTCGTTTTTTTTTGTTTATATTATAAATCATTGTTAAGCATAAATTTTGGGTTTTATTGTTATGGCAAAAGCAAAGAAACAAAAACATTTAGCATGTGGTGCTTAAAGTTGCGCCAGCACCAGTACTACACAGCAGAAACACAACAAAGCAACTTGCAACACGCACTTTTTGGGGAAATAACAAGCAGCAGCAGACAGGCAGACAGACAGAAACAAACAATAATACAAACTATTCTACTTTGAATACAAAGGTGTTGCAACAGTAATAACAACAATCATGATAAAGAAATCGTTGCTGTTTTTGATGTGAAAAGTATTTGTGTTGTTATTGTTGCTATAAAAATGAAGACGATAAGTTTTGGTTGCTTGTATGTTTACGTGTGTTAAACGATTAAGTATGTGTTCATTTGTTTATTTAAACTTAACAGTCGACCCAATGTTTCAACAATTTCATCGACACTGTCTGGTCTCTTAACAAAGAGCACCACTTGAGTGCCAAATAAATGCAAAGATGCAAAGATACTTTTTTGAGTTTCAGTAATTTTTTCTTTCTGTACAAATCCCTGGAGAAAGATTCATTTCAATCATAAATAAAAAACTAAAAAAAAAAAATTATCATCATTTTTAAATCTAGATAACAAAAAATGTACATAACACCTTTTTCCAATATGAAATATATGTTTCTTTCCACCCACAGAAAATTTAAGTTTAACAATGAATTCATGATTTAAAAAAAGAATTATTTTCTTTTTTGCTTTGTATTAATTGTACTTATTTTCAATTTTTTTTTTGTTTATATAAAACGTCAGAAACACCTTGAAGATTGTTATTGTTGTGCTTTCTTTCTTTAAAGCAGATTTTTTCCTTAACAATTAAAATTGTTTCGTCAGTTACAACCATAAAAAAAAAAAAAAATTAACCAAATGAAGCACTTTACCATAGAAAAAAAAAACAACTAAAATTATACGCTGGCAGATCTAATTTATTATTGTTGATTTTTTATATTGTTTTTTATTTTTGTTTTATAGTATACAACGTGATGAATGACAAAACCCACATGAAATTAAGGTGCAATTTACACCATCTAAATAAACGGAAAAAAAATTTAAAAATTGGTCATGGAAGACAAAACTTTCATGGGCAATGGGGCAGCATTTTTATGATTTGTTTAGAAGAAAAAGTAGAAAAATTTGTGTGCTTTCTTTCCAATGAACAAGTAGAAATCATTTTAAAAATTTTGTTTTAATTGTTATCCAAAATTGACATTTCACCTGTCAGCAGATGTGATTGATTACCCGTGTGGTGTAATGATGTAACCCTAAACAGCGAATTGAAAAACAACCATGTTCAACGCCCATCACCCGCCGAAAAATCTCTTTATACCATGTTATATTCTTGTGGGCACTATGTGTCGTCCTCTTACTCCTAACCTAACCTATGTAACAAGTTAGTTTTTTTCTTAAAGTCGTCTTCAGTAAAAATGTGTCGGAGTCACTGATGACTTTCTAATCTGTAAAAATTTATGTTGCTAAAAGTCATGCTTTTGTCTTTGAGTCAATTTTTAAACATTAAGACGACTCATCTTTATTTTCAGAAGTTGTAAAGTACATTTTTTAACACCAACATGTTCGTGAATATGTCTGAGTCTTTTTCCCACAGAATCACCTCTGACGTTTCTTTTAATAAAGAAAAAATCTCCGTAATCTTATTTGTTTTTTTGGGTACTTATGTCAGATATGACGTGGCCCAAAAACTCTCTCCCAAGGTTGTGCAAGTTTTAAAAGACATAAATGTGAATTTAGATTTTTAATTTTTATAGATGATATCGTTCAAGTGGGCGACGCCATTATTGGTGACCATTTGGGCTCTTTTTGATATGTAAACATCTATACGTGCAGGGACGTAAATTTCTATTTCACAATACAATCATAAAAACAGCGTAATATGTGAGACGTAAAACAAATTGGTGTGACTTATGATTGTTTTGGTGAAAAAATTATGATATGTAATAGCCTGTTTGAAAAAGAACAAGTAAGAAAATTATAGTCGGTCTAGCCCGACTATGCGATACCCTATACCATGGTTTTGAGCCCCTATCTCTTCGGTCCAATTAATTGGATATAGCAAATAAGCATAAACCAAATTTGAATGGCATTTTTATTAATTTTTTTGGCTGCAGATATGAAAAAGTTCATATCGGATGATATTTCTACTAGGTCCAAAAAAGGACCGATCCTGACCATATTTGGTAAAGTCACTTACACTTTGAAAAAATATATACAAACCAAATTTGAGAAAAATCTGTGCAATATTTTTGTTTTTTGATAGATTTAAGTGAAGATCGGGAAGCAGCTCTATATGGGGCCTATGACTAAGAGTTGTCCAATAGGGATCATTTTTGGACTACTAATTAATGGATGTAATATATACATATAAACCTAATTTGACTACGATTTGTATGATAATTTGGATCTTATGGCAATATATGTTGATTTCATAGGGGTCATTTGTATGGGGGCTAGGTCTGAACATGGACCGATTCTCACCAATTTCAATAGCGTTCATCCCATGGCCGATAAAAGATAAAATACCAAATTTCATCAAAATATATTCATATTTGCGACCTGCAGTTTGATTACAAGCTTTACATGGACACACAGACGGACGGACATCGTTAAATCGAATCAGATAGTGATTCTGATTCGATCGGTATAATTAAAGATGGGTGTAGGTCAAATATTTTTGGTTGTTACAAACAGCAGCACAAAGTCATTATACCCAAACCACATAGTGGTATAGGGTATAAAAATACAAATTTAACAAGTAAGAAAATTATAGTCGGTCTAGACCGACTATACGATACCCTATACCATGCGTTTAGAAACCCTATCTCTTAGGCCCAACTAACTGGACATTGAAAATAAGCAAAAACCAAATTTGAGTGGGATTTTTATTAATTCTTTTGGCTGCAGATATGAAAAAGTTCATATCGGATGCTATATCTATAAAGGGACTAGGTCCAAAAATGGACCGATCTTGATCATGTTTGGTAAAGTCTCTTGTATTTTGCAAAAATATGTACAAACAAAATTTGAGAAGAATCAGTGCAATATTTTTGTTTTTTAATAGATTTAAGTGAAGATCGGGAAGCAGCTCTATATGGGGTCAAAGGGATCATTTTTGGACTGCTCATTAGTGGATGTAATGAACGCACACAAACCCAATTTGAGTAAGATCTATATGACAATTTGGATCTTATGGCAATTTATGTCGATTTCATATGGGTAATTTGTATGGGGGCTAGGTCTGAACATGGACCGATTCTCACCAATTTCAATAGCGTTCATCCCATGGCCGATAAAAGCTTATATACCAAATTTCATCAAAATATATTCATATTTGCGACCTGCAGTTTGATTACAAGCTTTACATGGACACACAGACGGACGGACGGACGGACGGACGGACGGACGGACGGACATTGTTAAATCAACTCAGAAAGTGATTCTGATTCGATCGGTATAATTAAAGATGGGTCTAGGTCAAATATTTTTGGTTGTTACAAACAGCAGCACAAAGTCATTATACCCAAACCACATAGTGGTATAGGGTATAAAAATGGGAAATAAAAAATGAAAAATGAAAAATAACAAATTAAAAATAAAAAATTAAAACTAAAAATGAAAAATAAAAAATTAAAACTAAAAATGAAAAATAAAAAGTAAAAAGTAAAAAATGAAAAATGAAAATTAAAAAATGAAAAATGAAAAATAAACAATAAAAAATTAAAAATGAAAAATTAAAAATGAAAAATTAAAAATAAAAAATTAAAAATTAAAAATTAAAAATTAAAAATTAAAAATTAAAAGTTAAATATTAAAAATTAAAAATTAACAAGTAAGAAAATTATAGTCGGTCTAGACCGACTATACGATACCCTATACCATGCGTTTAGAGACCCTATCTCTCAGGCCCAACTAACTGGATATAGAAAATAAGCATAAACCAAATTTGAGTGGGATTTTTTATTAATTTTTTCGGCTGCAGATATGAAAAAGTTCATATCGGATGCTATATCTATATGGGGACTAGGCCCAAAAATGGACCGATCCTGACCATGTTTGGTAAAGTCTCTTGTATTTTGCAAAAATATATACACACAAAATTTGAGAAGAATCAGTGCAATATTTTTGTTTTTTGATAGATTTAAGTAAAGATGGGGAAGCAGCTCTATGGGACCTATGACTAAGAGTTGTCCAATAAGGATCATTTTTAGACTACTGATTAATGGATGTAATATATACATACAAACCCAATTTTTTTTTTTTTTTTTTTTTGACTAAGATTTGTATGATAATTTGGATCTTATGGCAATATATGTTGATTTCATAGGGGTCATTTATATTAGGGCTAGGTCTGAACATGGACCGATTCTCACCAATTTCAATAGCGTTCATCCCATGGCCGATAAAAGATCAAATACCAAATTTCGTCAAAATATATTCATATTTGCGACCTGCAGTTTGATTAAAACTTTACATGGACACACAGACGGACGGACGGACGGACATCGTTAAATCGAATCAGATAGTGATTCTGATTCGATCGGTATAATAAAAGATGGGTGTAGGTCAAATATTTTTGGTTGTTACAAACAGCAGCACAAAGTCATTATACCCAAACCACATAGTGGTATAGGGTAAAAAAATTAAAAATTAAAAATTAAAAAATAAAAATTAAAAATTAAAAATTAAAAATTAAAAATTAAAAATTAAAAATTAAAAATTAAAAATTAAAAATTAAAAATTAAAAATTAAAAATTAAAAATTAAAAATTAAAAATTAAAAATTAAAAATTAAAAATTAAAAATTAAAAATTAAAAATTAAAAATTAAAAATTAAAAATTAAAAATTAAAAATTAAAAATTAAAAATTAAAAATTAAAAATTAAAAATTAAAAATTAAAAATTAAAAATTAAAAATTAAAAATTAAAAATTAAAAATTAAAAATTAAAAATTAAAAATTAAAAATTAAAAATTAAAAATTGAAAATTAAAAATTAAAAATTAAAAATTAAAAATTAAAAATTAAAAATTAAAAATTAAAAATTAAAAATTAAAAATTAAAAATTAAAAATTAAAAATTAAAAATTAAAAATTAAAAATTAAAAATTAAAAATTAAAAATTAAAAATTAAAAATTAAAAATTAAAAATTAAAAATTAAAAATTAAAAATTAAAAATTAAAAATTAAAAATTAAAAATTAAAAATTAAAAATTAAAAATTAAAAATTAAAAATTAAAAATTAAAAATTAAAAATTAAAAATTAAAAATTAAAAATTAAAAATTAAAAATTAAAAATTAAAAATTAAAAATTAAAAATTAAAAATTAAAAATTAAAAATTAAAAATTAAAAATTAAAAATTAAAAATTAAAAATTAAAAATTAAAAATTAAAAATTAAAAATTAAAAATTAAAAATTAAAAATTAAAAATTAAAAATTAAAAATTAAAAATTAAAAATTAAAAATTAAAAATTAAAAATTAAAAATTAAAAATTAAAAATTAAAAATTAAAAATTAAAAATTAAAAATTAAAAATTAAAAATTAAAAATTAAAAATTAAAAATTAAAAATTAAAAATTAAAAATTAAAAATTAAAAATTAAAAATTAAAAATTAAAAATTAAAAATTAAAAATTAAAAATTAAAAATTAAAAATTAAAAATTAAAAATTAAAAATTAAAAATTAAAAATTAAAAATTAAAAATTAAAAATTAAAAATTAAAAATTAAAAATTAAAAATTAAAAATTAAAAATTAAAAATTAAAAATTAAAAATTAAAAATTAAAAATTAAAAATTAAAAATTAAAAATTAAAAATTAAAAATTAAAAATTAAAAATTAAAAATTAAAAATTAAAAATTAAAAATTAAAAATTAAAAATTAAAAATTAAAAATTAAAAATTAAAAATTAAAAATTAAAAATTAAAAATTAAAAATTAAAAATTAAAAATTAAAAATTAAAAATTAAAAATTAAAAATTAAAAATTAAAAATTAAAAATTAAAAATTAAAAATTAAAAATTAAAAATTAAAAATTAAAAATTAAAAATTAAAAATTAAAAATTAAAAATTAAAAATTAAAAATTAAAAATTAAAAATTAAAAATTAAAAATTAAAAATTAAAAATTAAAAATTAAAAATTAAAAATTAAAAATTAAAAATTAAAAATTAAAAATTAAAAATTAAAAATTAAAAATTAAAAATTAAAAATTAAAAATTAAAAATTAAAAATAAAAAACGAAAAATTAACCCGTTGAAATAATAAATAATATATTTATATTAGCAGAGCCCCTGTAGTTGATTTCTATAAGTGATACATGTATGACGTTTTCTGTTTGATTTTAATAAAGTGCCATAAAATAATCTTTAATTACTAGCTGTTTACACATCTCCCCTGTGATTGGACTCACATGATTTTTTTTTTTTACAGAATTTTCCTTGTTGGGTGATTCTGACCACATTTTTCACGACTAATCACATTGGTAATTTTTGTACTTGTTAAAAATCTCAATACTAATCATATCCGCCCATTTTTGTCCCACAACTCACATTAATATATGAATGGACTCGTACAAAGTGTAAAGCCTTTTTCTCTTATAGTAGCCCAGCTATATGATATTATACATTTACTTTGTATGTCGGTGCCACGCCCGCTGATCCGATCATGCCCATTTTTTTCGGCAAATCACATGAATAACTTATGGGCTCACGCAATGTCCCAAGGCTCTCAGTACTACATTACTCCAGACATATAACATTTAAATATTTTCGTTGTATGGGAGGTGCCACGCCCATTGATCTGATCTCGCCCATTTTTTATCTGACTACTTACGTTAATAGCTGATGGAAAAAAAGTCAAGGCTTTCCTTTTGTAGTACACCAGTTATATGATATTACATATTTACTTTGTATGGGTGATGCCACGCCCACTGCTTCATGATATTACATATTTACTTTGTATGGGTGATGCCACGCCCACTGCTTCGATCACGTCCATTATTTGTTCGACTAATAACTCATGGGTTCACGCAAAGGCTAAAGTCTATCACTATTACAGTACTTTAGATATATGACATTTAATATTTAATTTTTTTTAATATTTACTTTGTATGGGGGCTTCCAGGTCCATTGGTCCGATCCCACCAATTTTTTATCTGACTACTCACATTGATAATAGATAAACTCAGACAAATGTGCAAAGCTCTCTCCCTCACATTTTCGGCATGACTACTAACATTAATAATAGATGACTGCACATAAATTTGCAAAGCTCTCCCTGCCATAGTACTCAATATATATGATATTAATTTTTATCCAACTACTCACATTAATAATGGGTAACCTCAGACAAATGTGCAAAGCTGTGGCTGTCATAGCACGCACATTTTTTGTCCAACTACTCACATCAATAATGGATAACCTCAGACAAATGTGCAAAGCTGTGGCTGTCATAGCACGCGCGATATATGACATTTAATATTTACTTTGTATGTGAGGTACCACGCCCACTTATCCGATTCCGCCCATTTTCGGCATGGCTACTAACATCAATAATAGGTGACCTAACATAAGTTTGCAAAGGTCTCCCTGTCATAGTACTCAAGATATATGATATTAAAAATTCACTTTGTATGGGAGGTGCCACGCACTAACCACCTAGCGATATGAAATATACCTTACGAACTATTCGCATACCTACCAAACAACATAACGAATTTCATAAAAATCGGTCAAGCCGTTTTGGAGGACTTCGATCACAAACACAGTGACACGATAATTTTATATATTAGACATTTAAAAAAGTGTTTCATGTTGTTTAACAATTAATAATTATTTTCCAAAATTAGATCTTTTCTATAACTTATTGTATGTATAACATAACGAGATATTTCATTAAAGTAATTTTGAGCGTCATTGAGAATATTGTATATAGCGTGGAAAATTATTGTTGACGTGCTAAAAACATGGCGTTGTACAACCAACCTAATGGATTTCGTCGAAGTTGTTTCGAAAATTGCATAATTTTTGGCGGAAATGTATCCACTGAAGAAATTGATGCCGACAGTCCATAAAATATTGGCGCATGGCAAAGATATAATTGAATGCAAGTCTTTGCCAATTGCAGGGCTTTCCATAGAAGCTCGGAGTACCTCAACAAATTTTATAAAAAATATAGATGCTCAAACACGTTCACAGCATCAAGGGTGAGACAAAATGAGGACCTCTTCAACATGTTGGCAGCATCTTCCGATCCACTTAGAATTCAATAATTATAGTTCAGAAATGTTTAGTCTATTAGATATACCTTCTGTGAGTTCTGTATAATTGTGTTAATTGTTTTGAAGCAAATTGAAAAAAATAAATTCGAATAATCTTATTTTTTTAATTTTTTTTTATTTCTAATAATTTTAAATAATTTTAAAACATAAGAACCTTGAAAAAGAAACATAAAAAATATAAAATGGTTAAAAATCATGTTTTTTAGTTAACAAATTTCATCTTTGATAACCCATAATTAAACATCTTGTTCAAACACTTAATTCATAGGTTGGCCAATTATCTATCATATGCCTCTTAACTTATCTGTGGTCACAAGCGATAACCGCTTAACTCGATTTGAGTTATGTATGCTATCATATTCTACTAACAATGCTTTATATTTACATGAAATTCCCATTTCTCTTACACTGTTTTTTTTTTTTTTAAGTTATTAATGAAAATATACTGACCTAAGCCGTAATGAAGCCCAATTAATTTATATAAAAAGTTATTTTTCTCGAAAGCATGACTTTTGACTTAGGCGGTTAATGCTTGTGCCCATAGTTATTTGATCTATAATATTAATAGGCTAGGCGATTTCTTGTGACCGATGTTTCGTTCTACCGTTTATTTGAAAGGTATTTCTTTTTAGCTGTTCACCAGATTTACAGATTTTTAAATTTTTTCCTTTATTTTGAGTAAATTGCATTTAAAGTTGCTACTAACACATACATAAAATTACACATATGCTATGTGTGGGTTTATTAAATTTGTTAATGTGTTTGTTAATAAGTTTGTTATCTTCATTCACAATAAAAATAAACCATAAAAGTGTTGGTTTGTGAATTGGCTAAGTTGAAAAATAAAATTGCCTTAAAATTGTACTCGAATCTCGAGAGGTGGAATCTGCTACTTATCTTAATTGGTTTAAAAGTTATAATTTTTGCAAAGAAAAAACTCAAATGACGCCACTGTGCGACGACCTCTTCTCGAAACCCACGGTATCGTATAATCGGACTAGTTCGCCTGTATCCTGTGCTTTTGTACTTTTCGGCTGTCTGGTATATGTATGCCCCTATTACCTCAGCATAAATGAGAGGTTTTTTTAAATGTATAAAAACTTTTTTCGTTCCAATACAAAACATTTTGAAATATTATAATAAAATATATAGTATAATAGAATGAATTTGTATTTTTATTAAACAATGACTTTTAAAATTCACTTTTTTTTTTTTAAATTTTATCTGCTTAATACTAAAAGCACATAATAACTTCGTAATAACTTTTTTGTAGTTATTTGAAATTTGTTTTGCACTCACTTCTACTTTGGAAGCAATAAAAAAGTGATTATTTTAGAATGACTTTCTTTTTAATGGTTATTCTTTTTTCCATATTCGTCAATCTTGCGCATAAAAGGTAATTTTTTAAAATCTTAGTGTGCCTTAGATTGCGTAATACTGGAATAAATTAATTTGAATTTACAATTTGTTCAAGTGTCTGTCATTTAATGTTTTTAATACATTAATTTTATTTTTCTTCTTCTGTTTAGAAAATTAATGGAAGGGTATATATGTTAGTCATGCCATTTGTTACTCATGAAGTTTGGATCTGAAAAAAAAAATAAGAATTAAAATATTTTCTGGCGATGTCAGTCTGTCAGTTTGTTAAAAGACCATGTGCAGGAACATCCATTTTACCAGACATTATATAGTTTAAAACAAATATTTTTTAACCCCAAAGTAAAAATTAAGATTTTAAATATTAACAAATATTTCCACAAAAAAAATCATAACTCTCTAAAGCTCTAATTTTAGAATAGTATCTGGTAACGAAGGTATGATTTTTGTATAGTTTTTACCAAAAACCATTTAGAAGTGAATTTTTTAACAAATATTTATTTCACCTAAAAACTTAAATTTCCGTTAAAGGGTATCAATGTTTCGGCACAAACGAATTTAATGCTTTAACTTCTTTATTTTGCAAACGTAAACAAACAACTTGAGGGTGGTTTAATTTTATAAACAGGTATATTATATTTTGTGGGTTTTCCCATTTTTTTTCTTAAAAAAATTTACGCTAAAGTATGTATTGTTTTGTTTCTTACATCTGAAAAATATTTAACCATATTAATTAGTCCACAATATGTTCTGTTTATGCCTGAACATTCATGTATACATACATACTCGTATTGTACATAATATAAATAAACAAACCCCCCTTGTACATATTTTTACATTTTGTAATGCTTTTGTTAATTTGCCGTTGTCATTGATTTACATAAATACTCCTGCACATATGGTATAATTAACATAATTTGTGTTTTTGTTGAATTATTTGTATTTTTACAAATTATTTTTAAGCTTATAGCATTTTTTTTTTTGGGAAAATTATAGCAGTTTTTTAAACACAAATATGGAAATTTTATATAATATTATTAGTTTATTAACGAAGTATGATTTTTGAATGGTTTAGGTAAGTTTTTTTTTTTTTGTTACTTAATTTGCAATTTTCTTAAAGTTGGAATAATGGTTAATAGTAATAATAGTTATTTTTATCTAATTATACCATTAAGTACAAAAAAAAAAAAAATGATTGTTGATTGCGAAACAGGAGAAAGTTCATACAATTGTGTGTTAATCTCGCTTCAAATCGATTAAATCATCCATTTATTTTAAAAGCGGCTTAAGACACTTTATTTTTAATGGTTTGCGTTTTAATTAAAATTGTGGCAACTTTTCAGAATATGTACTTCCATTTGTTATCTCTGAATACATATATTTTTCTCGGAATAAATAACAACGTATAATAATTAAGAAACTATTATTTTTAAAGTAAAAAACTAAATTTTGAATAATTAGTTTATATTAAACAAGTAAGAAAATTACCATGCGTTTAGAGACCCTATCTCTCAACTAATTGGATATAGAAAATAAGCATAAATCAAATTTGAGTGGGATTTTTATTAATTTTTTTCGCTGCAGATATGAAAAAGTTCATATCAGATGATACATCTATATGGCGACTAAGCCCAAAAATGGACCGATCCTGACCATGTTTGGTAAAGTCTCTTGTATTTTGAAAAAATATATACAAACAAAATTTCAGAAGAATCTGATTAATGGATGTAATAAACACATACAAACCCAATTTGACTAAGATTTATATGATAATTTGGATCTTATGGCAATTTATGTTGATTTAATAGGGGTCATTTGTATGGGGCTAGGTCTGAACATGGACCGATTCTCACCAATTTCAATAGCATTCATCCTGTGGCCGATAAAGGCTTATATACCAAATTTAATCAAAATATATTCATATTTGCGACCTGCAGTTTGATTACAAGCTTTACATGGACACACAGACGGACGGACGGACGGAAGGATCGTTAAATCGAATCAGATAGTGATTCTGATTCGATCGGTATAATAAAAGATGGGTCTAGGTCAAATATTTGCGGTACTTACAAACAGCAGCACAAAGTCATTATACCCAAACCACATAGTGGTATAGGGTATAAATATAAGTTTAAACGGTTATCTATAATATTAATATGCTAGGCGATATCTTGTGACTGATGTTCTATTCTACCGTTTTATCGCGATTGTGCCCAGACGTATATTATTTGAAAGGTAATTCTTTTTAGCCGATTTGCAGATTTACAGATTTTTTAATTTTTTCCTTTATTTTGAGTAAATTGCATTTGAAGTTGCTACTAACACATACATACATATAATTATACAATGCTGTGTGTGTGTTTATTAAAGTTGTTAATGTGTTTGTAATAAAAATGAATTTCTCTTTTGTGTCGGTTTGTGAATTGGCTATAATCGATTAGCATACTTTTGGGGTCTTTATTTAATGGAAAAATAAAATTTCCTAGAATTTGCGCTCGAATTTCGAGGGCTGGAATCTGCTAGTATAAGAAGATACACTCACAGCTAACACTAACTGACTGTAATGTGTAATGCTGTATGATTAATATTTCTGTGGTTTTCTGGAATAACCGCGTATGTCCATTTTTGTCAGTTTTGAGTTAACGATGCTAAATATATTAGTTTTTAATGCTCTTTATATATTTTAAAAAAATATTTACCATTTCTGAGTTTTTTTCTTTAAATAACGACGTAACTTAAATGTTTATTAAATTAATTTGCAGTACTAACGACGGACGTATGTCAACCTACGTTTGATCGCTGATAAATTATTTTCTCAGAAAACGACACAGCGACATACGTTGTTATTAATGAAAAAAAAAAAATGCAAAATAATTTTGGATTAGTTTTCAGTTTATAACCACTTATAAAAACTTGTGTGTTTATTTCTGTTATTTCTTGTCACTATTATTCTTGATGCGTTATTATATTCTCATCCTAACTCCAGTTAACTTTTTGTTGACGAACAAGAAAATCCATTTTTCAAGCAACAACAACTTATGTCTACATGGGTGGTTGCATTGGTAGTTTTCTTTTTCAAAGAAAATGACGTTTGTCGACATAAGTTGTTTTATCTGCACACACTTTAAGTGTTATTTACATATTGTTTTTTCGTTCTTCTCTAGGATCTATTCCTCTGAAGATTTTTGACTCAAAATTTTATATAAAGTATTTATTACCCATATCTACAGGACTGTTAAATAACAAATATAACGTTTTTTGGCTCCCTGAACATTTTGATTTCATGACATACACGGTTATTTTAGAAAACCACAGATTTAATCTCATAACGTTATCATTCCATACGTGTAAGTATTTAATACTCGTATTTTGGTTCTAGAAACTTGCAAATGGGAATGTGGGTTCCCATACCGCTCCATTGACTTAAAATTTTTTTTCTTAAACAAATATCTTTGCTTTAAACATTACTTCGTTTTTAAAATACCTGCTCTTAAACTAGCACATTTTCATAAAAAAATTTTTATAACTACGTTTTCTTAAAAAATAAACTTTCTTAAAAAAGTCCCACCTTTTATCAAAAAAGTTCCTTATCCTTCCTTCCTTTTCTAGAAAAATTTCACTTTTTCTTAAAAACGCAAAAAGCACATTTCCTTAAAAAAGCTCTGTATCTTAAAAAGTAAGTTTCCTCAAAAAGCTAAAGGTTATTTTTCTTAAAAGGTAAATTTTCTTAAAATAGTACCTATTCTTAAAATATAATCTTTTAAAAAAGTGCCTTTTATAAAAAATATACCCTCTCTTGAAAGCACATTTTCTTAAAGAAACTATATTTTCTTAAAAATGTTCCTTATATTTAAAAAAGAGTTCCTTTTACTAACAAAAAATTCCTTTTTTTTTAATTTCCTTTTATTACAAAAGTATCTTTTCTTAAAAAAAGTATATATTCTTAAAAAAGCATTTTTTCTAAAAAAAAAGTGTATATTCTTAAAAAAAGTATATTTTTTTCAAAAAGCTCCTTTTCTTAAATAAGCACATTTCCTTAAAAAGTGTCCTTTATTAAAAGAAAGCTCCTTTTCTTAAAAAAGTTGATTTAAAAATAAAGCATATTTTCTTAAAAAGTACTTTTTCTTAAAAGAGTACCCTTTTTGTTTTCTTAAAAAATAATCTCTTCTTAAAAAGTGCCTTTTGTTAACAATTTACCCTTTCGTAAAAGGGTTATTTATTTTAAAAATACTTGTACTTGAAAAATCATATTTTGCTAAAAAAAAGTAAATTTTCTTTAAACAAAAGTGAATTTAAAAAAAATACATATTCTTAAAAATTTCCTATTAACAAAGAGTTCCTTTTATTAAAAAAAGTTCCTTTTATTACAAAAGTACAATTTCTTAAAAAAGTACCTTTTCTTAAAAAATTGTCTTTTCTTAAAAAAGTACATTTAAAAAAAGTATATTTTATTACAAACGTACCTTTTTAAAAAAAGTTCCCTTTCTTAGACAAGCACATTTTCTTAAAAAAAGTATCTTTTATTAAAAGAAGTACCTTTTATTATGAAATGATCCTTTCCTTAAAAAAGTAAATTTTCTTAAAAAAATGAATTTTCTTAAAAAAGTACATTTTCTTTAAAAAATGAGTTTTCTTAAAAAAGTACATTTTCTTTAAAAAAGTACCTTATCTTACAAAAGCATATGTTCCTAAAAAAGCAACTTTTCTTTAAAAGAGTATCTTTTTGGAATACAACAATATTTCATTAAAATAATTACCTTTTAAAAAAGCACCTTTTATTACAACCTTTTCTTAACACGTTGACGGACAGTTGCGTCTATAGCCGTCAAGTTCAAGTTCACTATGTGACATGACGGCAATAGCCGTCCAATACGAAACGGTCGTTTTTAGACACTGCGGCTGTAGCAGCACAAATGTGCATTTACCAGCGTACAAGTAGAAGCCTAGTGTCATGTTTTCGAAAAAAAATTTAGTATGCAAGGTTAACACATTGAGTATGCACGTGGTTGTGAACGGAGTAGTGCGATCTTGTTTTCTCTTCAATTTACAGTTGCTATTGATACATTTAACGATATTTTTTGTTTATACTGGTAAGTATTTGTTTATGATTGATTTTACACTTTAAATAGAAATAAAAAAATTTAAATTTAGCATTTTTTGATTCATTTAGCGATATTTATAGTTATACTGTTTACTTTTTGTTTTTTATGATATTACATTTGAAATATAAAAACAATAATGTAAATAATAAATGTATAAATAATATACAATAAATAATAATATAAAATAAAATTGAATGTTTTATTCAATATTTATAGAAAATGGCCAGTTGGGAAAAAGAACAGGCTAGGCTGCTGAAGCTTTTTGAGGAAACAGGTAGTGGGTCAAGCAACAGTGAATCTGAACCTGATGCTGACTGTGCTGAAAATAACAGTTCGGGTAGTGAAGAAAATGAATCAACTACAGATGAGGAATATGAAGCACCAGAAGAACCAGAAAATGATGAGACAGGGCATATCAATACAACACCTATAAGAAACTTTTCTTTTGATGCAGATGAAGAAAATGAATCAACTACAGATGAGGAATATGAAGCACCAGAAGAACCAGAAAATGATGAGACATGGCATATCAATACAACACCTATAAGAAACTTTTCTTTTGATGCAGATGCGGCTGGGATTCTTTTGGATATAGACGAAAATGTGTCTCCAATTCAGGTTTTTGAAAAAATTTGGGATGACCAAGTAATGGAAATGATTATAAAATCTACGAATGATTACGGCCTAAAACTTTGCAATCAAACACGGCCAAATACAAGGCATAGTAGGAAGGCAAATTTCAAAAATACTGATACGATTGAAATGAGAAAGTTTTTGGGTTTGTGTTTGCTTCAGTCCCAGCTAAAATTCTCCAGTATTAGAAAACTCTTTTCCATTGATGCATTACATTACCACCCAGCTTTTCCTTCACAAATGTCTGGAAGGAGGTTTGAGCAAATATTGAGATGCTTTTGTGTAGAAGAAGAAAATTCAAACGACCGTTTGAGGAAAATAAAAATATTTCTTGATTTGCTCATAAAAAAGTTTGCGAATGCATATGCACCAAATGAGGCATTATCATTAGACGAATCTTTGTTATTATTTCGAGGAAGGCTTTCTTTTCGCACGTACATGAAAGGCAAAAAGGCAAAATACGGAATTAAATTGTACGAACTTTGTTCTGCCCAAGGTTATGTTTTGAACATAGAAATATACAAAGGCCATCGAGAAAACGAAGAAAACATGACAACTATTGAAAGTCTTGTGATGCGATTGATGCAGTCATATTTAAACAAAGGGCATCATTTGTTCATGGATAACTATTACAACAGTGTACCATTGGCTAACAAATTACTGAGCAAAAAGACACATGTGACAGGAACTCTTCGTGTAAATAGGAAGGGTCTGCCGCAAGAAATAACAGGTCGTAAGCTTAGAAAAGGAGAACATGTATGGCGACGCCAAAATCAGACATACGTGTCCAAATGGAAAGATAAACGGGATGTGCTATGTCTAACAACAGCTTACCACCCAAGTATGATAAACACAGCTAACCGTCGACAACAGGAAAAGAGAAAACCAATTGAAATAGTGAATTATAATCAGAATATGTCAGGTGTCGACAGAGCAGATCAGATGATGTCCTATTATTCCTGTCCACGAAAAACAATTAGATGGTATAAAAAGATAATCTTTCATCTACTGGATGTAGCAGTGTGGAATTCTTACTACATCTTTAAAGAAAAGACAGGTTCTCAAATGAAGTTTATAGAATTCAGGGAAGCAATTATACGATCTCTAACTGGCATAGATTATAAACAGGATGGAAGGTCTTTGGTTCAATTTAAACGTGCACGAATCCAAACCAATGAAATCAACAACAATGGAACACAGCATTTTCCTGAGAAAATTTCTCCTCCTGAAAATTATCAGCGAAAAACATATTTTCAGCGTTGTAAACAATGTTATAAACAGGGAGTAAGGAAGGAAACATCATATTGCTGCAAGAATTGCATATCAAAACCTGCACTGTGTCCTGCACCATGCTTTGAAACATGGCATACCGAAAATAATGTATAATAATTATAAAATTATAATAAATTTATTTGTCATTTATTTATTTTTGTTTGATCATGAACTAACATTTCGTGTAAAACTCCCAAAAATACTTTGTTGCTCACAAAAAATTGCTTATTTCAGTCATTAAACCTGTCATTTACGTTTTTAAATTTTTGCTGTTATAGCCGCCATCGTCCCATTACATAGTGTCTAGAGTCCGCTGGCGCCATGACGGTTGTAGCCGCAACCTAATTAAAGGTGCTGAATTAATCAAAATTAAGTGTATTTAAGCAGAAAGAGTAAAACTATACTTCTAATATTCTAAAAATTACAAAAACATATAGTGTCAATTTTCGAATTTCACTTGTTTCTACTGTCCGTCAACGTGTTAAAAAATTTATTTCTCAAAAATGCTCATTTTCTTCAAGAAGCACATTTTCCTTATGTAAAAAAGTATATTTTCTTAAAAAGCAAATTTTCTTAAAAAAAGTTGTTATTCTTAGAAAGAACCTTTTCTAAAAAGTACCTTTTCTTGGAAAGTACCTTTATTAAAAAATTTCCTTTATTATAGAAGCACCTTTTCTTAAAAAAGTACCTTTTCCTAAAAAATACCTTTCTTAAAAAAGAATCTTTTCTTAAAAAAGTACCTTTTCTCAAAACAAGTACCTAAAAGTATTCTTATAATGTACATTTTCTTAAAAATTTACATCTTTCTAAAAAGTAAATTTACTTGGAAAGTACATTTTCTTAATAAATTTCCTTTATTAAAAAGTACCTCTTCTTCAAAAAGGATCTTTTTAAAGTATTTTTTTATAATAGTTAAAAAATAGTACTTTTATTTAAAAAGAAAATTTCTTTATAAAAGTAAATTTTCTTAAAAAGAAAATTTTTAAAAATGGTACAACTTATAAAAATGTCTTTTCTTCAAAAAGTAAATTAAAATTTTTTTTGTTTAAAGTAAATTTTTTAAAAAGTACTTTTTCATTATTTATTCAACTGTCGATTTCGGCGCTTACAAGTAACTAATTCGTAATTAAATCGTATTTTGCTAACAATTTTTAAAATACCCAATAAAATAAAATACGCAACAGATTCAACTAATTTTGTTATTAAATGTTTCTTAAAAAATTACCTTTTGGTAACAATTTACACTTTCGTGAAAGGTAAAGTTTGAAAAAAATACTTTTACTTGAAAAATCACATTTTGTTAAAAAGGTAAGTTTTAAGAAAAAAAGTACATACTCTTAAAAATTTAATTTTATTAAAAAGAGTTCCTTTTATTAAAAAGAGTTAATTTTCTTAAAAGTTCCTTTTATTAAAAAATATCTTTTCTAAAAAATAGGCATTTTTTTCTAGAAAAGTGTATTTTCGTAAAAAAGGTAATTTTTTTTAAATCTCTTATTCTTAAATAAGCACTTTTCCTTAAAAAGTACCTTTTATTAAAAAAGCTCCTTTTCTTAAAAAAATAAGGTTTTTTAAAAAAACATATTTCCTTAAATAAATACCTTTTCTTAAAAGCGTACCCTTTTTGAAACGGTATGTTTTCTTAAAAAATAATCTTTTCATAAAAAAGTACCTTTTGTTAACAAGTTACCTTTTCGTAAAAGGTACATTTTCTTTAAAAATACTTTTACTTGAAAAATTGAGTTTAAGAAAAAAGTACATTTTCTTACAAATTTCCGTTTATTAAAAAGAGTTTATTTTATTAAAAAAAGTTCCTTTTATAACAAAAGTACATTTCCTTAAAAAAGTACATTTTCTTAAAAAAATATGTTTTCTTAAAAAGTACACTTTAAAATAAGTACATTTTATTACAAACGTACCTTTTTTAAAATAAAGTTCCCTTTCTTAGACAAGCACATTTTCTTTAAAAAAGTGTCTTTTATTTACTATAAAAAGATCCTTTTCTTAAAAATTTTAATTTTCTTAAAAAAGCGCATTTTCTTATACAAAATTTTCTTTACAAAACTACCTTTTCTTAAAGAGGTAACTTTTCTTACAAAAGCACATTTTCTTAAAAAAGTACATTTTCTTTAAAAAAGTACCTTATCTTACAAAAGCACATTTTCTTAAAAAGTACCTTTTCATTAAAAAAGTACCTTTGTTGAATACAACAAAATTTTATTAAAATAATTCCCTTTTAAAAAAGTATCTTTTATTAAAAAAGTACCTTTTCTTAAAAAATTCATTTCTCAAAAAAGTTAAATTTCTTAAAGAATCTCATTTTCCTAAAAAGTGCCTTTTGTAAAAAAGTACATTTTCTTAAAAAGCTAATTTTCTTAAAAATTATCTTTTCTTAAAAAAAGTAGCTATTCCTAGAAAGTACATTTTCTAAAAAATTTACTTCTTCCTAAAAAGTACTTTTCTCGAAAAGTACCTTTAATAATAAATTTCCTTTATTAAAAAAGCAAATTTTCTTAAAAAAGTACCTTTCCTTAAAAAAGTGTATTTTCTTAAAAAAGTACTTTTTCTCAAACACGTACCTAAAAGTGAAAAATTGGAATTTTCTTAATAAATTTCCTGGATTAAAAAAGTACCTTTTCTTGTAAAAGTATCTTTTTTTAAGTAATTTTTCTTATAATAGTACATTTTACTAAAAAATATTTCTATTAAACAACTTCGTTGTTTAAGAACAAATTTTTTTTATAAAAGTAGCTTTTCAAACCTACTTTTTTGTAAAAGTACTTTAAAAAATACATTTTCTTAAAAAGAGCCTTTTTTTAAAAAAAAGTAACGTTTCATAAAAAAGGTACTTTTTATAAAAGTGTCTTTTCTTCAAAAAGTAAATTAAAAAAAAATTTTTTTTCAAAAAGTAAATTTTTTAAAAAGTACTTTTTCATTATTTATTCAATGGTCGATTTCTGCGCTTACAAGTAACTAATTCGTAATAAAATCGTATTTTGCTAAAAGTTTTTAAAATAACCGATAAAATTAAATACACATCAGAGTCAACTAATTTTGTTATTAAATGTTTCTTTAAAAAGTACCTTTTGGTAAGAGTTTACACTTTCGTGAAAGGTAATTTTTTTTTTTAAAATACTTTTACTTAAAAATTCATATTTTGTTAAAAAGTAAGTTTTCTTAAAAAAGTGACTTTTTCAAAAGTACATATTCTTAAAAATTTCATTTTATTCAAAAAGAGTTCCTTTTATTAAAAAAGTTCCTTTTCTTACAAAGTACATTTTCTTAAAAAATACCTTTTATAAACAAATTATCTTTTCTTAAAAACCACATTTAAAAAAGTAAAGTTTAGTACAAAAGTAGTTTTCTTCAAAGAAGTTCCCTTTCTTAGATAAGCACATTTTCTTAAAAAAATATCTTTTATTAAAAAAAGTACCATATATTGTTTCTTTACAAAACTGCCCTTTTTTACAAAGGTACTTTTTATTACAAAAGCACATTTTCTTAAAAAAGCACCTTTTACGAAAAATAGAAAATTTTTTTTAGAAAGTACCTTTTTTTTAAAAGAAAAACCTTTTATTAATATAAGTACATTTTTTTTAAAATATTACATTTTTAAAAAAAAAAAATGTTAAATTTCTTAAAGAAGCAAATTTTGTTAAATAACACATTTTGTTTAAAAGTTCCTTTTCTTAAAAAAGCTAATTTTTCTAAAAAGTACCTTCTCTTAAACAACTACTTTTAAAAAAAGTACATTTTCTTACAAAAGTATATGTTCTTAAAAAAATACTTTTTTAAACACGTACCTTTTCTTATAAATGTACTTTTATTTAAAAAACCACCTTTTTTTCAAAACTATTTTTTTTAGAAACTACTTTAAAAGAAGCTTTTCTTAAAAAGCTACTTTTCTTAAAAAAAGTATCTTTTTTTAAAAGTAATTTTTCTTCAAAAAGTACTTTTTTTTAAGTACAGATTCTCATAAAAGTGTATTTTCTTAAAGAAAGTACCTTTTTTATAAAATAATTTTTTTTTTAAAGCACTTTAGAAAAGTATTTCCATAATTTATTCAACTGTCGACTTTGGCGCTTACAAGAAACTAATTCGTAATTTGTATTTTGCTTAAAAAATGCTTTAAATTAACTAATACATTTAAATACGCAACAAAGTCGACTACTTTTGTTTTTAAATGTTGCTGTCTGTTAAATAATGTAATAATTGCAGCAATTATGATATATATTTTTTTTTTTTTTGTTAAGCGACTTACGCCACTTTGAAAATTAACTTTATTATACCAAAACTTATCCAACAAGACCTCAGTAGTGGCCGGGATATTGAAGCCAATTTTTTTTAATGGAAAAATTTATTATAAATTTTAATTAATGTCAGCATTAACTTGATATTTTTGAGCAAATGACTTTTGATACTTTCAAAATAAACGGCTCAAATAACAATTTAAACTAAATTCAATCAATTCGATTTACGAAATATTTTTATAAGTTTGCTATTTTTAAGCTGTTCTTTGTATTTTTGCACGTAAATTTTAATATTTTTATGTGCTTTTCAGTTAATTTAAGTTTTTTTTTTTTAAATTCACCATTAAAAATTTATGATAAATCTTTTTCATTTCATAAAAATAAAAACATAGTCTCATAATTAAACAACAAGTTTTGATGATTTGCAATAAGCTCATGTTTGGAAATCTCCAAAATTTTTAACTAATATTGTGAACCCCATGTATTATATTTCATTACCACATCAGAGGCGTGACCAAGTATTTCCTTTTACTTAATATTGTTGTATAATTTTTTTTAACCCGTATAATAACCTACAAATTTCCAGCCCATACGAACGACAAACAACAAAAACAAAAAATATTGAAACATTGTACAAAAACCAAAAAAAAAAAAACTAAAAAAAATGCGTGTTAACAAAAAAGTGAAACAAAAAAATAATTTAAATTGTTATATTTGAGAATAAATAACATTAATAATATCTACAAAAAAAAAAAAAACAAAATTAAAAAAATAATTAAGAAACGACCAAATAAATAATGACTAATGCTTTTAAGCAAACGACACCTAAGAGCCGGTTTTTTGTAGTGAGTTAAACATTATTAGGAGTTCAATTTGTTGAACTTAAATTCGAGTTTAATATTTAAGCTGAAAAACTGACAACTATAGATCAAAAATTTCAACAACATTTAAATTAAATTTACTCGTAATTATAAAAACACTTCAAGTCAGTTCGGTAGACATTGTTATTAAGCTTCCGTCCACTAGGTAAAATAAAAACTGTATGTAAATAACAATTGAAGAGAAGCACACACACTACGTTCTGTTTTATTTTTCATTTCATTTAACTTACAGAAAACGCGTTAAAATAGTTTTGTATATTTAATTATATTTTTTTTTTTGTTCGGTCATTTTTGTTGTGTTTTCATCATCACCATGAGCAACACAGTTCACTTTTGCCATGCAATCAATAGTTTTCGTTTTTTTTTTTTTTACATATAGTCAGACATTTGCGTAGAATTTCAAGTGTTTCAACTTAACCTTCAATGTCGGCGTTGGTGTACTTGAACTACACGCAATTTATATATTAAGTCGAAGATAATAAATTTTAAATTATTCTATTTGATCATATGATAAAATTGTTTTTTGCTGTTTTTTAATGATACAATAAAATTTCGTGCAGATAAAATTCCATAGCAAATATTTTAGAAAGACAAATAATTAAAGGGTAATTTAAATTTATGTATATGTCACGTTTGATAAAAATTTAAGTGAACGGTCTTAGAAAAAGTCTAAAAGTATATATTTAAGAAAGCAGAACAAAACGGGCGATTTAGATCGACTATACAATGCCTTATAACATGGGTTCAGAGAAAAGTTCTTAGGTCCAACTAATTGGATATATTAAAACAGATAACCCAAATTTGAGTGGCATTGGTGGTACTATTTTTCGGTATGCAGACAAATTAAAGTTCATATCGGATGCTATATTTATATGGAGACTAATTCGAAAAATGGACCGATCCTGATCATATTTAATAAAATGGACATACAGACGGACGGACGGACATCGTTAACTCGACTCAGAAAGTGATTCTGAGTCGATCAGTATAATAAACTGTGAAGCTAGATTGAGTATTTTCTGTAGTTAAAAACATCAGCACAAAATCATTATATCTCATTATGATTTGTATATTGTGCAATTGACTTTTTGCAAAATATCAAATTATCAAATAACGTACGCTACAATCTTGTCTAGAACTATTTTTCGAGAGAAGTTTTTCTAATGGATGGTATTTATTTATACTAGCAGAGCCCAGCCCTCGAAATTCGAGTGTAAATTCTAGGAAATTATAGTTTTCATTAAATTTTTTCTTTTAACGATATATATAAAAAAATTATGAATATTTAAATAAAATTCATTAAGTTGTGAATTTGTAAATAAAATTCGTTAAATTTCAAACAGAAGAATAACTTTATAAGAGCCTAAGGTTATGCCAATCAATTTTAGCTAATTCGCAATTCAACACAAATTTAATTAACACACAGCATTGTATAGTGTTTAATTTATTTATGTGTTAGTAGCAACTTTAAAAGAATTTGACTCCAGCAAAATATTCTAGATGGTGCAATTCTGTAAATATAATGGACAGCTAAAAAGAAATACCTTTTAAATAGTATGTTTTTTGTCAAATTCGGCTGATAACTAATAGCATAACATCGGTCACAAGAAATCGCCATGCACGTTAATATTATATATTTCGGTATGTAGGCTGGTGTACTCACGAAATTAATTGTAGGGCATACTGGGTACAAGATGAATTTAAATTTTATATTACAAGGAAGGTGAATTTTATTGATAACGCTGTGGAACATTTAAATTAAAGCGAAATATGAAAGTGTGCAGCTTGAAAGCGGTTATACTGCATAAGGCCAATGAAAAATTTTCCGTTACAATGGCAGAAACGGAAGAAAGGAGAAGAATATAAGGAATAGTTAAAAAATGATTAACTGCGCTAAACATATGTGCCGTATACTTTTTAATAGTTACAATTCGTAGCACTTGAGTAAAGACGGTATTTTTCAAAGAGATATTTTTTTCGAAATAAAAATTACATATTTCATTGCAACATGCTCAAAAAATATTTACCATTGTCTTTGGCTTTATTTATTTAGTCGTTTGTGGCCAGAAATTTGGGGTTGTTGACGATTTAAGATTTCATTCGATAACATTAGTCTAGCTTGATTTTTTACATGGATATATTAATAAATTTTTTTTAGTTCAGCTACAATTTTGTTGACAAATGAAATGGAAAATCATCAATGATTCTTGAGAAATAGCTGAAAAACTAAGCAGAAAAAATAAAAAAGATCATAAAAAAAGTTTGGGCTGAGAACGCCAAACCCTATGAAAATTCTATTATACTAACCTACTGATTTCAGCCAGAATTGCTGTTGCACTGTTTAACCAGGGTGAATAGATGAGGCATATAGGTCATAAAATAGCTAAATTTGGCAACTCTAAGTCGTGTGACTTAGAGGTTAAAGTTTATGAGATTCTGTAAATTAAAAACCTTATGACATTGTTTGGAAATATAAACATTAACCCTTTGGTCATTTCCTTAACACTAGATCAACCAGTTCAGTTAAGTTAAGTAAAAAATTAAAAAAGAAAAAATATTATTTTCAGAATTAGCTATTTCTATTTTATTATTATTTTTTTAATGTTTTATTATTTTTTTTCGTACAGAGCATTCAATGTACTTATTACAAACTATATGCTGTTTAAAAGGTTGTAAAATTAAGTAATTTGGTTTTACTAAAATTGTACTATGAAAGAATATTTGAAAATCATTAACAGTGTTAACGTGATTTTCAAAACTTTTGAGCGATGAGACCTGTAATCTTAACCCATTTTGACCGGCGTTGCGTTTTCGCAATACCAATTTTGGATATGTATAAAAACACCTTAACTAACGGATTCGAATAATTTGTTTCTCTCAACTTAGTTTAGGGTTTTGCCATTACGACACTGACCCAAAGAAAGATTTATCTGTTTTGTTAAATCATGTTCCTAAAGTATTAAAAACGGGTTAAAAAAATGCTTTCGCAAAAATGTCCAAATATGTAAAATAACGTTTTTTTTTATATATTTTTACTCTAGAATTTTGATTGCGAAAATATTGAAAAACATTTCTTAAAAACCTATTTTCGAAAAAATAATACATTTTTTCATGATGTTAATTTTTAAATAGCTGTTGCGAAAAGGCAACAGTGCCTAATTGCATGCAAATCACTTTTAAGTTTTATTGAATGAGTATTTTATTTTGTGTAGTTTTGTTATGTTTTGTTATTTTTTGTTCTGGTTTGGTTTTGGATTTTGGTTTGCTCGCAAATTTTCATTCAAAAGTGGAAGAAATCAAAACGCATCGATTTGAACTTTGATGAAACCAGATGAAACCTCTGTCGCTCCACTTCAAAACAAAATCATGAAATCAAGAGTAAGGCTAAAGAGCACAACTCCCTATAAGTTTTTAATTTGGAAATTTTAAAATCCAGGTGGAGAATATAGATAGAGGTATTTCTACAATATTTTGAGAAGGAAGTTATGGATATGCCTTTTGATTATTCAAATAAGTATGCTCATCAAAAAAAACATATCAGTACATATTACTCGAGAGCATATTCACCGTTTCATAGGCGTACTAATTTTGTCAGGTTATCATTCTGTTCCTTACATCCAGCATTAGTGGTCTCCCCAACCTACTTTGGATATGCCGATCGTAAAATAATCTCTGTCCCGTCAAATGTTTCAAAAAAATTCAAAGTGCTTTTCATATGATTTATAACAACGAAATGCACGTTTCTGATAGAATTGCTAAAGTTCGTTCACTGATTGTCATTTTCAAATATCACCTGTTTGGAATATTTACAACCTATTTACCAATAGATGAGCAAATGGTTCCGTATTTTGGCAGACACAACTGCAAGATATTCATTCGTAGAAAACCAATCATTTAGGTTTCAAATACTAGTGTCGTTGTTCCGACACTGGATATTTGTTTGATATTAATCCATATCCTGGCTCAGCTTCACCATACGATAAAAACGTTGACGTAGAAGCTTCTGTTGCTTTAAAGTTGTTGGAATTATTTTATAGTTCGGAGAATCATGCAGTGTTCTTCGACAATTTTTCTTTTTCGTATACTTGTTCCTTTTGTTGAGTGAACGTAAGTTTCACGCAACTGAAACGATAAGATCAAGTCGCCTAAGAGGTTCCAATGATATCCTTGCCACTGGCCGCCGCTCTCTCAAAAAGCATGGATACGACTACCGCGGATACAAAAACAAAACGTTATTCGTTACTCGCTGGCAGGACAATTCAGAAGTTACTGTTATTTCGAAAATTTGTTGCAGATTGTCCAGAAGTTTTTACTAACCGTTATTCAAAAGATAAAAAAGATGAGTGAGTTTTTGTTGATTTTTCATAATATTATTTATTTAGTTTTTTGTTCACCAGCATATAACAAACACATGACTGGTGTAGATCTGTTCCATTAAGCTTGCCATTATGGAAGAATGCATTCATAGCATTACAGTAAACTTGGAAAATCCACTGTCTTATTACTAAAGCTGAAGGAACCGGAATACTAGCTAGAAAATTACTGCTCTTACAAGAAAAACCGGTGAAGAACAGCCTGTAGGGGATTTGGATTTTATTGTTATTTGGAAAACTCCGGAAAATAAACGGAAAAGATGCAGTGAATACCATTCACAAAGGGTTTACCAATGTAAAAAATGTGATGTTATATTGCACCCAAAGTGCTTTGATATATACCTTTTAAATAACCAAAAATAAACCAAAATTAAAGTTTATAATACCAAGAACAATATGTTCCTCAACTTATTCTAATAAAAAAAATAAAAAATTCATTTGACTATAAATAATAAAAAATGTGATTTGCACCTTATAGGCCAACGTTGCGTTTTCGCAACAGTCCGCCACCGCTTACATAGACTACCGATTTTTTTCTTTTTTCTTTTTTAGTGATCAGGATGGAGGTCGCTAAGTGCCAGCACACCAAAATTTATATGGATATCTATACCTTTTCGGGTATTGGTACAAGATGGGTTAAAAATAAGTTACTAATCATGGAAATTAGTTAGACCAATCCAGAAATATTTTGTTATAAGTTTAAAATACTTTTAAATGTATTAAAACACTTTTGTGTGAATTCTGTTTGTCCTTTGGATGGCTTCTACGAGTATATTATTGTATACATCGTTGAAAAAAGCTTTAAAAAGTCTTTGACGTGTTAGTACAAAAAAACTATATCGATTAAAGTTAAAAAAAGATTAAAAATCATATTTTTTCGATCGATATTGTGTGGGAGTTTGTCTTAACTCTTCGAAATTAAAACTTTTTTTGTGGAGATTGGTTACGTACTCATAAATATTAATATATTGATACCCATATTGCCAAGGTTGTCACCATCGAATATTTTATGCCTCTTCGAGAAAAGTCATCTAAAACACGAACTAGCCGCTATATGGAAGAAAGCTTCAATTTATCGTCATTAAAACAGTACCAGGAAAAATAGATGTGAGTTTTGATTTAAAATTCATATGTTTTAGCATACAAAACCGCCTAAAATTTTATGATTTTTTTAAATAATCGTGGATGACTTATATTCTATTGAATAGGTCCTGCACATTCCTTTCATACGATGTCCAATTCGTATATGGGTTTTTTAAATCAAATGTCAAAAATCTGCGAAAAAATGAAAAACGCCTATTTGTTGTTAAGTTTTTGTATGTAATTGGGCTGCTAATAAAAAAACGAGTCACTTATTTTTGTGTGTTCTATAACATACTGAAATTTGGACGCGATCTGCATGTGGTCATGACATGTGATATCTTGTTTTTGAGCTAATGTTTGTGGAGCCTTTCTTCGGTTGTACCATTTAAATTTCAAATTTTCTGCCAAATATTTATTGGTCTCGACATTTCCGAATAGGGTATTAAGTATTCTTCAGATTTCTTACTTTATTAAAAAAAAAAAAAACGAAAACATGATCTTTCAAAAGTAAAAAAATATATAAATTATTTGCGCGTCAATTAAACTTATGCTTACTATACGAGTATCGACAGTACATTAGGTAAATTATCTCTATTCGAGATGCGGAATTAGATTGCTTCACTAAGCATTTTTTTATACTAGTATAGCCCAGCACTCGCAATTCGAGTGCAAATTCTAGGAAATATTACTTGTTCATTCAATTTTTGTCTTCCAATGTTTTTTTTAAATCTATATATATATATATAAAAGTTATGAATATTTAAATGAGCCTAAAGGTATGTTAATCAATTTTAGCAACTCACAATTCAACACAGAGCGTCGGATATATAATTTAAATCATTCGCATTAACAGGGTGTAACGAATTATTATAAATATTTTATTTTATTTAATTTAATATATTTTTGAGATGGATTAAACATAAATTTTATCATTCTCAGCTTCTCCTCCATATGAGCTATAACTGTGCCAATTTTCACACTTCTCCGTGCCCACATGTTGCTTAAAAAGGGAACTAAAATTTACCTTCGCGTATTAATATATAGATATGTACATTAGGGTGGCCTTTAATAAAAGAAGTGTTAAAATTCTCAGTCTCACCCCCTAGAAATATGCGAATAGCAAAAAAACTGAGAAATACAAAGTTTTAGGTCAATCAGAAAAAATTTAGAGGTGCCTCAACGCGACTGAAAATTTTAAGTGTGTCTATATGGGGAAAATATTAATTTTTTTTAGATATTACGAAAATTTCGTTCTATAGTTTAATTTTTTAGGGTAATTGTTATATAACTCGGGATCGGTATTAAAAAGCTATTAAACTTCAAAATCGAAAAAAAAACTAGCCAAGAAATAGCAAATGCCCCAGACCACTGTTGTGGCAAAAAAAAAACTAGGTCATGAGATGTGATGAACATTTTTTTAACTTTAACAAATTGATTAAATCTATAATTTTGTTTTGGTCTCTATAGTACTGTTTTATTAAGTACTGTTTTATTAACACGTTGTTAACCTATTGCGAAATGAGACCAAAATAGAAAATTTTTTTGATAAAATTTTGAAAACTCCTTTTTTAAGTTTTAAAGAATTTTCTTAACAAAATGGATCTAGCACCTCAAAGTTTTGTTAAATGTATGCTAGAGATTAACTATGTAAATTTTTAAGTAAATTCATCTGCCAGAATTTTTTTTTAAATAATTTTTTTTTTTTTGCGGATTTCGAGAAAAATTAGTTTTTTGTGAAATAATCAGTAAATGGACTCTTTCTATATACTTTGTATCAATAATTTATCAGTTTTCTACTTTTAAATGTTATATTTTATCTTAATAGGCTAGGGTTTGTGAAAAAATAATATGACCCCATTAACTCTTTTGGACTTGGGATCGCATATGACCCCAAGCTAATGTAAGTGCTGTTGAATTTTTTGATTGACGCTTAAAATAAAATAACGAAATGCGCAAGTCTTCCATGCTAACAATTTGGAATAAATCGAACAACGGTAACCCATTCCTTGCCGAGGCCAAACTTTGAATTTAGGCATATTTGAAAAAATTAAATGTTAAATTATGGGTGGGGAAATAAAATTGTGCTATATTTTACCGATTTTTATGATTTGATGATTTGATGATTTTATAATTAGACATCATTAATCCGTTTGGACTTGGCGCCACAAATGACTCCAAGCTACTATAGGACTATTAAGACAAAAAGTTCAAATATTTTGCAAATATTTTGCAAATTTTGGATTATTTTATCCGTAGGAGCACATAAGGGTAAGTTTTCGTAAAATCAGTAATCAGTAGTCCAAAATCAGTAGTCCAAAAACAGTACCTGTGGGACCATTTTTTGTCACAGACTTCATATAGTGTTGATTCCCGATATTCACTTAAATCTTAAGAAAAAAAATAAAAATATGGCATAGCTTTTTTCTAATTTGGTTTATATGCTCCTTTTCATCAGATGAATGAGCAACTTCTTTCAAACATTATTTCATTAATATGTATCGGACAAAATTAATAAACATAAATATACGAGTTTTAGTTGATTTTGAATTTTTTATATCGTCCACACCATATATCAGTTTGTGATTCCATTTGTAATGCTTCTGAAAATGTTTTTAAGACCCCATTATGTCTATAGATACTCTTGATCCGTGTAACAACTAGAGTAGATATAGCAATGTAATCGTGTCTATCCGTTCGTCTGTCTGTACGTCTAAGAATTGTTTTTTTTTTATTATTTTAAGCAGGCTGACATATAAAATGGGGCAAATCGGACATCATTGTATCAAGAATATAGCCAAAATATGGAGACCCCTCTAAAGATTTTTAAAAATTCAGTGTGTTTATTGTAATAATTTTGAATTATCTAAGTTTAAAAGATCCAAATATTAATATAAAGGAAAATGCCAGATGGAGGGTATTAGAGATTCAGCATAGCCGAAATATCACTCTTACTAGCTTTTTTTCGAATATAGCCATTTTTTTAATTCGAATTTCTTAGCACTGCATAAATATAAATACCCTGAGATAGCAAATACTAGTAAATCCTCTCGAACAATGGCAGCAATATGTCTTCTAAACATTTTAAAACGTAAAGCCCTTAAATATCTCGCTTTAACAACAATAAACAGCTCATTTATAAATTACTTGAATAAAGTAATTAATTTAGCTCAACATTAATCTGAGTTATTTAACATTGTCAAATAGGATACAAAATTTGATTGTTGTTTACATATTAATTGTAGAACTCTAATTTAAATTTTCTTTACTATGTTTGCAAATCGCTTTAAAGCGTCTTCAATATTGAACAACAACTATTTCTAAATAATTTTTTTTGTGTTGTATTTTATAATTTTTGTTTTGCGCAAAATCTTATTTCAACATAAAAGTTTGTTTTGGGAAAATTGCGCTCCAGTTGAGCGTTCATTATGTGTTAAAGGAATTGTGATATTTGTCAGTATATTATTGTATTAATTAGTAGAAAAACAAGTGCGCAAATTATAGTCGGCCAATACCGACCACATGATATCCTACATAATGTTATTGCCTTTGAAAATATTTAAGTAATAAAGGGAAGGGTATTTATTATAAGTGCTAGGTCCTAAATTTGCTCTGGTTTGAGAAATTACAATAATAGTTAACCAATTGATTTTCTTTTTTTTATATATTTGTTATGTACGAATATGATTCTAATTATTCTTTACGTATTATTTTTTTTTTTAAATTTAATCATAATAATAGATTAAATATAATACACATATTATAATACACATTGTTGATTATTTTAATAGATTTAATATAATACACATAATATGTGTATTATAATATGTGTATTATATTAAATCTATTAAAATAATCAACAATGGTAAAATCCTTTAAATTTTCTTGTATTGTAAAATAAATCCAAATACAAATCGAAAAAAAAATATTGAAATAAATTGATTGTAATAAACTGCATAATCTAGTGATTACACTGTTCAAAAAAATTAAGAACGGCTTTATTTCGAATTTAACGTTGTAATACCCCTCAAACAAATTGAAGGGAAACAAATTGGAGCGATTTTTAGAACGTCCCAAGCACTTTTAGTGTGCGAGCATAAAAATCGTGGGGTTTTTTCTTGGTAAAATTAGCCTCAACAGTTTAATAGAATAATATTTATTAATATTACGTTGAGTTTTTTACTCCAACAGCCACTGGAGTCCCATTTTACAATAAACTCTTAAAAATTTTATTTTAAAAATAGTGTCAAGTAAAGGTTGATTTTTTTAGCAACTTTCTTTTTGGCAACACTATTTTTGGCAGCTCAAACATGTTCATTTTGGTCTATAATTTAACCATGAATCGGCTTACAAATGAACAACGCTTGCAGATTATTGAATTTTATTATCAAAATTCATGCTCGATTAAGAAAGTGTATCGTGCACTTCTTCCATTTTATGGTCAGTGTGGCCGACCTGCTGAGGCGGTTATTCGGAATCTTGTAACTAAATTTCGTACTAAATTTACATTATTGGACATTAAACCATCAACAAGCATACTTAGAGTGCGGACAGAGGAAAATATCGCAGTGTTGTTGATGACCCTGAATTATCGTTTCGGCGCCGTTCGCAGCAATTGATCTGTTACTTCACTACTTGGAAAATTTTGCGGATGGATTTGGGTGTAAAACCTTTTAGAATACAGCTGGTGCAAGAATTGAAACCATACGACCTACCACAACGGTTAAGTTTTGGGTGAATGGGCGCTGGCAAAGTTGGATAAGGTTCCACTTTTTTTTTTATCGGAAAATTGTGTTCAGCGACGAAGCTCATTTCTGGTTGAATGGATACGTGAACAATCAAAATTGCCGTATTTGATGTGAAGAGCAGCCAGAAGCATTGCAAGAACTGCCAATGCATCCCGAAAACTTAATTGTGGATTGTGGATCATTGGACTGTACTTTCCCAAAGACGACGAAGGCAGGTACGTTACTGTGAATGGCGAGTGCTACCGTGCAATAATTACAACCTTTTTTTTTTGCCTGAAATGGAAGAGCTGGACTTGACTGACGTGTGGTTTCAACAAAAAGGATACCACATGCCACACAGCAAGCGAAACAATGGCCCAATTGAGTTGGCCGCCTAGATCGTGCGATTTAACGCCTTTAGACTATTTTTTGTGGGGCTATGTCAAGGCTTATGTCTATAGCGACAAGCCCGCAACGGTTGACGCACTGGAAGCCAATATTGAAGAATTTACTCGTGAGATACCGGCCGATATGTTGGAGAGAGATCATTGTGATCATTCTATCGACTCAAATAAAGATTTCATACATTTCTCAAAATTTTATGTGTTTTTTTAAATCAAATCTGAAAACTCTTAAAAAATCACCCTTTATACATATATTTTTATACCCTATACCACTATGTGGTTTGTGTATAATGACTGTGTGCTGCTGTTTGTAACTACCAAAAATATTTGACCTAGACCCATCTCTTATAACACCGATCGACTCAGAATCACTTTATGAGTCGATTTAGCGATGTCCGTCCGTCCGTCCGTCTGTGTGTCCATGTGGACCTTGTAATCACCAAATATTTTGATGAAATTTGGTGTATAAGCTTTTATCGGCCATATAATGAACACTATTGAAATTGGTGAAATTCGGTCCATGTTCAGCCCTAGTCCCCATACAAATGACCCCTATGAAATCGACATAAATTGCCATAAGATCCAAATTATCATATAGATCTCAGTCAAATTGGGTTTGTATGTGTTTATTATATCCATTAATTAGTAGTCCAAAAATAATCCCTATAGGACAATTATTAGTCATAGGCCCAATATAGAGCTGCTTCCCGATCTTCACTTAAGACTATCAAAAAACAAAAAAATTAGCACATTTTATCTCAAATTTGGTTTGTATATATTTTTTCAAAATATAAATGACTTTACGAAATACGGTCAGGATCGGTCCATTTTTCGACCTAGTCCCCATATAAATATAGCACCCGATATGAATTTTTTTGCAGCCAAAAAGAAATTTATAACAATGTCAGTCAAATTTTGTTTATGCTTTTTTTCTATATCCAATTAGTTGGACCAAAAAGATTGGGTCTCTAAACCATGGTATAGGGTATCGTATAGTCAATTTAGACCGACTATAATTTTATTATTTGTTTATAGTCCCAGGTATATATATATATTTTTAATTTGGCACATACAAGGAAAATTAATGGGGATCATCAGCAGGTCACGATGAAACTTGAATAATTGATAGAACATGAAAAAATAGATTACCTGTATTGTGTTAGCTGCCCAATTCCATATTTAGGGTACCAAAAAACGCCCGTTTATTATTTTTTTTTTTGTTTTTTCATTCACATTTGGTCCAAAGAAACTATATACAATTTGGAACTCATATGAAACGTATTTTCAATATATAATACAAATTTACATATGAATTTGAAATCAAAACTCACTTATATTACTTGTTGTGCTGTTTTCGTCAGAATAAATTTCAGCTTTATGTGATATAGAGCTTAGTTTTTATTTTAACGAGACCTCGTATGTTGGATGTTAGCAACCCTGTGTGCATTAAATATAGGCCAATGTGATCAAAAAAATATAATATCAAAAATTTAAGACATACACCCATACAAAAATGATTTAATAAAAGTTTTTTAATTTTATTTAACCAATTAATTAGTTTTTTGTATACCATGTAGAGCTGTTTTAAAAGATATATAACAGTATATAGAATTATATAGAAACCAAACAATTGTTTTCGATACAATCTTTAAGAAACCCAGTAAAAACTAATATATTTTGAACATTCTGAAACTTAAAATAAAATATTTTTCGGTTAGAACATTGTTTAAAACATCAAGACTAAACAGTTAGAGCAAAATTTCTCAACGATTTTTTTATTTAATTTTTCCCACTATAAGCTCCATATTGCAAAAATTTTGAAAAAAAAAATAATAATATTAAAAAAATAAGTCCAAAAAATAATTTTTTTTTACAAAATACACTAGACTCCATCCAATGGGACACGTCTAATTTTATGCGCTGCGAACTTAGGCCTCAAGGAACAAATGCCGCAAAAAAAAATTAACTTATGCCCCACAAAATTTGTATGGAATTGGGTCATTTGTTCTCAGGAATTTTTACGGTTTTTGGGGCGTAAGTTAATTTTTTTACACAAATTTTAAATTTTTAGGGGCATTTGTTCATTTTTAATATGTATGTTTGGGGCCTAAATTAATTTTTTTCTTCAAGACTGATGAACTCCAAAAATAAACTATGAAACCGGTTTATGTTATTGTTTTTTGTTAGTAGTTTATTTATTTTCTCGTAAACTGAATAAATATCGGGAATCGTTTGTTAATTGAAGTAATCAGTGTAAACAAAATTTATCGTAACTGTGTTCCGCGAGTGCGTCGCACCCGCGTCTGCGCGCCGCTTCCGCACGGGTTTGACAGCCACACCGGCGCCGCTTAGTTGTCGTTAACTTATTTGTAATCGCCGCGCAAAACATATTTTTTGCAGAACATTCCGATATTTTACATTTTGGTGGATAAGAGAAAACGCAAAAATGTTACGAAAGTATTGCGCAAACATTGCAAGATATGATATGGGCTTGCGAGCTTAATGATGCTGCTGTAAAAGAATACAGAAGAAAGAACCTCCTTATTGAAAGATGAAAAAATATCGGAAATTTCCGAACAGTTAAAAAAAGGAAAAATAAATAACGCAACGTTTTTGGCTAGAACGTGTTATACGAGAAATGGCATATGCTATTTTAATATTTTTATATTTGTTAATGAAATTAATCCAAAATAACAATATAAATGTTAATTTGAGTTAAATTTTTATACCCTATACTATTATGTGAGATCATGCCACTTTCAATTTAGCGATATCCTTCAGTATTTTCGTCCGTCTGTCCGTCCGTTAAACTACAGTTCACAATTTGTTGACGATATAGGTGCACGTTCAGACCTAGCCCTCATACAGATAACCCCTACCAGACCGAATAAAATGATCATAAGATCCAGATTAACATGTATATTATCATACTACACCCATTAATCAGTAGTCTGTGGGACCATTTTTAGTCATAGTCCTCATATAAAGCTGCTTCCCCATTTTCACTTAAATCTATGAAAAAATATTGCATAGATTTTTTTCAATTTTGGTTTATATATGGATTTGAGAAAAGTAAGAGGCTTTATTAAATATGGTCATGATCGATCCATATTTTTGGCCTAGTCTCCATATAAAAATAACATCAAATATGAACTTTTTCAAATCTGCACGCGCAGAAATTAATAACAATAGCACTGAAATTGGTTTATGGTTATTTTCTATATCCAAATATTGGCAAAGGTGAATCCAAGACCCTCTCTCGAAACGCAAGGTATAGGGTATTGTATAGTCGGTCTAGACTGACTTTCATTTTCTCACTTGTTTATAATGTATGTGCTAAAAATTTCACCAGAAAATATTTTCTAAAACGTGTCTACCCTGTATCTGTCATATTCATTGGTCATTTTATTCCACAAAAAGTCAACTAAATCAGACTTTATGAAATGATATAATGACAAATATGTACACTAAAGCTCTTTGAACTCCGTAAATTCGCTGTAGGGTATAATAATTTGATTGTTTGATATATCTACAATCCTTCTCTATATTGGCCTCATATAAAAACTGAAAGCGTCTTAAATATTTGCACAACATAAATTTCTTTGATATTTTGTTAATTTTTTGTTGTACGAGTATTTATTTGTTTTCGCAAAAAGTTATTCAATCGTAAATCGAGTTTGTTTTGCTAAAAAAAAGTGTGCTTCAATCGTGCGTGCATTACGGATTTTTTTTTCCATAGAAAAAAAATAAACATAAATTTCAAATGAATGGATATAATGGAGTATGTTTTTGAAAAGAAAATGAATACGAATGAATTCAACTGAAAGAAACAGAAAGTGAAAAGGAAAATACAAAAATAAACAGCAATAAATGATAAGAGTTTTTTTTTTGTTATAAATCACAGACATAAAATGCAGGTAAAAAAATGAGATCAAAACTTCAACTTTAAGAGGAAACAAACAAAAAAAAAAGTAACGGCTAAAGTTACAAAACGAAAAAAAAAACGCAGTGAAATGATATTTAAGCATAAAAAGAGACATTTTAAAGGGTTCATTAACTTTGTGCAAAAGCCACACACGTACAATTGAAAGCCATTGGCTGGAAAAACGTGAATAATGTTGATTTTTGTTGAGAATTTATTAAGTTTTGTTAAGTTTCATTATATAATGTAAACCAAATAACATCTAAAGGAAAAAGATTTCAAATTCCTAAAGACATTTATGTGCGCATTTTATTTACCTACTTACATATATGCGATAAGATTTATTTAAAGCTCCAAACGAGTACCTATGTATAAATATTCCATGCTTAAAGCTTATAACTCTCAATTAGAGACTGACAGGGTTTAACTTTATTTGAGGTTTCTGACAGAATTTGTATAGCAACCGATAGCGCAAAGTAGTCTGTGACTTTCATACTCGTATATTTTAGTACGGACGTAGGCATTTTTAGAACCCAGAGCTGCATACTGTTCCAAATAGCTACATTATCTTCCGAAAGTAATTATTGGTAACATTTCCTTTAATATCAAGATAAACAAGTAAGAGTGTTAAATTCGGCTGTGCCGAATCTTTTATACCCTCCACCTCGGTTTGAGTATTGATAATAAATGTAAATGAAATATTGGAAAAATATGCATGCGTTTCCTATATGCATGCGTTTCCGGTTATATGACATAACTTCTCGTTTAATTTAGTTTTTGCTAATTAAATAGCTCGCCCTAACCTCCATTGCAAAAGTAATGGTTGAGTAGGGTGGCTAAATATTCTTTCATTGCGGCCATATAGGTCGGATGGAGAAACAAAATAACACCCAAAAAAAAGCTGCCTCAACTTTTTTATTAAAATATTGCCATATTTGGAAAACATAGAGAATAAATTTATAATAATAAATAATCAAATTAGGGATGCCAAAACTTCAAATATTCATCCAAAAAAAATTTTGAAAATTTATATATAAAAAATAACATTCTCATCAAATTGCGTTTATTTATGTAACAATTTTTATGTTCGCGATTCTTAAATATCATTTGAGGTTTTCTAAAATTCATTGAATTTAAATCAATGTTTTCTTTAGTCCGATTCTGTAAATTTCAACGATCCGACAATCGCAAAATATATAGACATCTATTATTGTTTGCACTAAGGATTAAGTGATTCACTAAGTACATACATCTTAACGACAGTCGACAAATCTATTTTTCTATTTATTTAAATTGTAAACGAGTGGCATCTCTGTCAAAATAAGCGAAAAACACAAAGAAGAATAGAAAAAAACAAATTACTTCGTGTTTGACAGGATGATTTTATGTTTATATTTAATATCTTTATTTTTTTACTAATATTTCTGTTTATTTATTTGAAAATGAAATAATGAATTGAATATGCTATTTAATTTTTTTTTATTTATATAAAAAAGTTTTTTAATAGAAGCAAAATATTTTCACTATTTTATGTTTTTTATACATTTCAACCTAAAAATTTAAGTTTTTATAGATTGAATAAACAACACAAAAATGGTTGTCGTTTAGATAACAGCAGTAGCTGACTTTAACAATAGCGAATATCGTTTACAAATTTTACTGATATTTTTGCTTTTCTTTTTTTTAACGATTCGACTATCGTTAAAAGAAGTTACTGAAAAGCTATTAATTTCTCCTGAATGCCAATATTTTTTTTTTAATGTAAACATTTTTTAAATGTAAACATATTTGGTGTTTTTTTTTTTGGAATTTGATGCAATTGATGTCTTCTAAATTTAAAATTATTATTTCCGACGTTTTGATATGATTTTCTGAAATTCAATTAATGTTTTATAATTTATAATTGGAAATTTTAATTCCAGTTTTTAGAATTGATATTTTCTAAAACTTGAATGGAAAATTTAAAAAGTGCAATTTTGTATTTATGTGAATAATAATGCTTTAGTAATTATAAACAATTTTTAAAAATTAGATGTAATCGCAATCAGATATTTTGTAGGTAAAGCAGAATAATAATTCTATATAACTATGTAGAACTGTTTTGAAAGCAAAAAACTCATTGATGAACTCGGTAACTCTATTTTGTAAAGACAACAAAAAGTTAATATGTCAAACTTATGTTCATATTTGTAAAAGAATAATGAAAAAATGTATGAAGTAAAAGACCAGCCCGTGTATACTCTTAACATTGTTCTGTATGATATCTATTTGAAAATATTGACATTCATGTTAAAATAGAAATAACTATTGCAAAGCTAATTAGAACAAAAATTATGGCGCCATCTACTGTGGCATAGTCACGCTGAGCAAAATGAAGTGACACTCTGTTAATGCAAAAGAAATGTATTTTCCCCACAACAAAATCTTGCAGAATTTGATGTAAATAAAATAATATACCGATTTATTTCTAACATGCAGTTATTATGGATATACATATGTATATAGAATATATGTATATTATTTGTATTATTTAATATGTGTATGTATGTATTGAATATTACACACACAAAAACGTTATTTTTGTGTTTTTCTCTTTAAATAAATTAATATATAAAAATTTTTTTTGCTAAATTTACATTGTTTTTTTTTTATTAACAACTAGGTATTTTAGCATTATTTGCTTTAGATGCTGGTGAATTTTTGCTCCCTTTATATTAACTCGTAGTGTCTGCTTGTCGAAAAAATTTTGGATCGATTTTAACCCCTTTCCCGTGACCCAATCGATTTGAAACTTTGCAGGCTGGCTCGATCTAGTAAATTTTTTAGTGATGCCAAAACAATGGAAACTTTTAAATTTTTCTACCAGAGTTGATAAAAAAAAGTGTACAAAGGGTTAGTTTTTATTATATTATTACCACAACGACCACAAAAACAACAAGTCCAGTTATGACAACAATACAACATTTAGAATAACAACAAGAACAATATAGAAACATCATATTTTTAATTTTTTTTTACTTTTTCAGAGATTTCCCTGGACCTGTTCCACCGATTTTAATTATTTTTGAAATAGTAATCTTCCCATGAATTTGGTGAATCATTCTCACTAAAAATGATCAGTTTAGCTATCCTATTGAAGGCGTGATCGTGACAAGAACAACATAGAAAATTATATTTTTTCAAGACTTTTTTAGTTCTTCATTCAAATCTCGGGCCCTAATAGACCGATTTGGACGATTTTAAATAGCAAACTTCTCAGGATGTTAATGAACCAACGAGCATCCTAGCTGCCCGATTGATGCCGTCATCGTGATTTCCACAGACGGACAGACGGAAAGACGGACATCGCTATATCAACTCCGCTTGTTATAAGGATCATAAATCTATATATATTTTTTGGGGTCCAAAATTATATAATTTTTGCAAACGGAATGACAAACTTATATATACCCTCTGCACACTGGAGTGGAGAGTATAAAAACTGGTGCGATTGTGAAATGAAATTTCAATTTTTTTATTTTTTTTTATTTTGAAATTCATTTAATAATTATAATTCGGAAATGATCGTCCAGAATTAATTAAATGAATATCCCAAAAGGCGGTTGTCAAAGTTGCAAATTTAAGAAAAACTAATAATAAATTAAACTTGCAAAAATAATTACTACCTAGACTTATGTCCCATTTCGATATTTTTAAACCATTTCTGGATTAAAAAAAACATGAAACGTTTGAAACTCCAATTAGAAAATTTCTTAATGCTTATTTACTATTTCCTATATAATTATGTTATAGGCTATCGTATTGTCAGTCTAGATTTTAGTTTAGATTTCTTGAATATTTTACACATTAATTCGTAATTTCGTTTATAGTGCATCGGAAAATGAATTTGCGACCCCATAAAGTATAAATATTCTTGATCCTTATACCAACTAGAATCAATAGAGAGATGGCCGTCTCTCCTCCTATCTATTGAAATTACGCTCATTCACAAAATAAACCATTTAGCTGCTTAAACTTATGATAATATTATTTCAGCAAGTTGGTTTTTAAAATAGGGTAAATAGGGCGTCATTGTGCCAAGTTATGGATTAAATTCGGAGACACCTCTAAAAAATGCCAAAAAACCCAGTGTGTTTGTTGTAAAAATATAGTATTTTTATCAAATTATTTACTTTATAAAAAATTTTGTTTACATTTGTTATAGATAGTGCAAAAAGTCCAGATATTAATGTAAACGTAAAACCCAGGTGGAGCGTATCAAAGATTTAAGACTCTTAATTGTTTTTCTGCCATTTTGCCATATACAATATGGTCAGAGTATAATAAGTTTGTGCTGATGTTTTTAACTAAAAAAATATTTGACCTAGACCCATGTTTTATTTTACCGATCGACTCAGAATAACTTTTTAAATCGATTTAGCGACTATTCTTCTGTCCGCCTATTCATGTAAACCATGTAATCCAACGACAGGTCAGATATATGAATATATTTTGATGAAATTTGGTAAATAAGCCTTAGTCGGCCATAGACCTATACTATTGGAATTGGGAGAAATCGGTGCATTTTCAGAACTAGTCCCTATACAAATAACCCCTAGGAAATCGACTTAAATTGCCATAAGATCCAAATTTATATAGATCTCGCTATGTTTTGTTTGTGTGTGTTTATAAACCCATTCATTAATAGTCTAGAAACAAACCCTGTATCACAATTATTAGTCATAGCCCTCAGATAGGCTGCTTCCCGGTCTTCACTTAATCTATCAAAAAAACAAATTATTGTAATTTTTTTTTTTTCATATTTGGTTTGTATATGTTTCTGCAAAAAGTAAGTGATTTTACCAATTTTGGTCGGGATCTTTACATTTTCTGGCCTAGGTCCCATATAAGTATAGCATCCGATATGAACTTTTTCATATCTGCTGGCAAAAAAAAAAAAATAATTACAATGCCACTCTAATTTCTTTTATCCTTATTTTCTATATCCGCATACAGAAAACAGATTCATTGTGGCTACCGAATTTATTACCAACCGCATTGCGATAATGCTAATAACCGATTTTCAGTTTCACGATGATGACAATTCTATTGCCTTAACAGTAAATATTTTATCATTATAGAAAATTTGCAGATGATATGAAATTTCTGTTGATCAATCGAAAATGCAGTTGTTCCACTTAAGACCAATTCGGTTGGCAAATATTTTTTCTGTGTACGGTTAGTTGGAGCTGAGATCACCTCTCTAAATGTATTGTATATGGCATCGTATATTCGGTCTAGACCAACTATAATTTTGTTTACTTGTTTAAATTACAAAATGGCCGTTCGTTCAGACAATCAGAACTTAATTGTACATTGTAATTTATTTTATTCTACAAAATTTATTTTATATTCTCTATATAAACGACAACTACAAACATCGCTAAAAAAAACAAAAACTTTTTAAGTAAAAATTAAAAACAACAACAATTTTAACATTTGCACAAAAAAGTTAAAAGAAATAACAACTTAAAAGGCACTTGAGTTCATTGCTTTTCTTGTTTTTTTTGTTGTTGTTTTATTCTTGTTCTACAACCAACAAAATATTTCTAAAGTCTGTTTTTGATGGTTCCCTGAAATAATCGTTCGTAACAGATCTTCTTAACAATGCCTGCTTTTTGGATTGTATTTTATATGAACAATTTTGTGTATTTATTGTTGCAAAAGGTCAAGTATTTTGTTTAGAAGAGGGTATTTTTTAATTTTAAAGTCTCTTCGTTAAAGGTTTGCTAAGAAATAACTTCGTTTTGGGTATTTTTTTTTAATGAAAATTCCATACATTTGTTATATTTTTTATTGATTATTTGTTCCACAACACACGAGCAGTAAGTCGTGTTATTTTTTATAGAGCACTTCAATCAAATTTTAATTAATTGTGTGAGTACTCCATCCAAATGGATTTTGATATCTAAAAGTCAGTGTTACCCTAACTGTTTTATAAATTTACAGTTACGATATTGTGTCTATAATTTTAGATCATATGATAATCATATGATTCCATATCATTTTAAAGTCCTTCGCAATACCTTTTAAAAAATGCGATTGACTTTCTGATTTTTTTTAAGATAAAACTGGTTTGTTCTACCACTTTAGTGATTTTTTTAAATGAATTTTTAGTGAAATATAAAAGCTAAAGTTTTTGAATATTGCTTATATAAATTGTTATTCTGTTTGTAATGAGTAGAAAAAAATTTTGACCCGATAAAATATATCTGTGGACACAAGCATTAACCGCCTAAGTCGCAAATCATGCTATAACTTTTTATATAAATGTAATGGGGCTTCATTACGACTTAAGTCAGTATGTTTTCATTAATAACTTTTTATTAAACAGTGTTAGAGAAATGGGAGAAATGATTTCACGTAAATATAAAGCGTTTTTATAGAATGTGATAGCATATATAATTCAAATCATTCTTAAGTCGACTTAGGCGGTTATCGCTTGTAACCACAGATATATTCTTGTTCATTATAACAAGCGAAGTTGATATAGCAATGTCCGTCTGTCCGTCTGTGGATATCATGATCACGATATCTGTAGATATCATGATCGTTGTGTGTGTAGCATTTGCTTCATTAGTGTGTAAGTATGTTTTGATATATTCGTCGTTTCAAGAGGTACAAGGCGTAAAGAACTGAAATCAAAAATACTGCTAATAAAAAAAACAAAATTTTGCGTTTTTATGCAGCATTTTATGGCTGAACCAACTTAAAATTGTCGTAGACAAATATCTGTTATTTAACTTATTAGAGCTTAGCCAATTTAGTTTCTCCAACATTGGTCATAACATTGACATAGGTGGAGGGTGATAAAAATTAGGCACGGCCAAATTTAACACTCTTACTTGTTTTCAATAAGAATTATCGTATATAAGTAAAAATAATATTTTGAAAGTAATTTTTATATTATGAACGGCTTTTCTTGATGAAGATTTGTTAAAATTCTCAATATATAAGAGACAATATAAGGCTTTCCATTCTGTACCGCTATGTGGTTTGGGTATAATGACTTTGTGCTGCTGTTTGTAACTACCAAAAATACTTGACCTAGACCCAGTTTTTATTATAGCGATCGAATCAGAATCACTAACTGATTCGATTTAACGATATCCGTCCGTCTGTGTGTCCATGTAAACCTTGTAATCAAACTGCAGGTCGCAAATATGAATATATTTTGCTGATATTTCATATATAAGCTTTTAGCGCCGTCCGTTCGTCTGTGTGTCCATGTAAACCTTGTAATCAAACTGCCGGTCGCAAATATATTTTGATGAGATTTTGTATATAAGCTTTTATCGGCCATATGATTAATGCTATTGAAATAGGTGAGAATCGGTCCATGTTCAGACCTAGCCCCCATACAAATGACCCCTATGAAATCGACACAAATTGCCATAAGATCCAAATTGTCATATAGATCTTACTCAAATTGGGTTTGTATGCGTTTATTACATCCATTAATGAGTAGTCCAAAAATCATCCCCATGGGACAACTCTTAGTCATAGGCCCCATATAGAGCTGCTTCCCGATCTTCACTTAAATCTGTCAAAAAACAAAAATATTGCACTGATTCTTCTAAAATTTTGTTTGTATATATTTTTGGAAAACACAAGAGACTTTACCAATCACATGGTCAGGATCGGTCCATTTTTGGACCTAGTCCCCATATAAATATTGCACCCGATATGAACTTTTTCAAATCTGCAGCCAAAAAAATAACAATGCCATTCAAATTTGGTTTATGCTTACTTGCTATATCCAGTTAGTTGAACCGAAGAGATAGGGTCTCTAAACCATGGTATAGGGTATCGTATAGTCGGTCGATTATAATTTTTTGGTTTCTTAAAGAAAGAAATTCTTAATTTTTTTCGAACGAAGAGGATATTGTCTACAATTTTGAAAATTTTTTTATAAGGAAATGAGCCAGAACTTAAGAACTTTGCTTTCTTAAGAAGAATATTAAGTTTATTTATAAGAATCTTCCCAAGAAGTGGGGAAGATCATATTCTTAAGATCTGGATGTGGTGAAAAGTTGGATCATGGCCAATGAATTTAACATAGAATTGTCATAGGATGGAAATTATGCTTTTTGTAAGTACGTTTTTGGCTCTTTTTACCAATAAAAGCTTTCCAATATATTTTTTATTCTTTAGGTGGTATATGTAACCAATTTATTTTTTCAATTTCTTGATATCAATTTAGAATGTGAAAGTTTATTATAAATTAATATTGACAACCTTGAAAGTGGCTGAAAAACACATCCAAAAAAATTGTTACTTTGGGGGCAATAAAAAATTTATTTTTTAGAATGTGTATAATTTTTTTTGCTGGGGCTTTAAGGAGTGGTAAAAGTGTTAGCAGAACAAAAACGATAACACTGATATTTATTTAACACTGATATTAGATATATATTTAAAATGCAAAATTTGAAATAAAAAATGTGGTATTATATATACTCAATGCCATTAATAGAAATTATTTTTTGTTAACAATTTCAAATATATATAAATGGAAACGTAGTTTTTCTCCCGTTCAAGAAATACTGTTTTTTGTATATCTGGAGGCTTTTATAAACATAATGATGTAAAAAAAGTAATTATGTGAGAATTTATATATATTCATAGACGATTAATCATTAAAAAATTAAAGTTAATTTTTTTACACAATTAGTAGTAATAAAAAAGAAATTAATAGTCAAGCTCGATGTCCACAATTATTACTTCTGACACCAAGTACTGTCAAAGCCCAAACGTTGGCAAAGCTTCCAACAAGTGGTTCAATTATAATTCAATTATAATATATTATAATTCAAGCGTTGGCAAAACTAATTTTTAACACCAAACAAGTACTTTGTCAGTGCTTTAAATATCGAGCCATGAATGCTTAAGTGTCAGAATCATTATTTCACAGCTTATACTGGCTTTATCTTTTATAAGCAAGCACACTAACAATGTGTACTTTAACCTTTCCGTATTTTTGTCGAATATATTCGACATCAAAGCAGGCATTGATTGAATTGAAAAAGTTTACGGCATATTTAAATTTTGCATTGCTTTGCTTTGCTTATTTATATTTTCAAAAATATATATATATATGTATTCTACCAGTTGGGTGAGAAATTTCAGATAGAAATTATATTTTTTCGGCTTTATCGCCATCACGAGCTAAAAATTTTCAGATTTTTAAAATTATTTTTGACACAGAGATGGTTAAGCTAAAATCGTTTTTGCAGTAAATTCGTAACGGTATTTAGAATACCTATGAAACTTTGTTAGATGATGCATTTAATCGCAAGTTATCGTTTCTTTTTATACCCTATACCACTATGTGGTTTGGGTATAATGACTTTGTGCTGCTGTTTGTAACAACCAAAAATATTTGACCTAGACCCATCTTTAATTATACCGATCGAATCAGAATCACTTTCTGAGTTGATTTAACAATGTCCGTCCGTCCGTCCGTCCGTCTGTGTGTCCATGTAAAGCTTGTAATCAAACTGCAGGTCGCAAATATGAATATATTTTGATGAAATTTGGTATATAAGCTTTTATCGGCCATGGGATGAACGCTATTGAAATTGGTGAGAATCGGTCCATGTTCAGACCTAGCCCCCATACAAATTACCCATATGAAATCGACATAAATTGCCATAAGATCCAAATTGTCATATAGATCTTACTCAAATTGGGTTTGTATGCGTTCATTACACCCACTAATGAGTAGTCCAAAAATGATCCCTTTGACCCCATATAGAGCTGCTTCCCGATCTTCAGTTAAATCTATTAAAAAACAAAAATTTTGCACTGATTCTTCTCAAATTTTGTTTGTACATATTTTTGCAAAATACAAGAGACTTTACCAAACATGATCAGGATCGGTCCATTTTTGGACCTAGTCCCTTTAGAGATATAGCATCCGATATGAACTTTTTCATATCTGCAGCCAAAAAATTAATAAAAATCGCACTCAAATTTGGTTTATGCTTATTTTCTATATCGAAGTAGTTGGACCGAAAGATAGGGTCTCTAAACCATGGTATAGGGTATCATATAGTCGGTCTAGACCGACTATAATTTTCTTACTTGTTTAAATCAAAAAATGGAAATTTATTATCATGTAACTTAAGCTATTTTCATGGTCGTGGTACGATATATTTTATTTAAGAGGCACATTCTTAAAAAAAAAAACTTGAGGAAACGATTTAATCGTTAAAAATGTTTTCATATAAGTTTTAAATGTTTTGTTTAATAGAATGAGCCAATTAGTTTAGAAAAAAGATCTGAATAAATTTTGTGGCATAATTTTTTTTTTGTACATCATCGGTCATTCCTGGCTGAAAAAGTCCGTTTGTGCGTTGATATAGTTTATGGTAAACAATAAAAAAAAACAAGGCATCTGATGCAGTTTGGTATTAAAATTAAGGTAAATGAGCTCATTAATCAATAACAATAATTGAAAATACTGCAAGATTGGATGGAATATAGTAATTTTTAGTACGACTTTGTATGTAGTAGCGACTGATTGTCAGAAATATTATTTATTCGTACATCGAAAAATTTTATATAAATTTTATTTTATTTTATTTGAAAAAGTTATTTTCACCTCAAAAATAAGTTTGATCCTAATGTAAGTTTGTTAAAATAGTACTTAATTATTCCCTATATCACTATGTGGTTAGGGTATAATAATGACTTTGTGCTGATGTTTGTAAGTATCAGAAAAAATTGAGCTAAAATCAGCTTTTTGTATACGATTGACTCTGCATCACTTTCTGAGTCGATTTAGCGATGTTCTTCCATCCGTCTGTCTGTCAATCTTGTATCTATCTAAACTATAGGCCGCAAATATGAATATATTTTGATGAAATAAGCTTATATCGGCCATAGGAAGGTGCGTTTTCAGACCTAGTCCCCTTACAAATGAGATCGACTGAAATTTCCATAATATCCAAATTATCATACAGATCTCGGTCAAATTGGGTTTGAGTATGTTTTTTACACTCATTGGTCAGTAGTCCAAAAATAAATTCTGTAGGAGATTTCTTAGTCATAGGCCCCATATAAAGCTGCTTTCCGATCTTCACTTAAATCTATCAAGAACAAAAAAATATACAGATTTTGCTCAAAATAGGTTTCTATAAGTTTTTGCAAAAAAGAAAGGACTTTGCTAAGCATGGTTGTGATCTGTATAAATTTTGAACTAGTCCCCCCTCAAAAAAAAAAGAAAAAAATAGCATCCGATATGAAGTTTTCCTAATCTGCAGGAAACAAATTTATAACAACAATTAAAACCTTTTTAAGTTTGATCTAAAACCATTTTTTCATTGCATAGGGTATTATATGGCCGGTCTGGATCGACTATAGCTTCTTATTTTCAATTTTAAAACTTTGCTTCTCATAAATTGATGGTTTATTGTTATTTTATTATTTATACTAAGGAACATATTGTTATCTACTCGACGAAAAAGTTCGATAATTTTTTTACTCAAAACTAAATTATCATAAAAATACATAATACGACAGTAAGTTTAAGTAATCGAAATGGTTCAAAATCTGAATGTAGCTGTCTTACTTGTATCAATTGGTATTGCCAATATTTCTTGTCTGTAATATCTTACCTGAAAGTAAAGAAATATTTTATATTATTGAATGAAGTATATGAAACTAAAGTTAACTTAAAATATACTGTGACTGTCAAAATGATATAAACAGTTATTCGTATCAAAAATTTTATCAAAAAATCAAAATCACGAAATCAAAAATAAATATGAGACATTAAAGAATTATTTAATAATAACTGAACTCAATATAAATTATTATATAATTTAGAAAATTACCAAATTTTACGTGCCAAAAAAGCAAACAGCAAACAAAATGCAACAGAACTGCAATACAAAAAGTAAATTTTAAAAATTTTTTTCTTAAGCACCTCATTTAGACAAGTTTTTATAGCCCATTCCACTATGTGGTGTGGGTGTAATGACTCCGTGCTGCTGTTTGTAACTACCAAAAATATTTGACCTAGACCCATCTTTTATTATACCGATCGACTTAAAATCACTTTTTTAGTCGATTTAGCGATGTCCGTCCGTCCGTCTTTACGTCTGTCCGTCCGTCTGTGTGTCCATGTAAACTGTGTAATCAAACTACAACTCGCAAATAGGAATATATTTTGATGAAATTTGGTATTAAGCTTTTGTTGGCCATAGGATGGACGCTGTTAAAATTGGTGAAATTCGGTCTATGTCCAGACCTAGTGCCCATAAAAATGACCCATATGAAATCGACATAAATTCCCATAAGATCCAAATTATCATATAGTACTCAGTCAAATTGGGTTTGTATGTGTTTATTATATCCATTAATCGGTAGTCCAAAAATAACCCTTTAGGACGATTTTTTAGTCATTGGCCCCATATAGAGCTGCTTTCCGATCTTCACTTAAGTATATCAAAAACAAAATATTGCACTGATTTTTCCCAAATTTGGTTTGTATATATTTTTTCAAAATATAAGTGACTTTACCAAATATGGTCAGGATTGGTCCATTTTTCGACCTAGTCCCCATATAAATATAGCATCCGGTATGAACTTTTTCATATCTGCAGCCAAGAGAATTAATAACAATGCCACTTAAATTTGGTTTATGCTTATTTTCTATATCGAATTAGTTGGACCGAAGAGATAGGGTCTCTAAACCATGGTATAGGGTATTGTATAGTCCGTCTAGACCGACTATAATTTTCTTATTTTTTTTTTTGTTATATCTATTCTTCTCTTAGAGTCTTCTTTAAGTCTGCCTTGCTTGAATTGACCCTTTGTCTGATTTTTCTGCCAAGCTATTCTCACAGATGCTCGATCGGGTTAATGTTTAAGGATTAAGTGTCTTAGGAGCCCGGTACAGCAGCCGCTTTTTTTTCCACAATTTTAGACGAATGCTTTGGGTCTTTGTGCTTTTTTAAGATCAAGTTTCGAGCCAAGCCTAATTTTTTGAATTAGTCAATAAAAACAAGATAACCAAAAGCTGTTGTCGCCGTAGAACCCCAAATTATAACTAAATCTATACCGTGGTTAACAGTGTTGATAAAAAATTTTTCTTTGAAGGCTTCATTCTTAGCACGTCATATATTTGAGACAAATTTCGTTCGGAAAATTTCAAGTTCGGTCTCATCTGTATATAATATGTTTTCCCAAAAAGATAGAGCCTCATTTTTCTACTTTTTAACAAATTCCATGCGCTTGCTCTGATTCGCCTTGCATGTGTATGGTTTTTGCGTGGCACAGTGGACCATTTTACGAGAAGGCGGTCAAAAATCCATATCTTTTGATTGGAATTTTGATATGCGTTTTTTTTTTTTGGTAGGTGGGACTTTAGCCTTTAATTTTTGCTATAAAACTATAATAAAAAAAAAGTTATGGCGGGTTTAAAATACATTTTCATTTTTAGTTGAATTTTAGTAAAAAAGTGAAGTGTTAAAAGATTAAAAAAGGTTTTTTTTTATATAATATCTTTTTTCAGTTAATTTTACAACTAATACTATGTAAAAATTTTGTAAGTTAAATTTTGTCGGAAAATGCCAAACTTTGGCCCCCGTAAACTTTTTAGTACTACTGTTCACAGGGGCCAAAGGCTGGCTTTTTTATTAAAAGTGCCCTAAATGAAAAAGTCGTATGTTTTTACTTTAGTTAAAAAATTTTTTATTTCCCTTTTAAATATTTCTACATCAATTTTTTTTTTTGCAAATTTATAAAATACATAAATTTTTAAATCAAGAAAAATTATTAACTATTTAAGAAAGAGTATAGCTTATTGTTAGTGTATTAAAAAACTACTTTAAATCAAACAATTTTAGTAAATATCTCTTCTAAATATGTAGAATTGATTTTCGTCTTCTAGAAGTTGTTTAGCTTCTTCGTCTAATTCAATAGAGGTACTTTTTTATTTTTGTCGAATGTTGGACATAAATGGATCTGAAGTGCACAACAAAATAGTGACAAGGTCTTAATTAGTGCAACATCTCGACATTTTTCTTGTGTTGTGCTCGCGAAAGAATCTGTCGTTTTTGTTTCTTTTTTCTTGCGCTTCTTCAGATAGATCTCCTATTGGTAGCATATTGTTTTGAATTATTTGTTCCCCATGGTACAAAATTTTATGACTGTGGATGGCATATATCTCCAAGAGTATTTTTCATTATAAAGTATAGCTGTTTTATTGGCGTACCCTCCAATTTTTTTTGCATTTATCTTTCTGCTGCATGCTAGAACTTGTAATATGATTTTGAATCGTCTTATTAATTCATGATCTACACCAGTGACAGATCGGAAAAAATCTCCTTGCAGTATTTCCATCATTTGAGTTTCCTTCTCCTTGTTTTGGTTGTTCGATTAAGAGGTCTAGCTGTAGATATTTTTCTTAAATTAGTTTTTTTTTGTTTTCTTTTTTCTTCATTATCTCTGTTTTTTCTCACTGTTTCGCCTAACGGACCAAATTTCAAATCATAACCCAATTTAAGAATATGCTCCATAGAACGTATTCTAGCATGAGGAGGAGACTTTCCAAATTCGTAGGCTTCCATAAAACTATCGTCATGTGGTGGAGGTTGGCTTAATTGACTTTATGTCTTTTGACATATAATGCATCATTGTGAGACACATTTTAAAATTTACTTCAATGTTTTGGTCATCAAATTTAAATATTACTGGTTGAAGTTCTTTAATTTGATCTTTTATTTTTTGAACTTGTTCAGTTATGACATCTTTGGTTTCCGTTTTGAATGCAAATTTTATTGGTCTGCCATACATCAATTTCCATACATCAATTTTTGTTGCTCTACTAGTTGACAGCTTTAAGCTACTATAAATTTTTGTAAAGCACAATGGAACGGGAGATAAACAAATTAGCATCTGATAAATTTTCGGCATTAATTTGCTTGTATTGTTTCTGACTAGAGGATCCATCACATCCCCATTTAGAAATTAAAGTAATGCTGCCAATACCAATTTTTTTTAAATGATCAGTATCAAACGTATTTAGCAATCGTTCTGCAGTATGTTCAAGGAGATCTTGCAATTTTATTTCTGCTGAACTTGAAGTGACACTAATAGCAGATTGTGAAGGTAAGCATTTTTGGCAGAAACTAAATCTCGATACTCTGGAAAAATCCCACAATTCTTTTCATTGGTTCACTTTCGCAATTCCTTATATTGATTTTTGGTCGACTTAAAATCCAAAAATAAGGCGAACGCTTCTTCTGGATTAAATTTCTTATCTTCAATTGATGTAGGAATGCTTTTCAAAATTCTCTTTGTGCGCCTTGGTCTCGCTTCTACCATTTTTTCAATTATTTCAATATTATTTTTCTTATCTTGTGTTGATGGAAATTGAGCAAAAATGAATCCTTAATAATTCTTTGAGAAATTTCTTCATTGATATTCTCCAGCTTGCACCTTCGAGATCTTTCACATCTTTCAATGCACCGGTACGACTAACTTTTGTATTCATAACACACAGACGGACGGACGGACATCGTTAACTCGACACAGAAAGTGATTTTGAGTCGATCCGTATAATAAAGGATGGGTATAGGTACAATATTTTTGGTAGTTACAAACATCAGGGCAAACTCATTATACCCTAACCACATAGGGGACAACTTTTGTATTCGTAAATTTATCAACTATTTATTTAATTGTGCAGTGGTTCCTACCCACAATTTCGCCAAGTCCACGCAAGGATTTACCTTTTCACTTAATTCTAATATAACTTTCCGAGTATCGGACGATGTTTGCTTTCCCATAGGAGATTATTTTCTTTTACATCTTTTTAATTATTATTAATTAATACAAATCAACTTAAATTGATTTTTGGTAAAGAAAAACACGTGAGCAGTACAAATTTATCATAAACATTTTAGGTTCTTTCTTGAAATATAAAAAAGCGAAGTAAGTGTTACAACTGTTTTTTTTACGCGTAAAATCTCATGCATTTTCACTTTTGAGCGATTTGTAATATTACTTTTTAGCGTAAATCAATAATAACTTTATAATAAGAGAATTTGAAGATGAAAAATCGGCTTTTAATTTGTTTTTTTTGACGCTCACAGTAATTTTAAATCAATTTATTTAAAACTGTTACTATGTGTCACTTATTTTATTACATTTGTATATGTAAGAACTAAAATATTTTTTTTATCAAGTTATTGAAAAATTTCTACAAAACAAGCTAATCTTTCTGGAAGTTTTCAATCATCTGGCAAATTTTAACAAAATAAACAACAAGCTCTGCAAATAATTTTCCATTGAATTGCTTATCCCTCAAAAGAATTAGTACATTATTGTAATGAATCCAAGAGATACTCATTCAAAACTGTTATATACATAAAAGTGAACCAAAAGTACATTATTATTGGCCGGTATTCAATTTAAACTAAATCAAAAAATAACAAACAACAAAATCTGCTGGAAATGGAAAGAAAAGAGAATGTTAAAGATTTCTTAAGAAATTTAAAATATAACATGAGAGCCTTAACAACATTGACCGATTTCTTCATTTACAAAAACATAAAGTAGATTTGCATACCTTTCAAAAACAATTTAAATTTGTATTGAATGCATCACTTTATCATTCAGCCATCAATCATGTTAAGTTTTGTTAACAGTTTAGCCTGTATACGGGTATTAATGATTAAGTTCAATTTGATGTGTAAATCACGTAATTTAATACTTACGAGTAACACACAAATATTTTCAATCAAGTTGTCTAAGTTATACATTGATATTCTTACTTTTATAGCTGATTGCATTTATTCACTCAAAACATTTAACTATTTGTGTTTAAAAGTGTTCAATAAATTGATTTTGTTGCTAATGGCGTTTTTTTATGATTATTATAAAACAAGTGTTCTTTTTTAATGCGGCTTGAACTTTTAGAAATCTCAATAGGGGTGTTCATTAGAAACAGTGAATATTAGAGTTGTCAAATATTCGACATATTTCGGGATTCGGGTCTGACTAACTTTTTTAGGAAAAATAAAATAAAACAAGTGTGTATTTCATACCTTCATACCTTAATACTCGATTACTGCAACAATTACAATAAATTTTGAGCATTTTTTGAGGTGTCTTCATATTTAACCCATTTTAAATACCAATCAGTTCGACATAATGATAAACAATATTATCCTAAGTCTGCCCAGGTAAATGGTTTATTTATGAATGAGCATGATTTCAACAGAAAGAAAGACGGACGTACGGACATCGCTATATCCCTATGGGGCCGCAAATAAAATTTTCATTGCGTAACAAACGGTATGACAAACTGATATATATCCTCTGCGCATTATAGTTTAGGGTATCATGATTAAGTTAGAGTGTTAAGTTCTTTGATACCCTCTACCTGTGTCTTAAACCATTATCACCATTATCAGTGATTTTATTGAACATGTGATAATTGTTAAGTTATAATTAATAGATTGTTTCTATATGAAATTTATTATCATACACTTCTAATACCATTTAAATTTATAGTTAATTGTTCCTCTTTTTGAGCATTATTTATTATAGTTTCTTTTTGTTGTAGTTATAAAAACAATTATGGTTTATTTAATAGAAAGAATTAACTTCTATCTGAAAAATTGCATTACTTTTCTGTTACTAGAGCAGGCTTTCCATTGCTCGGTAAAGTGTAAACGAGAAAAGAAGTCGGCTAGACCATACTACTATTAGAAACCAGCAATTACAGTACCACACACATATTAAAATACTAAGAATAACAACGATAACAAGAACAACATAGAAAAATACATATTTTTTTAAGACTTTTTTACTTTTTCACTGATATCTCGGGACCTATTGAACCGATTTCGATGATTTTAAACAGCAATCTGCTCAGAATATCAGTGAATAATTTTTACTGAAACCGAGCCACCCAGCTGACCTAATGATGACGTGACCGTTATTTCCACAAACGGACCGACGAACATCGCTATATGACTTCTGCTTATTATAAAGATCAAGTATATATATTCCATGGGGTTGAGATTTATTTCTAATTATTGCAAATGGAACGACAAGTTCTATATTCCCTCTGCTCACTGGTGTGGCGGTTATAACAACAGGAAAATATTAAGATTAATGCAGTTAAATAAAAAATTGTGGTAATAGTTTCAGATTCCCACTCACACTAATTTTAAATTAAATATATATTATTATAAAATGTCGATAATTCGGTACAAAAAAACGTTTTCTCAAATAATAAAAAAAAAACAGATAATTATGATAAGAAATTTTGGGGAGAAAATAAAATTTTTAAGTTTTTCGTTCAATTTACTCTTGACAGCTGTTTAATTATCGGCTTTCTTATATCGTGTTATATTAAGAATATCAATCTTAATAAACTCTACGTCGTTACACGTAGTTTTTTATAAATCTTTTTATATGTTCTATAATATTTTTATGATTAGAGAATCAGTATTTCGAATTTATTTCAGCTCTGAATTTAAAGTATTTTAATTGAATTTCAAGTGAATGCCCCTATTTATTTTCGTATTGTTATTTCAATCAATGCTTCAGTTAACCGCAAAACAAGTTGCATTATTTAAAATTACTCGAAAACAATTTAAATGTTATTATATGTAAATAAATCTTGAGGTCTGTTTTAAAAACTTAAAAACAGTTTCATTTTATGATCGCAGTTTAACCTGACTTTGATATAAAATGTTTCTTAATTCTTAGTTTTTATACCCTATACCACTATGTGGTTTGGGTATAATGACTTTGTGCTGCTGTTTATAACTACCAAAAATATTTGACCTAGACCCATCTTTTATTATACCGATCGAATCAGAATCACTAGCTGATTCGATTTAACGATGTCCGTCCGTCCGTCCGTCCGTCCGTCCGTCCGTCCGTCCGTCCGTCTGTGTGTCCATGTAAAGCTTGTAATCTAACTGCAGGTCGCAAATATAAATATATTTTGATGAAATTGGTATTTAATCTTTTATCGGCCATGGGATAAACCCTATTGAAATTGGTGAGAATCGGTCCATGTTCAGTCCTAGCCCCCATAAAAATGACCACTATGAAATCAACATATATTGCCATAAGATCCAAATTATGGTACAAATCTTAGTCAAATTGGGTTTGTATATATATATTACATCCATTAATTAGTAGTCCAAAAATGATCCCTATTGGACAACTCTTAGTCATAGGCTCCATATAGAGCTGCTTCCCGATCTTCACTTAAATCTATCAAAAAAGAAAAATATTGCACTGATTCTTCTCAAATTTTGTTTGTGTATACCGACCATAATTTTTTTACTTGTTTTTTTTTTGTTTTATTTTTATTATTTATTAACCAACACTCAGGGTTGATCTCAGGAAAAAAGGTTTTTTGAAGGAGGAAAGATGGAGTAGTGTTTGAGAATATTTGACTTAAATTTTACTAGATTATAACTGTCAGGAAAGACCTGTGCGGGAAGTTTATTATAAGTTATTATTTATACGGCTAGTTCGACTGATAAACAAATACTCTCTGTAATGCGTTGTGTAGTCATCTGGACAATAGACTACAAACGGATGTGATCTTCTTGAGAAGCGGGTAGATCGAAGCGAAACTCGGGCACTTGGAATAAGTTCGCTAATCTTAGAAGAACATTTGCCATGGTAGTACCTATAGAACAATAGAGTTGGATACGCTACTGTCATTGATGAGCATCACCGCCCTTCTTTGCACACAGTCCAGTAGCTCCAAAATTGACTTTCAAGCTCCTGCCCATATATGGGAGGTGGGAGTTCCATTTTCGGTCGGATGTAAGTGGTATAGATTTTAAGGAGATTAGAAGGAGTGAAGTAATTTTTGCACCGTTAAGAAAACCAAGACACTTGAATGCTTCTTTCGACACTTGAAAACAAGTAAGAAAATTATAGTCGGTCTAGACCGACTATACGATACCCTATACCATGCGTTTAGAGGCCCTATCTCTTAGGCCAAACTAACTGGACATAGAAAATAAGCATAAACCAAATTTGAGTGGAATTTTTATTAATTTTTTTGGCTGCAGATATGAAAAAGCTCATATCGGATGCTATATCCATATGGGGACTAGACCCAAAATTGGACCGATCCTGACCATGTTTGGTAAAGTCTCTTGTATTTTGCAAAAATATATACAAACAAAATTTGAGAAGAATTAGTGCAATATTTTTGTTTTTTTGATAGATTTAAGTGAAGATCGGGAAGCAGCTCTATATGGGGCCTATGAGTAAGAGTTGTCCCATAGGGATAATTTTTGGACTACTCATTAATGGATGTAATAAACGCACACAAACCAAATTTGAGTAAGATCTATATGACAATTTGGATCTTATGGCAATTTATGTCGATTTCATAGGGGTTATTTGTATGGGCGCTATGTCTGAACATGGACCTATTCTCACCAATTTCAACAGCCTTCATCCTATGGCTGATAGAGGCTTACATACCAAATTTCATCAAAATATATTGATCTTTGCGACCTGCAGTTTGATTACAAGGTTTACATGGACATACAGACGGACGGACGGACATCGTTAAATCGAATCAGATAGTGATTCTGATTCGGTCGGTATTATAAAAGATGGGTCTAGGTCAAATATTTTTGGTAGTTACAAACAGCAGCACAAAGTCATTATAACCAAACCACATAGTGGTATAGGTTATAAACATACTCGTTCCAACGAACATCACATTGACTTCTCATGCGTAGAACATCAAGATTGTTCGATTCCTAAATATCTATACCACCCATATATACAGATGACATTGCCGAATCCATGGCCCTATGGGTCAAAATACAACATTGAGTCTTCAGCGCATTAAAATCAACCCTATTCGCTTTACCCCACTCGGAAAGTGTTAACAGGTCTTGATTGAGTGTGTCATTCATTGTTCGCCTTTTGCCCCCCAACTTCCAAGAGGCTTGGCCTACAATTAAAGGAAAATGAATGACAAATGCTGCTCTCATCTGCGAAAGAATATATAGAATTAAAAGTTTGACCAAGAAGGTCGTTCAGAAAGATAAGGAAAAGAGAAAGAGAAAGAACGGAACCTTGGGGTATCCCTTAATTAAGCTGAAACTCATTAGATGAGACCCTATCAATAAAAACACGTATTGTTCGGTCTCTGATAAAATTCGATATAAATCGAGAGAAGTCATTACCGACCCAAAATGCAATAACCTTTGATATCAATGCACCCTGCCATTTGCCTTGGAAATATCTAGAGCAACCAGTTTACTTTCGCCAAAATTGCGAATGGATCGACTTTAGCGCTCAGAAAGTAGAACTAACAGGTCTCCCGTCGAACGATTTCCACGGACGTCATACTGTCGATCATTACGTATTTCTACTATTATTATTTCTACTACCAACGGGTACCACACATATTCATATTTAATGCTACTGTAGTTCTCAGTGACAATCGCTAGTTTTGTGGTTAAAATTAGAACGGTTCGAGCAACTAGATCTTCTTCACCGAAATAATTAAAGAGTGTAACATAAATTTGACATAGTGTGGGGTCGGCCAATAGCCTCTTTTGTACTACTTCATAAGTTAGGAAATATTTTTACAAATAATTTGTTAATTACTGGATAGTTTTTGGATAATTTCTTGGTATGAGTTTAAACATTCGAATAATGCTTGTAATAAAAATATTTTGCCTTTACTGTTATTTTCCTCACAATAATAATATGTTTAATATTAAATTTCTGTTTGAGGTATGACTTCCCTTTCTTATTATTTTATTGCTCCAGGGATGGAAAGTTCGTTGCTAAAGTAATTTTATTAGTACTATTGAACAGATTCTGCCACAGGAAATATTGAAACAATATAATATTTTTTTTCTTAATCTTTAACCCGTTCTAGGATCATATATGGCCTAGTTGTTAAGATTTTTTACCCGTTCAGAAAAACAAAGGAAGCTTTATAAATTTGAACTTTTTTTGTTAATACAAATTTTGCTTTTGTTCAAGAGTTATATTGAAAATTCAAGAATATTACACTATAATAATTTACTATAAGAAGATAAAAATCTTGTATATTATTTGAAATTAATTTTTATGAAGCACCGCTTTTTCAAAATGGACAAATTGTATCGAAGAGAAAAAATTAGTATACTTTTAAAATTAAGATGTAGGCCCTTCAACACATCACGTACTAAAATATTTTTAAGTAAATCAGTTTTGAACCAATTTTAAATTTGTGAATTGTTTTAGAAATGGATAGTTTTCAGATCTTTTCAAATATATGTTTATAAAGGGTCCGGCATATAACGTTTTTTTTTTTCAAATAGTGCTTATTTCGTGAATGGTAACACTTAGCTCATGTCTGATTTGACAGATAATTAGTTTTATCCTTCCACTGAACGAATATGGTTGTGTATACTTGAACATCATGGTAATTTTGCAAATCATGGTAATGTTGCAGAATGTGTGCGAAAATTGCGTACGAATTTTGGAAGAAGAGAAGCACCGTCAGCTCCGTATCTTCGTTATCTTGTGAAAAAAGTGAAAGAAACTGGCATCCTCATCGACAAACCAAAGCGTGAAAATCCAAAAACCGTGCGTACACCTGAGAATATTGCTGCTGTGGTAGAAAGTGTGCGTGAAGCGCCATCAACATCAATTCACCGTCGTTCTCAAGAATTGAACATTTCGGAGGCATCATTGAGACGAATTTTGCATAAAGACCTTGGTATGACGCCATACAAAGTCCAATTGGTCCAGGAGTTGAAGCCAACTGACCATCCAATGTGTTTTCGCTTCGCTATGTGGGCCTGCGATCGACTTACAGAAGATGCCTATTTTGCCAAAAAAAATCATCTTTTCAGATGAAGCTCATTTTGATCTTGGCGGGTATGTAAACAAGCAAAATTGTCGCACTTGGGGCACAGAAAACCCGCACGCATACATTGAAAAGCCGATACACCCAAAACGAATCACTGTTTGGTGTGGATTTTGGTCCAGAGGCATAATTGGGCCATTTTTCTTCGAAAATGAGCAAGGAGTGGCCGTTACAGTCAATGGCGATCATTATCGGGCCATGTTGAACGAATTTTTGTTCACAGAAATTGAAGAGGAGGATATTGGCAACATTTGGTTTCAACAGGACGGTGCTACGTGTCACACAGCCGAAGCTACACTCGATGTTTTGCGCCCTGTTTTTAAAGATCGCATTATCAGCCGCAGAGCTGATGTCGTTTGGCTACCTCGAGCTGCGATTTGACACCGTTGGACTATTATTTGTGTGGGCCCTCAAAGAAAAGTGTTACGCCAACAAGCCAGAGACAATTGACGCTTTAAAGGACAATATTCGTGAAGCCATTGGTGAAATACAGCTGCACACAATCGATAATGTGCTTAAAAATTGGACCGATCGTGTAGGCTACTGCATGGCCAGCCGAGGCAGCCATTTGAATGAAATTATTTTCCATTATTAACCGGAAGGATTGTACTTTCAAATAAAAAATTAAATTTGAGATAATATTCAGTAGTTTTTTTTTTATAGCATTTTCAAAAAAAAAAAAAGTTATTTGGCGGACCCTTTACTTTTTGTAAACATATATGAAAAAAGTATCTAAAAAAATTATAAAAATTATTTTTGTTTTAATTTTTTTCATTTTTGCGCCTTCGTTTTCTAATACTTTATTTGAAAACAAATTGTTATTATTATTTTTAATAAATGAGGAAATTTGAAAGTTAAATTTTTTGCATCTAAAGTACGGTAAAATTAATATTTTATTTAAAAACAATACTCTTATTAAATTCGGCTGTCCTGAATTTTTGATACCCTCCACCGTATTCTAAACACAGACTGGAATGCAAATTAAAATGACTAGATTTTTTACAATGATATTTGTAATTAACAAAAATTTTGGATATATTCGAGCTTTTTTAATATAAAGCAATTATTAAATGCAATGAGCATAACTGTAAATTCGGTGTTTGTTTATAACGAAGCATACTTTTTTCGCTTGTTGTTATTCACATGTACAAAAAACCCATAAAAGTAACAAGCAAACCAAAATGTGTATGCATCGCTTATGCATTTCGATATCCACATGCTGTGTTACGTTTAAAGATTTCTCACTATTCTTAGTTTTTTATATGAAATTTTATCGGAGTACCGTTACATTTTCGTACGTCAGTCCTCACCTATCCAAGTTAAACACCGAACTGCTGCAGATTATGAAGAATATTTTAAGCCTAAGTAGTGCGACTTACTCGACCTATTGCGGACATAGGAATATTTTCAACAGACAGACAGACGGACATCGCCAGATCGACTTCTCCTTTTAGAAGGATAAAGAATATATAGTTTATGAGGTCTCCGGAATTTATTTCATTGAGTTACAAACGAATTGACAAACTGCTATATACCCTCTGCACAGTGGTATAAAAACCGTTCAAAAATTAAATATCGGATCAAAACTAATTTAGTTAAAAGTATTTAAGTCTGTGAAGCGTTGAAAAAACTTTTTTTTTGTCGATAACTTCAGATTTTGAGGGAGTTTTAAAAATTCTGAAAATCCAAAAATCATTTACTCAACCTGGCCTACAACTTACACTAGGTCATTTTAAATGAATATTTTCACTTAACAACGTGTTGTTTTATATATCTTTTATTTTATTTTTCCATTTAAAATTAAAATAATATAATAAAGATTTTTATCTATTTTGGAATTTCAATTAAAATACGGATAAATCTTGGTCTCTGCCCCATTTTGAAGTACTGCCTCGGTTTTTAAAATCAAAGTCTTATTTAAAATCTAATTTTTAATACATTGGGCATTTTAAATAGTTTAAAATCTCTAGGTTTTTGAACTTTTAATATAAAAAAGTTTTTCGAGTTGTTTAAAGCTTGTTTTTTGGAAAAAAAAGAAAAACTCTTCAGTTTTTGACCATTTTTTTAGAATCATTAAAATCGTTAAAATCAAAATGTAAAAACTTTTACTACAAGAAAAAGTCCTCAAAATCTGATTGTTTTTTATAAGTTACATATTATTTTTCTGTAAAAAATTTTGAGAACAATAAATTTCTACTACTTTTTTTATACATTCTTCTTCAATAACATGTGAATTTAAAGCCGTTTTCTTTTCTGACAAAAAATTTCGCATTTTATTTGCACTTTTTTCGAAAAGTGTATTTTCTATATATTCTAAATTAAGAGCAACCTTATTTTATACATTAATCGAAAGGTCTCAAAGACGAGCAGTCGTAAATCGCAAAAAAAATTTAGCCATTGACTTCTTTCAGGTCACTCTATGGTGAGAATATTTCCACATTGTTCGTATTTTTTGAATATTTTCACCCCATGACTTCAAAGAGGATAATAATCAAAATTTTTTGCAATTTATGAACACAGCTCTTGGAGACCTTTCGGTTGATGTATAAAATTAGGTTACTCTTAATTTAGAATATATAAAAAAATACACTTTTCGAAAAAAGTGCAAATAAAATGTGACATTTTTTGTCAGAAAAGAAAACGGCATAAGGTTCAAAGATTCAGTTTTTTTATTTCCATATATAAAATTGTCCATCTCTGTACTGCCCTACAAAACTATTCTTTCTATTCTTATACATACTCGTGTGCAATCAATTTACTCTTCACATGGCCTCATATTTATCCACGGAAGAGAATGCAATGAATTAAAAAAAAAAAAAAAACTGTCAGCTGTAAGTAGTTTATAAGGTATAAAATTATAATAAATAGTCGTACAATAAATGAAATCATAAACCAAATAACACACATTTAATAATCAAGGAACTCATACACTCACAGAAATAATAATAGTTGTTATAATTTAAAACGGGTTTGCGAAATTTATGATAATTTGAGACAAAGCGACCAACTAAACTGAATATTAAATAGAAAAGAAGAAAAAAGCCCAGAAGGAAAAGGGTGGGGGATATTACTATAATGTGAATGTTAATATATACATACATACATATGTGCATGGTATTGTAATTGTTAATCAACAAAGTTATTGCTTTGTTGTTTTTTATTCTTCTTGCATAGTAGATCAAATGACATATATAAACCAAAAGCAACAAAAAGTACACAAAAACATGTTGCAGAATAAAGAGACGATTGCCTACTTGTATTGAATTTATTATATGGCTGGATGAATGGTTTGTTTGCCTGAATGGTTCCTATGATAGTTTGGACACATGGACAACAGAATGGCTGCATGGTTGGTCAATGTTGTGTTATAGATTGCACTGCGGTGATAGATAGTATGTCAGTTATGCCATTTGAATTTTTAGTTCAATATTAGCAACAATCCCCCAACATAGATTGTTGTTAACTAAACTTAACAAATACTCGTACAATACAAACTCTTAGCCAATCATCAGTATCATGTAACGTATTATTATAATTTATTGCAGAACATAAAACAATTACGACTGCTCAATATTGACGTTAAAACAACAACCAAATTGAATTAAAAAAAATTGATTTTTGGCGAAAAATTTTTTATTCTCAATTAAGAAAATAGAAAAAGATAACAATTTAGAAAAAAAAAATATTGTTCAATATAAAATAATCATACCGAAATGTAGTGTTTTATGTTGAAAAAGTTTAAACTATTCGTAGCCAAATTATTATTAGCATGATGCAAAACATAAATTTGGTGTTGAGAAATTATTTGACTTAAAATAGAACAAATTTAAGTTTAATAAAAATCAGTCGAAAGGTAAAAGCTTCAACAGACTCTAATGAAAAATGTTTTTTATTATTATTTCGGCCATCAAATAATGTCTTTTATATAAACTAAAAAATCATAGAATCAATAAATTAACTCATTTAAAAATTCAGCTTCATCTAAAAAAAAAATTTTAAAACTTTTTTACGAATGTCTCCAAAGTTAATAAATATGGATTGGATAGCATTTAGATAGAAATCCTTTTTAAGCCGTAAGAGGTCGCAAAAGTCATTTTAAGCAAATAGTTGCCAAAAATTCAGTTTTTCACATAATATTTTAACACTTTTTGATTTTGTTAACTGAATATATTGACAATAATTGGAAAATGTTTTCTTTATCATCAGCTTCAAACATATGAACTTGATGCTACTTTAAAAAGTGTTTTTTTGATGTTATGGCAAGATATATAAATATTAGGGTGTCCAAAAAAAAAAAAAAAAAAATAGGTGCCCAAGCATTTTTTGAAAGCTTAAAGGGTAAAGTATTTTTGTGATTTTTTTCAGATTTTCCGAAAGAGGTTTAGAGGTCGCTAAAGTCGAATTTTACCCAAAAATCGGTATTCCCGGACATTTGAGTTTTACTTATTACTTGGTCCACAACCACGATTTTCTTTGTTACAAAGTCAATATTTTAAATGAAGAATATTCAAGCTTTACTTTCCTATGTAGAAATCGTAAATTTCGGTATTTTTTTTTTGTTCATTTGGGTCCCTTCAATTAAATTTTTTCGTAAATTTTGCATAAATTTTGAAAGTAATGCTTTGTAACTTTTAAAATTTCTATCAAAAAACTAATGACGCAGTTTAAAATGTGGATAAAGGCTAAGCCATTTAAAAAAAATTATTGAATTTGCTCTTACCGTTCCAAAGTTATACCCTTTTTACGCTTTGTACCCTTTTTGTGAAACTAAAAATATTCTAAGGTGTTTTTGCCAGTTATGCATCGGAAAAATCTTGTGCAAGCATGCTTTGCGTAAAGTAGTTCCTTCGTTAAAAAAAAAAGAAAATTAAAACCATTTTCTGTGTGCAAAAAGTTTTTCTAAGATTTATAACAAATCTCGCGAATATTTATAAATCTATATATATATAAAAATACAAAAAATGTTTCTTTGTCCTTTATAGACTCTGAAACAACTTTTTACGAGGTGATTTGATAATGTTGTTCAAAAATTGTTTTAGCGTTCCACCTGGAAAAAATTAGAAAGGTACAATAAATTTTATGATATGGTTTTAGGTAACAATTCATGTTTAACTGGTACACTAAACAAAAAAGAGGTTTTATTGCTGTAGTAACCACATGCGGTTTAATTTACATCCTTACAGAATTTAACAAATGAAGTACAAGTCATCATAGAATTAAAAAGTGGAATGGATCAGGTATATTTTATTCAACTGATTTGCTCCTTAAAATGTTTATGGGATTTCCCACTTTAACACTGAAGAAGGCATTCTTAATGACACAGGTAGTTTTTTTTTATATAATTTTAAGAAAATCATCAAACTTAAGGTGCGTATTCAGCACAATAGTTCAACCTTCCGCAAAATCTCCAAGTTCAAAGCAGGCCCGGAAGATAAAATTGGAATCTGTTGCAAACATAGATAGCTGCAGCGTTAAAAGCGATGATAATGAAGATGATAATGATTCAGAATATGAGCCAGCAATAAAACTACTCCAAAAAGAATTTGCTACTTCCTCAAATAAGCCACAGCTTTGTGCAAGTCTGGACAGAACTGGAATTAGTTGCCGCAAAGCCGCACTTGCGTTTAATGGTCCGAAATCTACACGTACCAAGTAACGGCAAAGAATTAGTAAAAGCAGTTTTATCCGAAAACGTGCTTAAAAATAAACATATTCAAGATTTAATATCCGAAGCCAGCTTAGCCTTTTTTGAAGCCTGCAACATATCTGTTGATTTTTTACAAACAGATCCGGAGAACGGCATAACAACAAATCCTTTAGTGAAGCAAAGAAAAAAGTTCAGCAATTGCACGTGGTAAATAATGTCGCAGAACGCGGCGTGGCCATGGCTCATTCTTATATAAATGTAACAACTTCTGAAACAGACTTTCAGAATTTATTGCAGGGCATAGAACTACATCGCAAAAGCTCTAATAAATAATTGCAAAGCAAAAAAAAATAATTTTTTAATTTATTTTGGGTATGAGAAGTAAGCTGCCTAGAGTTTGGAGGTAGTTGCAAAAAATTTCAAAATCATCCATATTGACTCTCATTGCAACAGAACCACCCATATTTAATATTTGAAAAGAAAAAATAAAAACTAACATTAAAACAAATCCGATGCATAACTGGCAAAAACACCTTAGAATATTTTTAATTTTACAAAATGGGTACAAAGCGTAAAAAGGGTATGACTTTGGAACCGTAAGAGCAAATTCAATAGTTTTTTTTTTAAATCCCTCAGCCTTTATCCGAATTTTAAACTGCGTCATTGGCTTTTTTAACTTTGATAGAAATTTTAAAAGTTACAAAGCATTACTTTCAAAATTTATGCAAAATTTACGAAAAAAATGTAATTAAGGTACCCAAATGAGCAAAAAAATTACCGAAATTTACGATTTCTACACAGAAAAGTAAAGCTTGAACATTCTTCTTTTAAAATATTGACTTTGTAATACAGAAAATCGTGGTTATTGGCCAAGTAGTAAGTAGAACTCAAAAAATGTCCGGGAATCCCGATTTTTGGGAAAATTCGACCTTTGCGACCTCTAAACCTCTTCCGAAAAATCTGAAAAAAATCACAAAAATAGTTTACCCTATAAGCTTTCAAATAATGCTTGGGCACCCATGAAAATCGAAAAATAGTTTTTTTTTTGGGACACCCTATTGAACATGTGACGGATTTTTTGTTATAAGAATGTTAATTAATTTTATTTTTAGTCGTCCATAACATTGCCGTTAAGCTTATAGAGATAAACCAATTAACTAATTTAAGTGATATTATATATAAAAGGATCCCTCAGTTGTAAAATCGATTAACTCCACTTTTATTATAAGGTGCTGCGAATGGTGTTGATCCTTATTATTCCAGAAAGTTGTTTTGAATATTAACAGGGAGGCATCAGTCAAGCGGTTTAACATTAAAATATATAAAAATCAGAGAGTGGAGTTAATCGAAAAATTCACAGTTTATAAATTCTATAGTTCAATTATTCATGGAAACATAGTTTTAACCATTTGTTTTCTCAATTTTATGATTCGGATTTTTCATTGTTATTTAGAAAAATATTTTTTAAAATAAGATATAAATTTGTTTTCTCTGTTTTCGAAAAACGTTAGAATTAATAGTCTCTGAAAATTTCTTATTTTATGGCTAGAACATCAACATTACTAAAGTTTAATTAAATTGCTAAAGTATAATTAATTTAAAATGTATTGATTGCTATTTTCATATTTTTGTTAAGTATATTCTTTTTCCATCTTTTGGAATCTAAGCACAAAGCCACTACATTTTGAATTGAACTATTAATTTTAATTTTTTTCAACACCAAAAAATACAATTTTTACCTTTTTTACATCTCTGAACGAAATGTAGAGGTCATTTTTAATTATATTTTTATTTTCTACTGTTGTTTCGTATCTCAAGGACTTTAAAGTTTTAAAGGATATATGTAAGCGTGTTTCACTAAAAGGTTCTTTCCGATTTTTGCAACTCTAAATGTGGAATATACATATATATAGCACAAATAATCTTTAAGAATTTTTTCAGTTTTTTTGGAAGTCAACTATCAATTTTATCCAAGAAATTAAGTTATAAAACATAATTTTTAAAATTTTTTCTCTACGGCTTTATTTTCACAAAATCAATTAAATTACTTTTGAAGGGTAGCACCGTATAAGGGACACTTTGATAACATTAAAAGTAAAAATTAAGTATTTTACACGTTCGAACCTCAATTACCGGAGACATTGGCAATATTTGTGCATAAAATTAAGATCCTTAAATAGGTCTTAGAAATAACTTTCATTAGAACCCCATCATGAAATTTGCATATATTGCATATTTAGGGAGAATGCAAGCAATATTAAATTTTTAATTTTAAGATCAGCAAAATTCCCCTCCATCTAATAATTTTTACTGCGGATACTTTGATTCAGAATTGAATTACGTCTTCAGAATTGAATTACTATTAGGCGAGAAGGGGACAAATTTGGAGTCAGAACTACAAAATTTCAATTTCAAAGAAGCTATTCGCAGTGTAGATATGTCTTGGGCAATATATTCTCGTTGCTGAACGCCGACAACAGAAGTACATAGACTACGTGATTCAGTAGTTATTTTAAAAAATAATTTGCCAAAAAAAAAAAAACTACTTAGAATCTCCTACTTTTTGTAACCATATTTAAAATATAAATTTTTCATAAACATATATCTATAATATTAATAGGCTAGACGATTTCTTGTGACCGATGTTTTGTTCTACCGTTTTATCCCGATTTTAACCAAACGTATATTATTTGAAAGGTATTTCTTTTTAGCCGTTTTGCAGATTTACAGATTTTTAAATTTTTTCCTTTATTTTGAGTAAATTGCATTTAAAGATGCTAGTAACACATACATAAATACAATGCTATGTGTGTGTTTATTAAATTTGTTTAATGTGTTTGTAATAAAAATGAGTTTGTTTTTGTGTTGATTTGCAGATTGGCTATAATTGATTAGCATACTTTTAGGGTCTTTATTTAAGGGGAAAAAAAATTTTTCTAGAATTTGCACTCGAATTTCGAGGGCTGGAATCTGCTAGTGTAAATAAAAAGGTTATTGTTTGCAATAATTCCACACTATTTTTTAATGTAATTTTGGGTTCGCGACACCGAGTGAATACCGAGCATGCACTGTATCTGGGTTTGTGAAAATAATGCACGAGAGGAAAAAATGTATTCTAGTTTTTTAGGTAGGTATATAAGAATTCATATTCCGCCTTAAGAGTTATAAAAATTAAAAAAATAAACGCTTTTTAAACTCTTTCTTTTAAGTCATTCCCGCTTATCCAATTGATCGAAAACTTACCCCATAGTCTTTTTGTGACTACAGATTAATTTTGGGGTAGTCACGCACAGTCACGCATAGTCACGCACAGTCACGGAGTGATCTAAACGTCATTTCTCCTCATCCGATCGATTTGAAACTTGGTCCATACACTTGCTGTGAAAATAATATTAACTTTGATTTAGTCACGCACAGTCACGCATGGTCACTCACAGTCACGGAGTGACTTAAACCCCATTTCCCCTCATCCGGTCGATCTGAAACTTTGTGCATAGACTTGTTGCGGCGAAAGGTAAATTTTAAGTTAGTCACATGCAGTCACGCATAGTCACGGATGAAGAGTTTTAATAAAAACTTTTTTTATGGGTTAGATTATTAAAGTCTTTCTTTTAACTCAATCTCTTATCTCATTCCCCCTTATCCAATTGATCTGAAACTTGGCCCATATTCTTGTTGTGACTATAGATTAATTTTGGGGTAGTCAGGCACAGTCACGTGTGGTCACGCACAGTCACGTAGTGATTAAAATTCAATTTCCCCATCCGATCGATCTGAAGCTTGGTGCATACACTTGCTGTGAAGAAAAGATTAACTTTGACTTAGTCACGCACAGTCACGCATGGTCACGCACAGTCACGGAGTGATTTAAAACCCATTTCCCCTTATCCGATCGATGTGAAACTTGGTCGATAGACTTGCTGTGAAAAAAAGATTAACTTTGACATAGTCACGCACAGTCACGCATAGTCACGCACAGTCACGGAGTGATTAAAACACCACTTCCCCTCATCCGATGGATCTGAATCTTTGTCCATAGGCTTATTGTGGCCAAAGATTAATTTGAGATAGTCACACACAGTCACGCACAGTCACGGAGATATTCATAACTCATATGCATGGAAAGAAAGAGTTTTAGTTAAAACTTTGTTTTTATGGGTTAGATTATTATGAAACTTCCTAATATACATTTTTCTAGTTTTTTAATACTAGCAGATTGCAGCCCTCAAAATTCGAGTGCAAATTCTAGGAAATTTTATTTTTCATTTAATAAATTACTGACCCTATACCTTTAGGTCCGAAATAATTTTTCAATTTAACACAGTTCTTATTGTAAATGAAGAAAACAAATTCGTTTTTTTGCAAACACATTGAATTTAAATAACACACACATAGCATTGTATAATTTTATGTATGTATTAGTAGCAATTTTAAATGAGTATAACTCCAAAAAAAATTAAAAATTTAATAAACTGTAAGTTTTATGGACAGCTAAAAAGAAATACCTTTTAAAAAAGACACGCTTGGTCAAAATCGGGACAAAACTGTTGAACAAATCATCGGTCACAAGAAATCGCCTAACCTATTAATATTATAGATCATTTGCTCTCCTAAGATGATTAGTGAATTAAAAATATGTTCTTTTATTTTATAAAGATAAAAAAAGTCGGGCAAAAGTTCTTTAAAATTTCTTAAAGAGAAACAAAATATTTATTGAGGGTTGATTTGATTGAATAACAAAAAGTTAACGGTTACTCAAGTCCAGAAAACTCGTATGCATCATTGAGTATGAAAGGGTTAATGTTTCTAGTAGGGTTGCCAATCGGTTAAGGATTGTTCCATTAAAAAAAAAAATTCAGTCAAACAATTTAACAATGGCAATTTTCAGCTTATAATAATCAACTTGCATCGATTAATCGGATAAATCGATTTTAAATGGGATTCAAAGCTAAAAAACATTGTTTTATTTAAAAAAAAAAATATCAATTAATATAAAATAATATTTGACGTATTACGTAACAGATACCTTATTATACCTAGAAAAATCTTAAAAATAAATTTCTCTAAATTAACCGTTATAAAAACAAAACCCTAAAAGCAATAAAATTAAACACCATTCTATTTTCAAAAGATAATTTTACAAAATCAAACAAATTTGTAACTTTAATAGTTCTAAACTCTTCTTTTTCTCTAATATTTATGTAGAATTTAAACGAGAAAAACTAAAAAAAATGTTCTCAATTTATTTAAGTTTTTTTTGGTAATTTGTTTAAGTTTGTTTTTTTTTTTTATTTTTAAATTGATAAATTTAATGGAATATTTTGAAGTTACCCTTTATAACAATAAAAGATGGAAAATATTATCTCAATTTATCATATTTAAGTTTGTATGTTTATTTGTTTGAATAATTTTTTTATAAATGGGCAATATTATTTGTTCGATTGATGGCTTAAGCGATCTATAAATAATGTTTGAATTTCATACCGAATAATCGACACCTCTAATCTCTAGGATTTTAATCTAAAACTTTTAAATCCCTAAAAATATTTAGCGTTTTCTTTAAAAACTCTTCTTAATATGATTAAAGAAATTTTTTTAAAATTTTTTTCGACAAATGCATATAATTGAAAATAAGTATTTCATTTACGAAAGTCAAGGGATTGTTGCTACAAGTATATATTTTAACAATATAATATTTTTTGCTTCCCGTGCAATGAAAAAATAAAACTGTGTGCATCCGATCACAGGGGAGATGTGTAAACATCTATTTACACATCAATTAAAATTAAACATTAAGCGCCATTTATGTATAGCAAGTTGCAGTTGTTTGCTATACATTCATGGCGCTTTCTGTTGGTTGTTGAATCAGCTAAATAAATCTAAATCATAATCTTTGCACCAATACACTTACATATACCTCACACCGATTTTCCCTTTCGCTGTTTTTGTGATTTTATTGTGAAATAGATTTTTACCCCCTGAGTGCATAGATGTTTGCACATCAAAAATGTTATTTACATGGTTTTGCATTTAAGCTAACAATATCTATATATGCTTCCATTCTTATTTCGAGATTTCTACCTACAGAAGGACATGTGCTTCCGCACATTATATGGACCAAGAGCATATAGCGACATTTAAGAATTTTATACTTAACCTCTTGTCATATACAGTGAAACCCATTAACCATTGTGCTAAATATAGTTCACTAACATTTGTAAAATATTTTAAAAATTCATTTCAATTTGATAAGTTAAATTTCTTCTTTTTGTCTGATTATCATAAATTTCACATTGATCGATGCTTTTTTGAATGCAAATAATAATGAACAGTGGCACCCTAATGTTAAACGAACACTTTATATTCTCACACAATATGAAATCATGTCAGGCTAATTGTTGCTATCATTGAATAACAAAATTTTCAATTCAATTTCATATATTATTGTGATTTGTTTTGTTTTTGTTATTCAAATTAATGTCAACTCTTCAAGTATAATTCAAAAAAAAAGAAAAAGAATATGAGAAATAATGTAATGCAATTTTTATGCAAAAATATTCATAAGAAAATTGGGGTTGTAAGAACAACCTAATTTGTAAAACTATGTAGTCAGAGTCATACACTCAGAAAAAAAGTACTTCTGTATTGTCATGTATTGAGCTTGGATAGATTAGATAAATGATCATTTTTTTATTAGTAATTCCGTTAAACAGATTTCTTATTATGGTTACGTTTATTGAAAACCAGATAAAATTTGCATAATTTGCTTAAACACAACAACGTGTACAAATAATATGTAATTGAATGATGTTTTATTTTAAACATTTATGCACGTATTAGTACTTGTAATAATGCATCAATATCACTCATGTGACATGTGTCTGTGTGCGTGTGTGTGTAGTGTTTGGCGGCTGTTAAACATCAACACACTGTGTATGAGAATTTTAATGTGCACCCCTTGGTCTTGATGCATACATTTGATTTGATAGACAATCAATCTTTTGGAATATTAATTTACCGATATTAAGCTGACCATATGTATAGAATTTTATAGGAAAAATTCAAAATTTCGTTTATAATTGTTAGAAAAGTTAGGAATAAATATGGATGAAAATCAAATGTTTTTACTTTAAATAAAGCAAAATGTTGTCTTATATTTTGGTTTGATATATTGAAAAAAACTAAAATAGTATAACTCTTTGTTTCAATTCTCATTAGGTTGGTATCACAGCAAAGATATATGTATATAACTATTTAACAAACAAATTATCAACTGATGAGGGTTGGTGACTCGACCTGAAATAGCTGTATAATAAATTGATATAGATCTATTACAATATAGATATATTTTATTTCAAGTAAAAATAATTGATCTTGAGCCGGATTAATTTCTAACCCAATCATTAAAATGCTAATAAGATTTATTATTTTTATATTTGTAAAAATATCAAATAATAAATTGTCAGAAAAGTTTTACTGGATTTTCCCAGAATTTAAATGAATAATTAAAGAATATAATACCAGTTGTGGCAAATCAATAACATTCGGACAGTGTATTGATTATGTCTCGAAGAAGTCGATGGACTAAAGCATTGTATTTTTCAATTTAAGTCATTACATTCATATGTAACATTATAAACAATTAATATATAACTAGCAGATTCCAGCGCTCGAAATTCGAGTGCAATTTCTAGGCAACTTTATTTTTCAACTTAGCCAATTCACAAACCAACATTTTTTGATTTATTATTATTGTGAATAAAGAAAAAAAACTGATTAACAAACACATTAACAAATTTAATAAACACACATATAGCATTGTATAACTTTATGTATGTGTTAGTATCAACTTTAAATGCAATTTACTCAAAACAAAGGCAAAAATTTAAAAATCTATAAGTCTGGTGAACAGCTCAAAAGAAATACCTTTCAAATAATATACGTTGGGTCAAAATCGGGATAGTTGTTGTTTAAAATCGCATCTAAAAAAGTTCTTCCTTTGAAAGCAATGAGAATGTGATTCTTTTAGCAAGATTTCTCTTTTTATTTTGCTGGGTATTTATGAGACGATCTGCAAAGAGCCTGTAACTGTGACGTCATATAGGATATTTTTCGTCATATATCTATAATATTAATAGGCTAGGCGAGTTCTTGTGACCGATGTTTTGTTCTAACGTTTTATCCCGATTTTGACAAAACGTATATTGCTTTATTTTGAGTAAATTACATTTTTAATTATTAATTTTTAATTTTTAATTTTTAATTTTTAATATTTAATTTTTACTTTTTAATTTTTAATTTTTAATTTTTAATTTTTAATTTTTAATTTTTAATTTTTAATTTTTAATTTTTAATTTTTAATTTTTAATTTTTAATTTTTAATTTTTAATTTTTAATTTTTAATTTTTAATTTTTAATTTTTAATTTTTAATTTTTAATTTTTAATTTTTAATTTTTAATTTTTAATTTTTAATTTTTAATTTTTAATTTTTAATTTTTAATTTTTAATTTTTAATTTTTAATTTTTAATTTTTAATTTTTAATTTTTAATTTTTAATTTTTAATTTTTAATTTTTAATTTTTAATTTTTAATTTTTAATTTTGAATTTTTAATTTTTAATTTTTAATTTTTAATTTTTAATTTTTAATTTTTAATTTTTAATATTTAATTTTTAATTTTTAATTTTTAATTTTTAATCTTTAATTTTTAATTATTAATTTTTAATTTTTAATTTTTAATTTTTAATTTTTAATTTTTAATTTTTAATTTTAGTTTTTAATTTTTAATTTTTAATTTTTAATTTTTAATTTTTAGTTTTTAATTTTTAATTTTTAATTTTTAATTTTTAATTTTTAATTTTTAATTTTTATTTTTTAATTTTTATATAAAAAACAGATTTTTAAATTTTTGCTTTATTTTGAGTAAATTACATTTAAAGTTGCTACTAACACAAACATACAGTTATACAATGCTATGTGTGTGCTTATTAAATTTGTTAATGTGTTTGTAAGTTTGTTTTCTTCATTCGCAATAATAATAAACCAAAAAAGTGTTGGTTTGTGAATTGGCTAAGTTGAAAAAGAAAGTTGCCTAGAATTTGCACTCGAATTTCGAGTGCTGGAATCTGCTAGTTATAATAAATACTGATCAATAAAGATAAATAAATTGGTCCATAAAGGTCTAGTAACTGTATTAAAATGGTAACCTTACCAACTTTGGTTATAATATTGAGTTTAAGACACAGTTAAAGGGTATCAAAAATTTGGCATAGCCGAATTTAGCAGTCATGCTTGTTAAGTGAATGTTAATAAATTAAAGGTACGTGCAAAATTGTTATTACAACTCTTTGTTTTTAAATAGAAACGCATCATATCCGCACTTTCCGCCCATTGTCTTTTTTTTATAAAATTTTAATTTTTTTTAATTAAGTTTCGTTTAAACATTTGATGCTATTGTTTAGTGGAATGATTAGCACAGCTTTAATTTTTAGTTAGCATTTTTATATACTTATTAAAAAATTAACGGAATAATGTATTACAGAATTTAACAAATTTCATTTCACTAAATGCTCCTTCGACTCCATCGCTTGAGTAGAGAAAAGTTAGAATATCTATAACCCAACTTATAAATTAAATAGCGGATATTAATTATCTTGATCTTTTATTTGCGTAGCTTTTGGTAGTCTTTTATAAAACTTATAAAGAACATTGTCATAATTTTTTTTAATGAGTAATGAAATTTTTATAGTGAAAATAAGAGAATTTGTGAAAACAATTAACTCCTGTTTGATGATTTCTATGTCTGATTCTTCAATATTTTTGTATAATCAGACTTTTTCAAAACCATAACATAAATTATAAAATGCAGATTCAATCTCATCCTTAACCAACTATCTTCATTTTTAATCTTTTAACTTTTTGAATATCGGAAAAACCAGAGGCTAACCGGATACGTTATATAAATATTGTAATTAAGAGGCGCTAAAAGCACTTAAAAAGGAAAATAATAAAGTGCCACTTTAGTGCTTTTATGTAAATGGCGCTAAATGTTTAAGTGAGTCATTCCCTATCATATTATCTACGACTGCATCTATATTTTGAATCGTATATAATTATATATAAAACAAGAATTATGTTAAGTTCGGTTGCACTGGATACCTTAGGATACCTTACATTCAGCAATTAATTGTGTTCAAAATTAGTTTTTAATCAAAAATATTTGATTAAAAATCTTTAATTACTTTAATTATATTTTTTATCTTTCTGAATTTGTTATCCGTAGAAATAAAACAGTTCATACTGCCAGCTATTATTATATGCACATTTTTAAATGGACCGTTCATGACCATATTTTGTTATGTGATTGATTTTGCTCAAAAATAAAAATAAGCCTAATTTTAACTCTATGACTTAAAATTGTCCCTCAGGTTTTATTTGAGTACTACAGATTAGTGGGTGCAATAATCGGACAAACAGAAGGATAGTCTGAGTCTTAGGCCAATTTAAGTAGATCTCTTAAGGGAGATTTGCATATGGACCAGGAACATGTTCCGATCCATGATCAATAAATTATATAACGTAATCATCGAAATATATTTATATATGTGACCTGTAGTTTGATAACAAGGTTTACTTGGACACACCGACAGACAGACAGACAGACGGACGGACAGTGATTCTGAGATTGGTATATACATATATATATTAAGGTAAAGCTGCGTTCACACTACGTGTTTTGCTTGTGTTTTTCTTAGTTTTTTAGCACGTGTAATTTGTACACATAGTGTGAACCCTTTCAAACATTGTTTATGTACAACACATTTTGCAAGCCATATGTAAACTTTTCAATTAGAGCAGGTTCCATTTTGGCAAGACAAACATGAAAATACAGCACTGCTTGTGACGAAAGAAAAAAAGAGTAAATTATAAAGATTAATATTGAAAGAAAAATAAATTGTTTAATATTAATTAACAATTAAAAAATATATAAAATATATATGTAACTTTATTTTTAACAATAAATTTTTGTAAATGCACAAATTAAATCAGCTGTTGCTTACATTTAGAGGTTATGTCATACGGAAATACATATGTACGTTTGAACGCAAAAATTAGGAATCGTATGTAAAACGCTAATTTTGACACACACACGGAATAACGTATAGATCGTAAAACTGAATTTACGTATGAAAAATACACATAGTGTAATGTAAACACACCTTAACAGCGGTTTATATGAAAAAAATTTAGTCCAAAATATCGAAATAATATATATTTGTGGAAGGATTTCGATAAAACTTGTTGATAATATTTTAATAATTCTAAAAAATAATATTCTGGAATTATTTTCTGAAATTAACCCGCGGGGTGCTCTTGATGTCATATTGACTCTTTATGAAAATCCATAAATATTTTCTTCATCAGGATTTTTTACATAAAACAAATTTAATGTATTCATAAAATTTTATGAAAATATGTAGATTAGTTTTTTATATTTAATACAGTATAAACAAATTTATATATCGAGGGCTTATATTCAAAAAGTGCTATCTGCATCATTAGTTATTTTAAAGAGAGCGTGTAAAACCAATTTATTAATAAGATCTGAAGGTATTTTTCGATCGATTTGCTACAATATCTATTAATAAATAGTCATACTAATCATGTATGATAACAATATTAATATTATATTTGACAGTTATATCAAAGAATAGTTTGAAATCAAAAATTAATATTGCTGTCATATGTAGATAGCACTTTCTGAATATAAGCCCTCTTTCCTTTCTATGAATATAATAATTCTGAAAAAAAAAAAAAAAATAAAATAAAACTAAGTCACATTTTGAGTACCCCACGCTTTAATTTCAGAAAATAAGTCCAGAACATTATTTTTTAGAATTATTAAAATATTATCAACAAGTTTTATCGAAATCCTTCCACAAATATATATTATTTCGATATTTTGTTTTAAAAAAAAAATTTAAATTTCACTTTAGACCTTAAAGAGGGACAGTTTATAGTATTTCAATTTAACCTTAATTTACAGGATTAGAAACCTATATCGAGTAGTATAATATTTTGGCAAAAGATATTTGAAATATGAAAACACCAAAAAGATATAACCTAAAAGTGGAAAAAGTATGAAAAATCAAATTTTTCTTCAAATTCGCTGAAATAAAAACGCAGCCCTCGTCAAATTAAGAACAGGGTATCTACAATATTTGGCATTTTTAATCACATATATTTTTATTTATAAGACCTTAGAGTCCAAACGTTGATTTCGGTAAATTTCTTGAACAAAATTTTTGAAAAAGTAAAATTGAGGATTTTGATATTAATTTTGAACGGCATAACAATAGACGAAATGCAAAATATTTTACACAAGAACATTTTGGGATCAGGAGAACGCAAAAATGTTGTTGTTGTAAATTACTTCAATGTCTTTAAAAATGTGAGCTCGATTTTCTTAATCAAGTGGTCTGCGGCGCATTTATTGCCTGGGGAACTTGATATAACTTGGCTGTTTTTCAACCGATAATAGATTTTGTTCTTTTATTAGTAAGATAATTTGCTCTAGATTATGGTTTATTAACTAATTTAATTGAAACACAATTGCTAATATCAAAATTTTTGTGAAAAGTTATTTTTTTTTGATAATATTTACATATAAATGCATATTTGAACTGTAAACTCAATGCGCGTCCAAAAAGCATTGTCCAATTTGGCTCAAATTTTGCACACTAAAGTTTAAGATCCAGTGTCACAATAATCTGACCCGCACGTCTTGAAATTCAAAAAAAAAATGGCTGTCACCCTAATTTATATATTTGTTTCTTTTACTCCTGCAAGGAGCATAGGACCGTGTCTGAGATTGGTACAGGATATACAAACTAATTTTAAACTTAGCACACGATCTAAACTGATTTTATTTTTTCTTGGCTTTTTTTTTTTTTGCTATCTTAACTTTATATTTTTATTTCTATTATGTTTTTAAATATACGCTTGAAAATATTCAAAGTTGGTGAGCTTTTTTCGGCTACGAGTTTTGAAAATACACTGCTTAAATTTTGTGGCCGGTAGTCTAAAAAGGAGTAAAGTGTAAAAAGCTGTTCTTTATCTTCATCTTAAGGTTGTTTGCAAACATAATTTAAAAAGAAGTAATAGAAGTAATACCCTGCACCTCGGTCTTACGGTTACAGTAATATCTAGACTATTGCAATATTTATAATAAATATAAACAAAATATTTGAAAAAGTAAACAATTTGATAAAACTAAAACTAAAATATTACAAAAAAAAAACACTACATTTTTATAATTTTTTTAGAGGTGTCTCCATATTTTATTCCATATCTTGGCACAATGATGCCAGATTTATCCTATTTTAAATACCAACCTGCTCGGAATGGTGACAAACAATATTATCCTTAGTTTACACAGTTAAATGGTTTATTTTGTGAAAGAGAATGATTTCAAGCATCAAGAATATTAATACTTTATGGGGATATAAAAAGATTGTATGCCTCCAAAAAATTTTAATATAATTTTTCTAATAATAGTAATTTTTTGTGTAGAAAACAAAAATTTCAAATTTAAAAAGTAAGTGAAATAAATTATTACGCAGATAATATAATAAATGGGATAGCCAAAAAAAAAAAAAAGATAAAAGATTAAGATAAAACCTAATTTTTGAGTTGGAAGATTTTTTCGTTTTTCGCTTTTCTGGCGCTTGTTTCAGAAAATTTAATCGTGAAAAAAATATTTTTAGATAACTGTTTTCATTTTAATTTCGGGGTACAAATATTCACTTCCATGCTGGGTGAAACAAATGTAACATTTATGTTATATATATCCGATATGAACCATTTTGTATAAAGATTTGAGAGGCGTTCATTTTCTATACCAATTTCCAGCAATTTCAAAGAATTTGAATTTTGCACAATTGAATTTCGTAATACTAATTAAAGCTGATTAAGTAACAACAACACAAATTGCAACAATTTTTAGCACGCCAATTTAAAACCACATTGTTTCTATTTTTAAGCTGGCAAGGTTTATATAACCAAATAAATTTATTTATTTTTAATTATAGAAATACAAACCCAGTGCGAATAACAAGTGAAATGCTTAAAAAATTGCATAATTTTTTGCTTAAGAAGAACAACAAACTAAAAATATTTGTTGTTTTCTTTCCAGAAAAAGAAGAAAAAAAAAAACAAAAACTAAATAGCTGACTAATTGTCAATATTGAATTTATTGAAAACGATGAATAAATTTACCTATGGCTCATGCACTTGAGCATGTGTGCTCACGACACGATGACCAAATAAAGTCATATTGAATATAAACAAGTCATAAATAACTAAATTCGATAGTTTATGATACAATAATAGCTAGCGGCTTATTTAAAATGCATTGAAAATTTAATTTTGTATATTGAATAACAATCAGACATTATGCCGGTACCGGTTTCACTATGGTTCACTGACACACATATTCATTCACACACACAGTCTTCATTTTTGGTTAAAAAAAAAATCGTAATTTAATTTAAAATCTTAATTTCTTAACACATTTTTATTAAATCTGGCGCCTATGAAAATGGAATTAAAAAAAAAAATCCACAAAAAAAAAACAACGAAATATTTTTTTTATACAAAGATTTTTGTGCTTAGAAACACTTTATTGTTCAGTTAAGTGAGTAGGTAATTATGTCTTTCTATTTGGGATTAGAAACGAACGGCTTTCAAAGATGCCGTAAAGTTATGACTCTATTTTTCTTGTTTTTGTTTCATGTCTACGATGAGATCATAAATTTTGCAAAACCAAAAAAAAAAAAAAAAACACTGAAAAAGCTTAATTGACAATTAACTTGACAGCTTTGAGCTACTTGCATTACTTTGTGCAGTGTCTACTTTTTTAACGTTCATTATAACTGTTGAAAGTGAATTAACAAAGTGTATTAAAGTGACCAGAGGTCGAACAAAGTTATTGCTTTATGCCACCAAATATACAATAAGAGTTGTTTCCATGAACGTATAATTTAGCTGTATATGTTGTACGGTACAGAAATCTTCTGCGACTGTACGTGCATTTGAAGCCCCTCACGACAAATTGTATCAGTTTTTACAAGCAGAACTCGAAATTTTCGCACGAAAAAAAAATTTTGATTCTGATTCTGTTGATAGATGTCTAACATCACGATAATGACATTTTACATCTGAAAATTTTAACTTACTGGTGATGCGCTCTTTTATCAAACGCTGAAAATTTATTTGTACAACTGATCGATATTCAAATTATTAAATCTATATCTGAAACCGAATGTGGTAACTGCCGTTAGGCGATTAAACATATTTGACGTCTGAAGATGAATTGGTTCGATATATACAGGTTACTTCAACTAAACACGGTTAACCAAATTCATATGACACAACAAATCTGTACAATGTCATATCGGGGTAGAGGTTCAGTAGTTCTTAAATTGAGCAGTTTAAGCAAGCGTATGATTAATAAGTAAGAAAATTATAGTCGGTCTAGACTGACTCGTACACCCTATACCATGCGTTTAAAGACCCTATGTCTTTGGCCAACTACTTATAAAACAAGTAAGAAAATTATAGTCGGTCTAGACCAATATTTGCAATATTTTTGTTTTTTTAATAGATTTAAGTGAAGATCGGGAAGCGGCTCTATATGGGGTCAAAGGGATCATTTTTGGGCTACTCATTAGTGGATGTAATGAATGCAAACAAACCCAATTTGAGTAAGATCTATATGACAATTTGGATCTTATGGCAATTTATGTCGATTTCATATGGGTAATTTGTATGGGGGCTAGGTCTGAACATGGACCGATTCTCACCAATTTCAACAGCGTTCATCCCATGGCCGATAAAAGCTTATGTACCAAATTTCATCAAAATATATTCATATTTGCGACCTGCAGTTTGATTACAAGCTTTACATGGACACACAGACGGACGGACGGACGGACGGACGGACGGACATTGTTAAATCAACTCAGAAAGTGATTCTGATTCGATCGGTATAATTAAAGATGGGTCTAGGTCAAATATTTTTGGTTGTTACAAACAGCAGCACAAAGTCATTATACCCAAACCACATAGTGGTATAGGGTATAACAAGTTTGAGTGACAAGTTTTTTGGTGTGTAAACTTCTATGCACTCAGGGGAGTAAAAATCTATTTCACAATACAATCACAAAAACAGCGTAAGGGAAAATCGGTGTGAGGTATATGTAAGTGTATTGATGCAAAGATTATGATTTCAATTTATTTAGCTGATTTAACAACCAACAGAAAGCGTCATGAATGTATAGCAAACAACTGCAACCATCAAGTATAACAACCATAGCAGTTGCTTGCTATACATAGATGGCGTTTACTGTTTGATTTAAATTGATGTTTAAATAGATGTTTACACATCTCCCTTGTGATCGGACTCACATAGTTTTTTTGCCTTCGGATATGAAAAAGTTCATATCGGATGCTATATTTTTATGGGGACTAGGTAGAACAATGGACCGATCCCGGCCATATTTGGTAATGTCACTTATTTTTTGCAAAAATATATGCAAACCAAATTTGAGAAAAATTTTCGAAATATTTTTGTTTTTCCATAGATTCCACCAAAATATGTTCACATTTACGACATGTAGTTTGATTAAAAGCTTTACATGGACACATAGACAGAAGGACACCGCTAAATCGATTCAGAAAGTGATTCTGACTCAGAAAGTGATTCTGAGCCGATCGGTATAATAAAAGATCAAATATTATTTTCAGCGCAAACTCATTTTATCCTGACCTCATAGTGGTATAGGGTATAAAAACCTTAACTGGATTACATGTTACAAATAGTACGTTTCATAATTTTAAAATCATATTGTACAATCATGTTGTTATATGACGATTAATTTGATGTGTTCCTGTAAGTTTTAAATCAATACTAGCATAGCCCAGCATTAGAAAGTCGAGTCAAAATTTAAGAAAATTTAAATTATTATATTATTTTTTCATTCAATTTAAAAATTTGTGAACATTTAAATGAGCCTAAAGGTATGCTAATCAATTTAAGCAATTTACAATTCAACACAGGGCGTATCAGATACAATTTACGTCAGTCTCAATAACAGGGGGTAACGAGTTATTAGAAATATATTATATTATTTAATTTAATATATTTTTAAGACAGATTAAACATAAATTTTATCATTCTCAGCTTCACCTCCATATGAACTATAACTATGCCAATTTTCACATTCCTCCGTGCCCGCATATTGTTTAAAAAGGGAACTAAAAATTTATCTTCACGTATTAATATATAGATACGAATAAAATGCAAAAGTAGTTGCTTTGGTATTTTTGCAGAAATTCGGCTCCTTTAATGTTTCATAACGGTAAAGTCATTTAAAGAAAATTTAGTAAATCGGTGAATCTGGCTGAAAAAGTTTTTTTTTCTTGACGGCTCCTTAAGAAATCTTAAATGCGAAAAGATGTCTCAACGTCAAGTTGATCGAACAAAAGACTTTGTCGTTAAAATTAACGGAAATTGTTTTTTTTATGGGAAAACAAATGAATATTAATCTTAAAACTAAACTATTACATTTTATGTCAAATCAAAAGTATTTTTAATTTATTTTTAAAGAATAAAAAAAGTAGTAAAAACAGCTAACAAATCGGTGTCATTTACTGACAAAATTTAAACTACAAAAACAGTAAAAAAATTTTATTTACAAAGGAAATGTATATAAACATCTGTTACAGCTACATGTTGTAAACGTCATCATTCAAATTCATACACATATATACAAAAACTTACTTAAAATGAGATTGTGTTTAAACAAACTTTTTTGGAAAAATTAATAAATAAATTGCATTAATATTTTTAGAAAATGAAAAAAAAAATAATAAAACTAAAAAAGGAAAATACAGTTTGTCTTTTGTTTTTTTTCTTTTTTGTACATTTAATATAAGAGATGTTTATAAACATCTGTAGTATACTTTGAGTTTAAATCAAATTGTATTTAAACAAACTTTTTTTAGAGAAAGGAATAAATGAATTGCATCAATATTTTTAGAAAGTTAAAAAAAAAATAAAAAGGAAAATACAGTTTGAATTTTTTTTTTTATTTTGTAAAAGGAATGTTTATAAACATCTGTTGTATACGTCATTATTCCAATTCATAGAGCACATACATAATTAGAGTTTAAATGAGATTGTATTTAAGCACACTTTTTTTAGAAAAAATAATAAATCTATGGTAACAATTTTTTTGGAAAATTTCCCAACCCATTTCATTTAGTGTACTAGAACAATTAATATATTTAAATATGCTGAAATTCATAGTTTGGCCTCGGCAAGGAATGGGTTGACGTTTTTCGATTTATTCCTTATTTTGAGCATGGAAGACTAGCACATTTGGTTATTATATTTCAAGCGTCACATCTAAAAATACGACAGCACTTACGAAATATTTGATTTTTTTAAATAAATTGTCTTTCATTAGCTTGGGGTCATATGCGAATCCAAGTCCAAAAGTGTTAATGGGGTCATATTATTTTTTTCAGAAACCCTGGGCTATTAAGATAAAATATAATAATTAAAAGAAAGTAGAAAACTGGTAAATTTTTGATTCAAAGTATTTAGAAAGAGTACATTTACTGAATATTTCACAAAAAACTAATTTTTCTTGAAATCCGCAAAAAATGCTTTGTAAAAAAAATTCTGGCAGAGGAATTTACTTAAAAATTCACACAGTTAATCTCTAATATACATTTAACAAAACTTTAAAGTGCCAGATCCATTTTTTGAAATTTTGTTTAAGAAAATTTTTAAAACTTAAAAAAGGAGTTTTCAAAATTTTATCAAAAAAATTTTCCATCTTTGATCTCATTTCGCAATAGGTCATCTGAGTACTTAAAGGTATACAGACAAAAAAAAATTATTAATTAATTTGTTCAAGTTGGAAAAATGTTCATCAGATTTCATGACTTAAAGTTTTTTGGCACAAAAGTGGTCTGGGACATTTGTTATTTCATGGTGAATTTTTACTCGATTTTAAAGTTATATAGCTTTTTGAAAAGATAATTTAGTGCTGATATCAATTCATAGAACCACTTGTCGAAAAAGGCGAAATTTAGGTAAAATCTGAAAAAAGTCATATTTTGCTCATATGAACATACTTGAAATGTTCAATCGCGTTGAGGCACCTTTAAACTTTTTTTGTTTGATCCAAAACTTTATATTTCTCAGTTTTTTTGCTATTCGCATATTTCTAGGGGGTGGGACCGAGAGTTTGAACACTTAACAGAAACAAATATAGAAATAATTTAAGGATAATAGTGATGTATATAAAATTGAAAAAAAACCGGTTATCGATTATTTCCAAAATCAAAAATTACAAAAGAAAAGGTACTTTTTTAAGAAAAGTTAATTTATTTAGAAAAGGTTCTTTTAAAACAACTTTTTTAAAACGGTTCTTTTAAAAAACAGAATTTTTTCAAAAAGGGGAAGTTTTAAAAAATGGTACTTTATTAAAAAAGGGTGCTTCAAAAATAATACTTTTTTTTTATAAAGGACCCATTTTTAAAAAAGGTATTTATTTTATAAAAGGTAATTTTTTAAAGGTTTTTTTAAATATAATTTTTTAAGAGGAATTTTTTTAAAAAAAGTGTACTTTTTAAAAAAAGGGAATTGTTTTAAAAAGGGTACTATAAAGAGAGGTACTTTTAAAATCAAGAGTGCTTTTTGTAAGAAAGAGTACTTTTTTAAAATAAAATGGAATTTTTTTAAAAAAGTGGTCTTTTTTTAAAAACTTATTTTTTTAGGAAAGATTATAAAAGATAATCTTTGGAGGAAAGGTAGTTTTTGAAAAAAAAGCGTACTTTAAAAGAAGAGTAATTATTAAAAAATTTATTTATTAAAAAAAAGTGTAGATTTAAAAAAAAATATATTTAAAAAAAAGGGTATTTTAAAATAAAGGTACTTTTTAGAAAAGTTTAAATTAAGAAAAGGTAATTTAAAAAAAAGTTTTTTCTAAAAAAAAATTTTTTTTTTTTAAAATGAACTATTTTATTAATGATTTCCATAGACAGGCAGAGAGACGGTCATCGCTAAATCAACTTCCCTTGTTAAAGGTATCAAGAAAATATATGGTTTTTGAGGTCTCCGGAATTTATTTCGATGCGTTACAAACCAAATGACAAACTTATATATTCAGTGATGAAGAGGGTATAACAAGAAGCAAACAAAAATGTGTGTGTATGCATCGCTGATACATATCTACATGCATATATCTGTGGTCACAAGCAATAATCGCCTAACTCGAAAATCATGCTTTCGAGAAAACTTGCTTTTTATATAAATGTAATGGGGCTTCATTACGACTTAGGTCAGAATATTTGTAGTAATATCTTTTTAAATAACAGTGTTAGAGGAATGGGGGTTTCACGTAAATATGAAGATATTTTAGTAGAATATGATAGCATACATAACTCAAATCGGCGAAAATCATTCTTTCGAGGAAAATAACTGTTTATATAAATGTAATGGGGCTTTATTACGACTTAGGTCAGTATGTTTTCATTAATAACTTTTTAAATAACAGTGTTACAAAAATGGGGATTTCACGTAAAGATAGAGCATTGTTAGTAGAATATGATAGCATACATAACTCAAATCGTTCTTAAGTCGACTTAGGCGGTTTTCGCTTGTGACCAGAGATATTATGTTACGTATAAACATTTTCCACTATGTTTAGTTTTTTATATGAAATTTTACAGCTTTTTTTATTGGTCGATTTACCCCATTTTCAATTCAAACCTGCTCGAAATAATGACATAACAAATTATCCTAACTCTATTAAGGTTAATGGTTTATTTTGTGGATGATCGTGATTTCAACAGACAGAGGGACAAACGATTATCGTTTAAACAGCTCAAGTTGTTATAAGGATCAAACATATATATACTTTATGGGGTCACAAATTCATATTTCGATGTGTTACAAACGGAATGTCAAACTGATATATACCCTCTGCGAAGTGGTGTGGAGGGTATAACAAATTAGCTGGGATTATATACAATATATATATTTAACTATGATTAAACTAAGTACATGTAGTTGCTTTATGCTTGGCACTACTTACTACTTACGCCATAACTTAGTAATTGGTCATGACTGACTGAACTGGAAATCCAACACTTTTTGTTTAATTACCTACTCCACAATTTTTGACACATTTAAAAGCATAAATTCGATACATTAATAAAAAAAAAAAATGAGACCCCAACATAAAAATAAATAATATTTTCAAAAACGTAATAAAAATATAGTGCAAATAAGTTATTAGCAATAAGAGTATATTAACAACAAACATAAAGTAATAAGTTAAAAAGTGTTTTGCTACACCAACACGGCCAGGTCATTTAAATTAGCATTAAACAAAAAACGAATTAGAGTGGACATAATAATAATGATACAAAACACCCCCAGTTTGTTTGCGCTACAAAATTGTTTTGAGGAAAAAAAAAAAAAGAAAGAAGTGTAAATTACTACATATTTATTACTACTCATATATCAAACATTTTTTTCTTATTGCATTGAAATATGAACAACCAAATATCGGAACAGGCATTTGCATGAAGTTTTTTTTTTTTTTTTTTTTTTTTTTGAAACCACCCACGTTTTTTAAGTTTTCTATAAACAACTTAATTTTTGTTTGTATATAAATAAAATTTTTATTAATATTAAATTTATATATACAATTCTTTTTACGCTTTATAAATTTCCGGATATTTGAAACAAAAATAAAAAAAAGACCAATAACAATAGTGTCCATATAGCCGACCGGTGTTTTCCAAGTTGATTTTTCATTATATGCAATTTCCTACCCGCATACTAACATTTTGGTTTTTAGAATTTTAGTCACTGTTAGAATTTTTTTTTTTTTTTACAATAGCCCAAAAGAAAATGTGTTTGTTTTATAACAGGTGTTTCTATTTACTACTTGTTTTTCCTAACATTTCCAAAACAATGCATATGTGTGCAAGTACTACTCGTTAATGTAATCATCCATTTAAATAAATATGGTAATCCATGTATAGAAACAAAAAAAGGTTATGAGTTGTTGTTGTTGTTGTCGTATAGCACACGATTATTGATTGCAATTGTTTTAAAATATATAGGGTGTTGTTGTTGTTATTGTTGTTTTCATATTGTTTAGAAATGACGTTATACCGTAAGATACCAATAGGAAATCTGATTTGTGTAAGTAATTACTAGTTTTGCATGATATTTACATTTTTGTATACAGGTTGATTCTGTGTGAAAGCTGGAGTGACCAAATTGTATCTCTCATATTTGAGACTGAAAATATAGCAGAGTCTAATAAAGTATTTTCAACGCGAGCTGCGAGAAGGAACTAGAAACCATTGGAAACATTTTATAGTAGAAAAAAAAAAATATCATATAAAATTGGTGTTACTGGTTTAATGTTACGATCGAGTGACAAATACATATATATATGTTCCCGTCGTTCCGATAAGGAACATAGAGCCTCAGACGAGTTTCAAATAATGTGATAATATTCAAAAATATAAAAATAAGATTTAAAATTTATTTGGATATTATATATCGTTGGAAAAGCACATAGTAGCAAAGTTTATGTACCACAAAGGAGGTAGGTATAGTCTTCGTAGAGGAGAAACATGGTTTATTCTTTAAACATGAGAAAACTAAGTTTAGTCCAGTAATGCTTACTTTTTCTAAACAAAAAGAGAAAAACAGTTTGACAAAAATCACTTAAAGGCCAATATTTGATATTACTTTTTAAATGTAAATCAACAAAAAATTTAAAGTTCGTCCATAATTTTTTTTACATATATAAATTTTTTGTAAAACTAACTTTTGTGTAAATATTTGATTGAATTAATTAATGGAATGATTAACACAATATTAATTTTTATGCTATTAAACCAGGGATGCCCAGAAGTTTCTTATGAAATTGCAAACACTAATATATGTAAAGAAAACAATTTTTTTTTCGCATTTTTGTATTTTTATATAAACTTAAACATTTAATCTGAAATGTCTTAAAATGCTTTTCAATATAATGTGTTGTGTTAGTCTGAAGAATTTGAAAGCTTCAGCCTTAAGGTAATAAGAGAAAAAATGTAGTGTACCTCACAAGTCTGCAATGCATTCATAGTACATAGAACAGACAATCAATAGTATCAATTACTAGTCAAACTATTCTATGTACAATGTAATATAATGCATTATTTGTTTTTTCAATAATTAACATCATCCTTCATGATAACAAATAAAACAATAATATGTGTAAGCTAAGTACCAAATTTAGTATAAAAAGGGTTGAAACCCAAAAATAAAACGGATTTTAATTTAGACAACTCATTCGGCAACAACTGCCTTTGTGTTCTTTTAATTGAAATTTCTATTTGCCCTTACTCTGTAAGAACGGAAAATATAATAGATCAACCAGTGGAAAACTCTGCCGGTTGAAAAACCATATAAAGGACCACAAATCACTACATGGCGATCCTGCCAGTTTACATATCACCAATCACTACATGGCGATCCTGCCAGTTTATATATCACATACCACCACATGGCTATCCTGCCAGTTTATATATCACATAATCACTACAAATCACTTTCCCACTTCTCATCTGAATAGATGTAGCTCATTTTGTAAAATAATAATTTCAATTTTAAACTAAAGACTTACACTAATTTTTCCAAGTACTTTTTAATTCACAACTGCAAACTATTATTTTGAACGGAATTATACGTTAGACAACAGCAAAATCTACATTGAATATATCGGTCACTAATGTGTATCAACAAAGCATAAGAAAGTGTTCTTGCTTTGCTCTTTGTTATAATTAAGAAAACACAACAAAAGACGAAAAAGACAAAATTGTTCGTGTATTTTGTGCTTTGTACTAGAATACACTGCCTATGCCTAAGTGCTTCTACAAAAACAAATGGGCATTGAGGGCATGGGACTTGGGCATGTATGAACTAAACATTACAAAAAATTAATTTCACTGAAAACTCAATCGACTTTAGCGTTTAAGTATCGAAAAGTGAATATATCTTTAACGAAACTTGATAATTTAACAAGAAAGAAACTTAAATTCGGCTAAGCCAAATCTTTAATAGCCTCCACCTGACTTATTTCACTATTAATAAGAAATGCACAAAAATATGTTAAAAAGTAAACGATTTGATAAACTTAATACTAAACTTAAAAGAAACGCACTGAATTTTTAGAGGTGTCTCCACATTTGAAGCCATATCTTAGCACAATGATGGCTGATTTACCCCATTTTTAATATCGTCCTGCTTTAATTAATGGCAATTGCTAATTTTACGCAGGTAAATGGCTTATTTTGTTAATGAGAGTGATTTCCAAAGACTGACAGACAGACGTAAAGATGGACAGACGAACGAACAGATGGACATCACTATATCGACTCGAGTTGTTATAAGAATCAAGAATATATATACTTTATTCGGTCGCAAATTGATTTTTCGATGCGTTAAAAACGGAATGACATAATATATACCCTCTACACTCGGATATTAATTGACTAACTTAAATCAAAAACAAGTAAGAAAATTATATTGGGTCTAGCCCGACTATACGATACTCTATACCATGGTTTAGAGACCCTAGTTATCTCTTCGGTCCAACTAATTGGATATAGAAAATAAGCATAAGCCAAATTTGAGTGGCATTATTATTAATTTTTTGGCTGAAAAATGAATATGAAAAAGTTCATATAGGATGCTATATTTATATGGGGACTAAATCAAATCATGGACCGATCATGACCATATTTGGTAAAGTCACTTAGAAAAAATATTAAGTATTTTTATAAGACCTTAAAAAACTTAATTTTCCCCCAGAAAGCCTTTTCTTATTAGTTCCAAAAAACTAAAGTTAAGGTATTGGACCTCTCTTAAAAAAATTTTTTTTCGAATTTTTTTTTCATAAATGTCTTCTAAAATCCTTCAGAAGATGATAAAATGATTTTTTAAAATTCGAATTATTAGTGCAATTACAAAGCTATATATGTACCTATCTATAATATTAATAGGCTAGACGATTTCTTGTGACCGGTGTTTTGTTCTACCGTTTTATCCCGATTTTGACCAAATGTATAATACTTAAAAGGTATTTCTTTTTAGCCGTTTTGCAGAATTACAGATTTTTAAATTTTTTCCTTTATTTTTAGTAAATTGCATTTAAAGTTGCTAATAACACATACATAAAATTATACAATGCTATGTGTGTGTTTATTAAATTTGTTAATGTGTTTGTAATAAAAATGAGTTTTTTTTATGTTGATATGTGAATTGGCTATAATTGATTAGCATACCTTAAGGGTCTTTATTTAATGTAAAAATGAAATGTCCTAGAGTTTGCACTCGAATTTTGAGGGCTGGAATCTGCTAGTATATATAATTATGACACAATATAGAAAATTCTTGTAATAAAACTTTAAACGCGTTTTGTAGGTAATCACGTCAGGAAGGTCCTAAACGAGGATAATTGGGCTAACTTTACTACCGGAGGAGAGGTGGGGCAAAACACCCCCCAAAAACAGCCGGACATAATTACCAACAAAATGCCGTCCGCCGAATTTCGATACGACATCTGGTTCTCAAAATGAACGACACCCTGTTTGCCTTCTCATTTTCACATACCCCTTTTCATCGCTCTGGGAGGGGAGGATAAAAAAAATAGAAACAGAAACAAGTATGGAAAAGGTTAGAAAATTACGTCTAATGTTACGTAAAAAACCCAAAGTTGATAAATTGAATAACGACTGAGCTACAGGGCTTTTAAAAAACGTTATCTTTGTGGGATTGAAAGGTAGGACGTACCTTAAGTCACTAAATCGGTCTCTCTCTTCACTTCAGTTCAAAAACTCCTTAACTTTTCTCTTCAATCACAGAAAATTTTACTTTTTACTTGAACCCCTGAAAGCTTGAATTTATCACGTAGGTCTCTTGTATACATAAGTCCCTTAAAAAACTTAAATTTTCTTTGAAATCCGTGAAAACATATCTTTCCTTATTAATTGAAAAAGGCTAAATTTAAGTCACTAAATAACTTAGCTTTTCACATAAGTCTCTTAATAGGGTTTACTCAAGTTTCAAAAAACTTGACCTTTTTCTGAAGTCACTACTAAACATTTCACTCGAGTTTCTAAAAAGCCAAATATTCACTTTAGTTCCAACATTCCTTCAGATTTCTCCCATGACCATGAAACCATAACTTCTCAATTAAGTCCTTTTAAGAATTAAGTTTTCTTTGAAGACTCTATGCGACTCATCTCATAAGTTCCGAAAAGACTTCACTTTTCGTTTCAATTTTTAGAAGCTTTAACTTTAATTTTAAGTTCCTAAATCTGTGGTTTTCTGGAATAACCGCGTATGTCAATTTTTGTCAGTTTTGAGTTAACGATGCCAAATATATTAATTTTTAACGCTCTTAACATGTGTTCAATTTTTTTTTTAAATATATTGACCATTTCTGAGCTTTTTCTTTAAGTAACGACGTAACTTAAATGTTTATTAAATTAATTTGCAGCACTATCGACGTATGTCAACATACGTTTGAGCGCTGACAAATTATTTTCTCAGAAAACGACACATAGCGACATACGTTGTTATTAATGAAAAAAAAATGCAAACTAATTTTGGATACGTTCTATGATACGTTGTTATGTGCTTATACTAAGTCCCATTAACTTTTTGTTAACGAACAAAGCTATAACAACTTATGTCTACATGGGTGGTTGCGTTAGTAGGTTTCTTTTTCAAAGAAAACGACGTTTGTCGACATAAGTTGTTTTATCTGCACACACTTTAAGTGTTATTTACATATTGTTTTTTCGTCCTTCTCTAGGATCTATTCCTCTGAAGATTTTTGCTCAAAATTTTATATCAAGGATTTATTGCCCATATTTACAGGATTGTTAAATAAAAAGCTCTAAAAACTTTATATCGAGCCCATAATTTCAAATATAACGTTTTTTGGCTCCCCTGAACATTTTGATTTTATGACATACACGGTTATTCTAGAAAACCACAGAAATTACGTAAACTTTTTCCTAAGTCCTTGAACGACATACCTGAAATAATTAACTTTTCCGAAAACTCTCAAATACACCTAAATTTTTACTTAAGGTCTTAAATGGTTTTTAAGTTATTAGTAACACAGAAGTGCCAATTATTCAAGGCTGGATGCTCATGAATTAAATAAAAAGAAACCAACAACGAAAAAATGAAACATTTTAAAATCTGGCCATAACTACTTATATACTTTTCACCCGTTCTTTATAACACTGAACATATTTCTGATATTTGACTATTTCAAGTTTCGAATATTTAGTTGTCATATAGAATAGTTTTGGAAGGTATTTTTGCAATATTGTACAATTCGTTCAATACCACCTTGCAAGTATTCCTAGAGGGTATCGAAGCTCATGAAAAGCAAACTGCATATCTGTAAACTTTTGTTTAATGCGCAAAACTTTGCGAACGAACATTTTTCACTATAACACGTTCAGACAAACTGCATGAGCATTTATGAGTGCGATCGTATGTACTCGTATGTTTATATGTTTGGTGTTGCGACTGTATTTTGCATTTTACTAAATTGTTTCAACTACTTATAATTCGTGATGTTGTTATTGTTGCTTTAGCATGTGCCACAATTGGCCATTTGGCTGTTTAGCGATTTTTTTTGTTGCTGTTTTTTTTTTTTTTTTCTTTTAATTGATTACAATTATTTTATATGGTTTTTTTTTTCTAAAAAAACGCCTTACGGTAAGTCGTAAATTTCAAGTTATAAACCGTCACTGAGTAAAAATGACGCCATTATTTAGCAAAATTTATGTACTCTTAAACATTTATTCTCACATGGTCACACATATCGTATTTAAAATAAAAAAATACAACAATCATGTTATATAATTCATAATGTGCCATAACTTAAATGCTAATTGAATTTGTTATTGCAAGTAAAAATAAATGGTTTAATCCAATATGCAAATTTTGTTCTAAAAATAAAAAATAGATCAAGTTCACAGTAAATATAGACCATTACGAAAAATTAGAAAACTAAGGAGAGAATTTCTGTAAATAACTTATTTCACTTCTTAACAAGTGAAGATGATTATAATATTTAAATTGAAGTTTTCTTAATAATATCAATCTCGAACATGAGTTCGATCAATTTCATTACGCAAATAATAAAGGGACAAAACTGAAAAAAAAATAGTTAAATAATATACATTTTGACTTTCTAAAATTATTGAACCTATAAACATAATATATGGCATAATATATATACTAAGGTATATATTGTTGCCAATGAATATGTTCAAGTCGTTAAGTAGGACCATATGTGTGATAAATTCGAATTTATCTAGCATATAAATAAACCAATTTTTATAACAGAGCTCTCTGAGTTAACAGAGCTCCGTTAATGACAGCATATAACAGTCGAGGCAAAATTCTCTTCTTTGGAAGAGCCAACCTCAACTAAGAACAAAATAAAAATTATTGCTACTCAATTTTAGTTTTCAAATCTAATCTATTATATTAATAGGCTAGGCGATTTCTTGTGACCGATGTTTTGTTCTACCGTTTTATCCCGATTTTGATAAAACATATATTTTTTGAAAGGTGTTTCTTTTTAGCTGTTCACCAGACTTTTAGATTTTAAAATTTTTGCCTTTGTTTTGAGTAAATTGCATTTAAAGTTCTTACAAACACATACATAAAATTATACTAGGCTAAGTGTGTGTTTATTAAATTTGTTATTGTGTTTGTTAATGAGTTTGTTTTCTTCATTCACAATAATAATAAGCAAAAAAAAAAAAATTGGTTTGTGAATTGGCTGAGTTGAAAAATAAAGTTGCCTAGAAATTGCACTCGAATTTCGAGTGCTGGAATCAGCTAGTGTTATTTATTATGGTTAAATAATCATAAAAATATTTTTAATTAAAAGTTTATGGGCCGTAAACAAAAAAATTAAAGTCAAGTAGACTTTATTGTTTTATGTATGTTTTTCATACAAAATTGTTGATAAAGTCTACTTGAAGTACCTTTTCATTTTTTTTTGCATACGGCCCTATATGTATAGTAACTGGAGATGATTTGTGGAAAAATGGTATTAATCCTAGTGTATATAATAGTAATAATTTAACCCATAAAAAAAGTTTTTATTAAAACTCTTTCCTTCCTTATGTATATGAGTTTTGAATTTCTCCGTGACTGTGCGTGACTATGTCAGAGTTAATCTTTGGTCACAACAAGTCTAAGGACCAAGTTTCAGATTGATTGGATGAGGGGGAAATGGTATTTAAATCATTCCGTGACTGTGTGTGACTCTGCATGACTGTGCGTGACTATGTCCAAGTTAATCTTTCTTTACAGCAAATATATCGACCAAATTTCAGATTGATTGTTTGAGGGGAAATCCGTTTTAAATCTCTCCGTAACTGTGCGTGACCATGGGTGACTGTGCGTGAATAAGTCAAAGTAAAAATTTTTTCACAGCTAGTGTATGGACCAAGTTTCAGATTGATCGGATGAGGGGAAATGACATTTACATCACTCCGTGACTGTGCGTGACCACGTGGGCCAAGTTTCGGATAATTTGGATCAGGGGGAATGGGATTGCCCCACGACAGAGAGTATGAGTTAAAAGAAAGAGTTTAAAAAGGGAAAACTTATCAGATTCAAGAAATTTTCAATTTAAAAAGAGACCTGGAGAAAATTGGTGTCATTTGTTGGAGAAAAGGAGCTGAGTACATTTTATGGTACTAAGGGTCAACTGATCAGATTTTTAAATTTCCGGTTAATTTTTTTAATTTGAAAATTTATTGCATCTGGAGGTGATTTGGATCTGTCCTCAATTAAATCTAATAACTAGGGCTTTAGTACTTTAAAGTACAGACTTATCTAAGTACAAATAGGACTTAAGTAAGTATCAGGAAACAATTCATATAAGGACTATGACTAAAACTGGTCACATTCTCTTGACTTTTGAAGTTTTGACTAACGGATATACCACAATTCGAATTTTCTCACGATGAATGCAAAAATCTTGAAATTAGGACAATTTATATTATAGGATATATTTCTGTGGTACGAGTGACTTACGAATTAACGTAATAGAAGAATGCATTGATAACCACCAGATGAGGCATGAATCCATCCTTCACCCAATATCGGGGGGTCAATAAAGCCGCTATAAGCTGTCATAGAATAGCGGAAATGTTGGCGAAAGAGCTCTGCAATACACTTACAACTTTTCATTCAAAGATTGTTGGGTAAATAGCAACTGTCTAAAGATGCTATCAGAATCACATTTCTAAATCGATGGATCAAGTATGAATGGTAGAAGTGGTTTTTATGATAGTCACCGCTATTAGGGACCATAATTACGTGTTTCCGGCTGAGCTATTCGCAATTAAAGAATTCATTATGATTTAATTATTCAATTGTAAAGAGAAAATTTTCTTTTCTGATAGTCTGAAAATTAATTCTAGCCCAGGTTATAGCTGTCGTTCTAGCCATGGAAGAAGCACTGCAGGAGGGATTAAGCCCTCAAAATTAAACTAGCGAAATGGCAAACTTATTCGCATTCTCTTTAAAGGAAAACACTTATCTAATTGGATAATCAGACCGGACGAGACAAGAAAAATTCTGCGACTTAACAGAAACGAACTAAAAAGGAATGACTCATGGGGGGGCACCCACAGGTCCTGAATAAACTTAGGATTTATAGAACATCCAATCTAATTTTTAAAACGATCGTGTTATGCATTTTGGATTCACGAAATCATATATAAATTGGACATAATATGAAAGGTATCTGCAAGACATCTTGCAAATGCTTGAATACTCGTAAAATTTTGCAGAGTAGTACATATGGACTTTTAAATTAAAACTCACATATAGTACTCGATTTTCTATTTTAGTGAAAACGTATTTCAGGTTTTTGCGAAACACTGGCTAGCTTGTGTTTAAAGAATTTTTTTCCGAAAAGAATTTGCGAAAACTATAGTCAAAGAAACAGGAACCAAAATAGTTTTTACACCATGCAAAGGCAGTTTTAAAGTTCTTTTCAACAATATTTAATACTATACTATACTACAGATTCTGTAAGGAACAAAAACTAATGCGCTTTGAATAATAAATATTTTGTATATTGTGAAAGAATTGTTTTACAAAATTGTTTAATTTTTTTCTTTATATTTTTCTGATTTACCTATACCACTATGTAGGCAAGGTATAATGAGTTTGTGCTGATATTTACAACTATCAAAAATACTATACCTGGACCGACCTGTTATTATACCGGTGGGCCACTATCTGAGTCGATTCAGCGATGTCCGCCGTCTATCCGTTTGTCCGTTTGTGCGTCCTTATAAACCTTGTAATCAAACTACAGGTCGCAAATATGAATATATTTTTATGTAACTTGGTATATAAGCTTTCATCGGCTGTGGGACAAAATCTGGTGACCTGTTCAGTCCTAGTTGCCATACAAATGACCACTATGAGATCGACTTGAATTGCCATAAGATCCAAATTATTCAAATTAATATAATGTGTAGATCTCGGTTAAATTTGGTTTACACTGTAGAACAATTTGTAGTCATAGCCCCTATATGAAGCTGCTTCCCGATCGTCACTTAAATATATTGAAAAACAAAATTATTGCACAGATTTTTCTCAGAAAGTGATTCTGAGTCGATCATTTTTGTATGGGAGTATTACTTAAAAATTTAAATTTGTTGGCTATGTACTCATAAAACTAAAACTATTGATAGCCATATTGCTTTAGTTTATACCATTAAGTATAATATGTATCTTCGGAAAAAATCGGCTAAAACACGAACTATCTGATATATCAAAAAAGCTGAAATACTTCCTCCCTGAAACAGAACTACGAGAACTACAGTCTGTCAAGAAATTGTTTTAACGTAATAAAAATTTTCTCGTTTAACCTTTAAAAATATAGTCCTCCTTTTTTTTAAATTTTTTTTATTATTGTTTCCAATTTATTTATGAAACAAAGATGCAACAATCTGAAAGATAGAACAAAAAAGGGCTTTGATCGTATTAACTTCTTATGTTCTAATCAAACAATAATAAAAACTAGTATAGCCCAGCAGTCGAAATTCGAGTGCAAATTTTTTCATTCAATTTTTGTCTTCCAATGTTTTTTTAATCTATATATATATAGGTATATATATAAAATATATATATATATATATAAAATTTATGAATATTTAAATGAGCCTAAAGGTACGTTAATCAATTTAGAAATTCACAATTCAACACAGAGCGTCTGATATATAATTTAAATCATTCGCATTAACAGGGTGTAACGAATTATTATAAATATTTTATTTTATATATTTTTAAGAGAGATTAAACATAAATTTTATCAATGTCAGCTTCTCCTCCTTATGAACTATAACTATGCCAATTTTCACAGTCCTCCGTGCCCGCATATTGCTTAAAAAGGGAACTAAAAATGTACCTTCACGTATTAATTAATATTAAATTTACCTTCACGTATTAAAGAAGGTGAAGTTTTTTGAATTTAAGTTCACTGCAACCACAATCTCAGGAAAACAGTGTGAGAGTTATCCGAAATGTTTTCTTTAACAAGGCGGACGGTTCAAAATATTTGAAATCACTTAGAAAACGAAAGTAGACTCGAACATAAGCCTTAAAGTGGGCACTTACTTAAGATTACGGAGAGAGTAGAACGTATTTTACGTAGAAAGATAGACGAAAAGTCGATAGTTTGTACTACTCAACAATGAATGTGGGTTTGTATTATCTCAAGAAACAATTAACATGTATTGAAAAGGAAGTTGCTAGAAAAGAAAAATTTACTTACAATACAATACAAAGAAAAGAGATTTTCTTTTAACACAATGTGCTTAATCCAACCCTGTTGTGTAATAGGGTGACGTTATATTCTGCCATGAGACAAAAATGATGATTTACTATAATTATGGGTCATTAAATTCATTGAAAAGTCGAAATATAATTCCAACTGTGAAATTTCGAAAACTTTTGGTCATGGTTTAGGGTTATTGTGAACAGCATGGAAGGGCAATACTACTCAACTAATCCTGCCTTCTCTACAACTGCAGCAAAGAGTTCAGACCTAAACCCAATCCGAAATTTGTGGGTTTATTTATAAAAGTGCAGCACCAAAGGCATCCTAAAAACAATGCAGATCGGAAAAAATAATTTTATAGGAATGGAATAAAATTCCAATGGAGTACGTTCCTAAACTAGTTAATTCCATTAAAAGACAACCTCAAGCCGTAATTGATGCCAAAAGTGGCCAAACTAAGTACTAATTATTTAACGTTATTTTTTCTGTTTAATTTTTTCGTATAAACATGCGAAGTAAAAACAATTCCTAGACAACAATATGCTGAATTTAAGTTTGTTTTTTTCTAGTTTATTCACACTTTTTCTCACTTTTATTTCTGTTACATGGATAATATAGACTAAATAAAAAAAATATATATTATAAACAAAAAGGAGAACTATATATATTTCAAAGTCAAATCAAGAAAATTTTTATTATTTCAAAACACGTTCTTCACTATACTGTCATAAACAAATGCGAAGAATTTTAGGGTTATATTGAACAAGACGAGCATTTAAGCACAATTGTGTACATATGATACCTTGCAAAAATAAAAAACTGCCAGGTATCAACCTTTTCTATCCCCCAAAAAATGAGGTTTGGTAGTTAAAGAAAACGTGTTCTTCGTCATAAACAACATATAAAATTTCTCTGTTTTTTATTTTATTACTGTCTTTTTATTTTATTTTTTTTTTATTTTTATTATCTTTTTATCTTTTGTTTTTTTTTTATAACTGCTAATGAATTATTTTAAAATTTTTTAAATAAATTTGGTTGAAACAATTGTTGTCATTATTATAGGGGTGTTTCAGATTTTGCCGATCGCGAGTGGTAAATTTTTTAATTTTTAGATGTACGCGTTGAAGAACATGTTCTGTTTTTTTTAGCAGTACACGTGCAAGAAAACGAATTTAAAATAAAGCTACACTCGAATCTGTATGGTTTATGTGTGTTCGAAACAAAAAATATGTGATAGAAAAATGTTCGTTTAGATAACGAAATATTAAAACGAAACACAGTCATGATTGTGTTGGGCAGCGTACAAAATTTAGAAACACACATAATTGATATGAAAATAAAAATGTGTTTGTTGGTCTGAGCTATGTTTCTTTACATATATGTATGTACGAGTTTTTTATTCAATGTGTTTTTTCTGTAAAAACACATTCTTTACTATACTATCATACACAAATGCGGAGAATTTTAGGGTTGTATTGAATAAGAAGAGCTTTTAACCACAATTGTGTAGACCTTGCAAAAATTAAAAAAACTGCCAGGTATCAACCTTTTCTACCTCCCTTAAAATGAGGTTTGATAAAAAAAAACGTGTTCTTCGTGTTCCTACGTATCCAAATTTCATCGTGATCTGCAGATACCCGCCATGAGATCTTCCTTGTTAGTTACAAACATCAGCACAAACTCATTATATCCCTTTTAGACCTAAGTAGTAAAACGATATAAAATATAAAAAAAAATTGTTTTTAGCAAAGGCTATTTTCTTTTCTTTTTAATTCTCTTTTGTGTAAAGAAAAGGGGTAAGAAAATCAGAAAAATGTATTTATTTATATTAGCAGATTCCAGCTCTTGAAATTCGAGTGCAATTTCTAGGCAACTTTATTTTTCATCTTAGCCAATTCACAATTCTTATCGTGAATCAGGATAACAAACTCATTAACAAATACATTAACAAAATTAATAAAAACCACCATAATTTTATGTGTGTGTTAGTAACAACTTTAAATGCAATTTGCTCAAAATAAAGAAAAAATTTAAAAATCTGTAAATCTGGTGAATAGCTGAAAAGAAATACCTTTCAAATAAGATACGTTAGGTCAAAATCGCGATAAAACGATAGAACAAAACATCGGTAACAAAAAATCGCCTAGCCTATTAATATTATAGATTTTAAGCACCTTACACCGGATCTCACAATCGATACAGCTAGGTCTGACAGTTCTAAAGGGTATACAAAGTATTCAAATTTTAAGCTGGTATAATTTCAATGATTTTTTTTTACCAATATTATTTAGCCGGTGTACTTAAAATGTATGTTTTTATCATTATTAAAAATTTACAATGGAATTTTTTTTTATAAAAAAAGTAAATGTTGGAAATATATCAAAACTTTTGCAAAATACAAACAATGTTTTTGTCATTTATTACAGCAATTACTGGCTTGTCATGTTCCTCAACTACGGGTAACAGCAATAATTACACATATTGATAAAAAAATGAAAAAAAAAAAAATTAAAACATGTCAATGATAATGATAAATATCGGTAATAAGTACCTATACTTGTACTAAACAGTTACTCATACTAACAACAGATATTTCAAATACATTAGAAAGAAATAACAAAAAATTATGAATAAAAGAAATTTGAAAAAAAAACTAAAAAAGCATTATCATCATCTTTACTTAATAGCAATTATTAATGATTCCAATGGTAACATTCTGATAATTACAAAAAACACCTTTTTCCAATCGAATTCGAATAAACATCAGCACATATTGAGTATGGTGATATTGTGGTTTTGCAATTCTCTGCAGTGAATAGTTTCGTATCTTTACCTCAATCTCCTTATTGAAAAAAGTGGAACGAATATTTTATGGTTTATTTTGTGTTATTGTTGAAGATAATATTTATATATTTATGAACATATTCATAATTACAGTTTACATAAAAAGCAAAAACTACAAACCCCATTAATCATTAAAAAATATAATAACAATTAAGAAGGTATTTAAGTAAAAATTCTCAAGATTAGCTATTTGATGGTTTTGAATTTTTTTTGATAAATTATCAAAAATTTTAACTGATTAAAATTTTTCTAATAATTAAATATTGTCCTTGATTTTTTAACCACCATTTGAGATTATTCCATACATACTCGTAATGTAAGACTGACTGATTAGATTATTTGATCTACTTTAAAAAAATATATATATACATATATAAATTTTATTCAAGTTCAATTACATATTGTTATTGATTTCAATTCTATTCTCAGTGAAATAGTTATCAATGAATTATTTTTGTAATTACCTTGACCGTCTAACAAAAAAAAAAATAATAAAATAAATAAATAACTAAACACATTCGTTACAATCGATATCTTATTGTCTGTCTATATGTAAATATTTAGTTTTTCATACCCAGAATTTATGTGGGTTTTTACAATTAACCGATACAACAGATATGTCCAACATTATGTTCAAAATACAAATAATCCCAGAGCAAAATTGTCATTACCAATTAAAAAAATATAATGGATTAGGAGACATACATACATAAGTATGTAGGTACAAAAGCGAATCCATAAGTCCTTTACTTTGAAATCATAGCTGAAGAAAACTTTCATCAATTATAGGCACGACTCTAATAAAAACAAAGGACAAGTTTTTTGCTTAAAAGTCTTTTCATTTAAAAAAATTCTCCTATGTTACTTCTCTTGGTATTCTTCTCGTCTTGTTCTTCTTTTTTTCTTGTAAATAAATAATCATCAGCTCGTGATTTGTAATTTCCTTCAAACATTTCATTACAATTGTTTCTATTGTTATTTTAAGCATATAAAACAAATGTTTGCAGATGTTTCAATCTGCAAATTGTTTCATAAAAATCAATATCTTCGAAACGTTACGAGTACATATTTAAGGATTTTTCTTTAATATTCCCGTTACTTATATACATTCCTCCCCAAACATGACCTGATTTGCTTTTTTTCTTCTCTATGTTGATTTATAAAATAGTTTGTTGTGTTAATTACATAAAACATTAATTTTGTTAACCTAAATATCTTTTATATTGCATTTTAATTTCCCAGACATTTATTGGAATGTAACAAACTTATGAATTTCACTTGGTAAAATAAACATTTGAAAACGAATAGTAATGGAAATGCAAACAGAGAACAACACCCCGTTTTATTGAGTTTTTTTTTTAAATTTCTCGAGTGTATGAATTAGGCAACAGGGTGTTGCATGGCAGACGCGTATTTGAGGGGGGTATATAGAATATGGAAGTAAACAATTATAGAAACATTACCACAACTATTTAGTTATCTAGATGTAGTAATTATGCCCTATACCACTATGTGGTCAGGGCTTAATGATTTTGTGCTGATGTTTGTAACTACCAAAAATATTTCACTTAGACCCATCTTTTATTATACGGATCAACTCTGAATCACTTTCTCTTAGTCTGACCGTCCGTCCGTCTGTCCGTGTGTCCATATAAACCTTGTAATCATACTACAGGTCACAAATTTAAATATATTTTGATGAAATTTGTCACATTAGCTTCTCTTGGCCATGGGCTAAATGCTTTTGAAATTGGTGAAAATCGCTGTATGATTAGACCTAGTCCCCATGCAAACGATCCCTATGAAATCGACTTAACTTGCCATATAGATCTCGGTGCAATTGGGTTTGCTTGTGTTAAATACATCCCTTAATCGGTAGTCTAAAAATCCCCTATAGGACAATTCTTAGTCTTAGCCCCCATATAAAGCTGCTTCCCGATCTTCACTTAAATATTGCACAGCTTTTTTAAAAATTTAATTTGTTTATTTTTTTGAAAAAAAAAAAAAATAACTGCATTTATTATATATTTTCAGGATCGGTCCATTTTACGACCTAGTCATCATATAAGTACAGCATCCGATATAAACTTTTTCAGATCTGCAGGCAAAAAAATTAATAAAAATTCCACTCAGATTTGGTTCTTTCTTGCTATACCCAATTAGTTGGACCTAAGATCAATTATCTAAATGCATGATATAAAGTATCGTATAATAGGTCCAGACCTACTGGAATTTTCATACTAGTTTCTTTATCATGGCTTACGGATGATAAAAAAAACCCAACATCGGTAGTGATAAAAATACCTAAAGCCTAAAAATGGCCAAAAAGCCATTAGATGACATTTATTATCAACAGAATTCGGAAAAAATTATTTATTCGCACTTTTGAGCTTAATATAACCGTAATTGATTATTTAAGTAAAAATTTGTGACAACATTTTTTTAAGTAACTGTCATATATTTGTTTCTCCATAAATTTTCTGAAGAATATTTAATAGAGAATTATGTTGTTAATTTAGCATTTTTATGTGGTTTTTAAAATAATATTTTAGGCACTTGTCATAAAGTAGTTCCGAATCATATCTTTTTTTTTTTTTTGAAGTTCGTTTAATGAAGCGTGAAATCGGCACTTGTTGAAACTTGTATGTAGAATAAAAATTGTTGCTTTTGGAATTTTATTGAAGTTTAAAAATATTTTAGGTTCTCGACAAATAAATTCAATTGAGGTTTTAACATATAACCAGGGCGGCTCAATAAATCCGTAACTTTTTAAATGAAAAATATTAAAAAAATGTTTTTAACTTCGTGTTTTTCTAAACGATACTAACTTTTTTCAAGCATAAAGCGCAAAACAGTACTCTGAAAAGCGCTAAGTAGCACCAAATTAGAATGCAACTGGAAGTGCTAAAAAGCATGTAAATAAATCATGTGATTCCGATCACAGGGGAGATGTGTAAACAATTAATAATTAAGTAATTTTTTATGCCACTTCTTTAAAATCAAAGAGAAAGCGTCGTCTATATATCACTTATAGCAAACAGCTGCAGGGGCTCTGCTAATATAAGAATATTTATTATTATTTATTATTTCGACTGGTTAATCTTTAATTTTTCATTTTTCGCTTTTAATTTTTTATTTTTCATTTTTCTTTATTTTTCATTTTTCATTTTTCATTTTTAATTTCTCGTTTTTAATTTTTCATTTTTCACTTTTTATATTTCATTTTTCATCTTTATTTTTCATTTTTTATTTTTCACTTCATTTTTACTTTTACTTTTAATTATTATTTTTTTATTTTTTATTTTTCATTTTTCATTTTTATACCCTATACCACTATGTGGTTTGGGTATAATGACTTTGTGCTGCTGTTTGTAACAACCAAAAATATTTGAAATAGATCTTTAATTATACCGATCGAATCAGAATCACTTTTTGAGTTAATTTAACAATGTCCGTCCGTCCGTCCGTCCGTCCGTCTGTGTGTTCATGTAAACATTGTAATCAAACTGCAGGTCGCAAATATGAATATATTTTGATCAAATTTGGTATATAAGCTTTCATCGGCCGTGGGATGAACGCTGTTGAAATTAGTGAGAATCGGTCCATGTTCAGACCTAGCCCCCATACAAATTACCCCTATGAAATCGACATAAATTGCCATAAGATCCAAATTGTCACATATATCTTACTCAAATTGGGTCTGTATGCGTTCATTACATCCATTAATGAGTAGTCCAAAAATTATCCCTTTGGCCCCATATAGACTGCTTCCCGATCTTCACTTAAATCTATTAAAAACAAAAATATTGCACTGATTCTTCTCAAATTTTGTTTGTATATATTTTTGCAAAATACAAGAGACTTTACCAAACATGATCAGGATTGGTCCATATTTGGACCTAGTCCCCATATAGATATAGCATCCGATATGAACTTTTTCATATCTGCAGCCAAAAAAATTAATAAAAATTCCACTCAAATTTGGTTTTTGCTTATTTTCTATGTCCAGTTAATTGGGCCTAAGAGATAGGGTTTCTAAACGCATGGTATAGGGTATCGTATAGTCGGTCTAGACCGACTATAATATCCTTACTTGTTTATTTTTCATTTGTAATTTTTTATTTTTCATTTGTAATTTTTAATTTTTCCTTTTTCGCTTTTCATTTTTTTAATTTATTTTTTATTTTTCAATTTTCGTTTTTTATTTTTCACTTTTGATTTTTCTTTTTTTATTTTTCATTTTTCAGTGTTCATTTTTTACTTTTCATTTTTTATTTTTCACTTTTCATTTTTCATTTTTCATTCTGCGTTTTTCATTTTTGATTTTTTTTTATTTCTCATTTTATATTTTTAATTTTTTATTTTTCATTTTTCGTTTTCGTTTTTTATTTTTAATTTTTAATTTTTAATTTTTCATTTTTCTTTTTTTATTTTTAAATTTTCATTTTTCATTTTTTATTATTCATTTTTCACTTTTAATTTTTCATTTTTTATTTTTCAACAGCGACACAAAGGTTATTATATTTTCTTCACCAATACAATCAAAAGTCACAATGATTTTGTGTTACGTCTTACATCTTACGCTGTTTTTGTGATTGTATTGTGAAATGTATTTTTACCCCCTATCCGTATAGTTGTTTGCACATCAAAAAGTATTAAATTTTCTAAAAACATATATTGTTTGTTCATTTGAGATGATTTGAGGAGGTCCATAGCAAAACACAATAATTAGACTTTTTAAGTTTTTAGTTTTTTTGACTAAATCCGTTTCTATGTATTGAAATCTATGTGCCCATTATTATAAAACATACCAAAGGTCAATAATTTTACTATAATTCAATACCAAACATAATGATTTTGACCAAAATTAAACAATTCCAATAAATATCCTACTGACTTTAATTAAATTTATTCATTTTTCGAAAAAAAATGTTCTGGTGGAATTATTGCGTTTTGTTATGGACCTCCTCATTTCGAATCTAATGAAATGGTTCGAAGTGTATATCAATATTAAAAATATAAAATACGTTAAAAACTTTATTTATACCTCTTGGTATTCTAATAAAATGATTAGTTAAAGGAAGCATAAGATTTTCGTTTTATTCTAACCTATTCCACTTATAATGCAATCAGTGCTGCCAATTTTTGCCCAGCAAAGAGCTCAAAACTATAGCCCAAAAATCGCGTTAAAAACTTTTTATACCTGTTCATTTTCAATAAGAATGTGTAATTTTCTACCCCATCTTCAGGCTATAATATTGTTTTAATATGAAATTTTGATTTTGTATATGTTTGAGGACAATTAATTTTAATAGAGAGCAAAGCAAGAACACTTTCGTATGCTTTGTTGGTACACATTAGCGGCCGAGATTTCCAATTTAGGGTTTTATGATTCCGTTTAAAAAATAGTTTGCAGTTGTCAATTTAAAACTACTTGAAAAAATTAGTGTAACTCTTAAGTTTAAAATTCAAATTATTATTTTACAAAATGTTTAAATGCATTCAGACGAGAAGTGGGAAAGAATATTTTTTTTCACTTATAACTTTAAGGCTAAAGCAGAATGTTTGATATGCTTTCAAACTAATACAAAAGATCATATTGAAAAGCATTTTAAGAAGTTTCAGTTCAGATAATTTTTTTTTCTTTTTTTTTCAGTGTACATGTAGGGATTAAAAATATGAAGACACAATGTTTTTTTTAGTGTATTATAGGGCCCATACACGACACAAGCATGATTGACAATCAAGTGATTGATAAATCAAGCTCGAAGCATACACGACACCAGCATGCTGGTTCAATCATCATTTCTTTGCAAATAATTTTTTGTTTTATTTTTTTACATTTATTAAATAAACAGATATCTTCTTATTATATTTAAATTATACAATAATAATTATTATGGCTAAAAATATACAATAATACTAAAAAATAAATTGTTCGTGTTCAAAATCATTCACAAAATTCATCCTTGCGCGGTGTTTGCTTCTTGAAAAATTTTATTGTAATGAGAAAATACCATAATGCACGGACACAATCATGATTGATCAATCACAAAAATATGAAAATCATTTTTATTTTTCTAAATCAGCCACAATCGGATTGTATAATCACACAGCAAGCCCACACACGGTCAATTTGATTGATCAATCTCTTGATTGTCAATCATGCTTGTGTCGTGTATGGGCCCTATTAGTGTTTGCACTTTCATAAGAATGTTGTGGGCACCATTGATTTACAGAATTTAAAGATATTCTTTTCCATATTTTATTTCAAAACCTCATTGCACTGAATACTTTTTCGACCGCGTTTGCGTACTGAAATCTCAGTATATCTACAACGAAAGTTGATAATTAAAAAAAAGGGACTTCATTGACTGAGTTTTTAAAGTTATGTAGTTTAAAAGTGTAGTTTAAAAAAAAAATTTCCATTTACGTAGTTTTGAATTGTTGATGTAATGTTCCTCGGTTTCTTGTTTATCATTTACAAATTATTTTATAAATTTTATAACATCTTGAGAATTTTTAAAAAAGCCTATATAAAAAGTTAGATTTATATTATGCTTAGACCTAGATAACCCATTTTATATGATTTGATAAATCTATAAAGGTGTTATCCACAAATTAACATTCTTAAAATAAACTTTTAGTGGAAATCCAGATTATCTTAAAAACTAATTAAAGCTAAGTTTTCAGTGAGAATTAGGGATTTATGTTTGACTATGAGCAATTATCAGGGAAATGGACGATTAATGAATATTTTGCCAGTGAAGTAGGGGGTAGCTGATAATTGTTGCTGCAGAAAAAAGTCAAACAACTTTTATTTAATCATAAAGATTTTTTCTTTATTAATTTTAAAAATAATGTGTGTTTATAAAAGCATATAATTAATTGAACTAGTATAGCCCAGCACTCGAAATTCGAGTGCAAATTCTAGGAAACAGTATTTTTTCATTAAATTTTTGTCTTCCAATGTTTCTTTAATCATTAAAAACTTTATGAATATTTAAATGAACCTAAAGGTATGTTAATCAATTTTAGCAATTCACAATTCAACACAGAGCGTCTGATATATAATTTAAATCATTCGCATTAACAGGGTGTAACGAGTTATTATAAATATTTTATTTTGTTTAATTTAATATATTTTAAAGACAGATTAAACATAAATTTTATCATTCTCAGCTTCTCCTCCATATGAACTATAACTATGCCAATCTTCACACTGCTCCGTGCCCGCATATTGCTTAAAAAGGGAACTAAAAATTTACCTGCACGTATTAATATATAGATTTAAAAACCTACACAACTGGTGCGATATCTTATTTAAAAATAATTCTGGAGCGTTGCAGCAGGAATTGCCTCAATTATCGTTTTAAGAAATTTGTTGGTTTTGTTTTGCGATCTGCCTGTTCACAATAGCTCCACAAGAAAAGTAAGGACCTTTGGGCAAGAGGAATGTTGAGTTCCGTGAAATCATCTTATTGGGAAATTTTCGCTGTACTTCCCCCATAAAAAGCCTGGCTATGTAACAAGCTGCAATATCTTGTTTAAGCCACCCAGTGTTGAAAGTGATTCATTTCCGTAAAAGTAAGAGTTTTTTTTGGGGAGCACTGTTTGGCACCAGTTTTTTTGATTTCCCTCATGAAAGTTAAATATTTGTATATAGAAACGGTGTATCTGTCTGTCTGTCCGTCTGTGTATCCATGTAAGCCTTGTAATCAAACTGCAGGTCGGAAATATTATAAATTTTGAAGTAATTCGGAATATAAGCGCTGTTGAAATTGGTTAAAATCGGTGAATGTTCAGATATAGTAGCCATAGAATTTAACTCTATAAGATCGATCTAAATTGCGCTAAAAACCAAATTATTATATAGATCTTGACCTAATTGGTTTATGTGTTTGTTATATCTATTAATTTGTAGTCCAAATATAAATCCTATAAATCCCGACCTTCGCTTAAATTTATAAAAAAAACAAGTAAGAAAATTATAGTCGGTCTAGACCGACTATACGATACCCTATACCATGCGTTTAGAGACCCTATCTCATAGGCCCAACTAACTGGACATAGAAAATAAGCATAAACCAAATTTGAGTGGGATTTTTATTTTTTTTTGGCTGCAGATATGAAAAAGTTTATATCGGATGCTATATCTATATGGGCATTAGGCCTAAAATTGGACCGATCCTGATCATGTTTGGTAAGGTCTCTTGTATTTTGCAAAAATATATACAAACCAAATTTGAAAAGATTCAGTGCAATATTTTTGTTTTTGATAGATTTAAGTGCAGATCGGGAAGCAGCTCTACATGGGGCCTATGAGTAAGGGTTGTCCCACAGGGATAATTTTTGGACTACTCATTAGTGGATGTAATAAACGTATACAAACCCAATTTGAGTAAGATCTATATGATAATTTGGATCTTAAGACAATTTATGTCGATTTCATAGGGGTCATTTGTATGGGGGCTAGGTCTGAACATGGACCGATTTTCACCAGTTTCAATAGCGATTATCCTATGGCGGAGAAAAGCTTACATACCAAATTTCATCAAAATATACTCATATTTGCGAACTGCAGTTTCATTAAAGGTTTACATGGACACACAGACGGACGGACGGACACACGGACGGACATTGTTAAATCGAATCAGATAGTGATTCTGATTCGATCAGATAGTGATTCTGATTCGATCGGTATAATAAAAGATGGGTCTAGATCAAATATTTTTGGTAGTTACAAACAGCAGCACAAAATCATTATATCCAAACCACATAGTGGTATAGGGTATAAAAATACTGCAGGAATTATTGGTAACTTTGGATTGTGTATATTTTTGAAAAAAAAGGAATGACTTTACCAAATATGGTTTCATCGGTCCATTTTTCTATCTAGACCACAAATAAAAATAGCATCTGATATGAACTTTTTTGTATCGGCAGGCTACAAATTTTTAACAATGCAACTCTAATTTGCTTTATGCTTACTTTCTATATGCAATTAGTTGGACCTACGACCCCTTGTGTAAACTAATAATATAGTATATCGTATACTCGATCTAGACGGACTATAATTTACTTACCTATTTTTAATTAAAATGTTATTAAATATGTTCAAAAATGGCATCATTATAGTTCCGAGGTTAATTTTATATTTCAAATCATGTGTAACACGAAAAGTTAAAAGGGACCTATGGTCAGAAAATAAGTTTTGGAGAGGAACGACTTTGAAGTTAACAAGTTGATTTTGATGCGCCTGAACGCTTTTATGGCTGAAACTCGTTACTCTGTGCTTTCTGGGTAGCTGATTACGAATCTGGTATTAGATTTAAAAAAATTCAAAATGGCGGATCTAATATGGCGCACTATTTTTGTAATATTATCGGATTTACTTGAGGTTACTTCGAGGTTACTGATTAGCAGTTTAGTGTTAGATTCGTAATCAGCAACCCATAAAACACCTGACGATAATAAACAAACTTTAGAGTTTCAAGCAAATTAGATCAATTGCAGCAAAGTTTGTCATATCAGATTCTGTTTTTATTTTTTTTTTTTATCAAAAGTGTCGATTTGGAAGCTAATTTATGACGAAACTAATGTAGTTCGTAAAAATCGATTTTTCGACCCATAGGTCCCTTTTAACTTTCCCTGTCATATATAGTAAAATTTTTCGCAAAAATATTCCAGTAAAACATCTTAGCCCTTCATTGGATATTTTAAGAGGACATTGCGGTCCTTTCTTATTAAATAAATAAAAATTCTACTAAAAAGAACGGCTAAAGGTTAGAATGTTCTAAGATTACGTTTAGCCAATAATTTTAATTGGATTTTTTAAGATTTTTCCTGCTTTTTGCCTATACTTGAATATGAGTCATATACGGTGGTATAATTTAAAAAGAGTAACGAGCTGGCATAATTATCCAGCCCCTAGCAAGCCTACTTCGCATACATGTTTTTATTAAAATTTCTTCAACAATTTTTCTAATTCTCCCAATTTTATACCCTATAGCACTATGTGGTCAGGGTATAATGGCTTTATGCTGATGTTTGTATCACAAAGCCATTATGCTGCAAACATCAGCAGAAAGCCATTATACCCTGAAAAATATTTCACCTAGACCCATATTTTATTATACCGTTCGTCCGTCACTGTGTCCATGCAAAATTACAGGTTGCAAATATAAATATATTTTAATGAAATTTCTTACGTAAGCTTCTATCGGCCATAGGATGCACGCTATTATAAATGGTGAAAATCGGTTCATGTTCAGACCTAGTCCCTTTACAAATGACCCCTATGAGATCGACTTAAATTGTTATATTATTCAAATTATCATGTAGATCTCGGTCAAATTGGGCTTCTATATATTAATTACATACATTTATCAGCATTTCAAAAATAAACCCTATAGGACAATTCTTTGTCATAGCCCCCATATGAAGCTAATTTTCAATCTTCACTTAAATTTATTGAAAAGACAAAATAAAGCACAGATTTTCTCAAATTTGGTTTGTATATGTTTTTGCAAAAAATTGTTGACCTTACCAAATATGGTCAGGATCGGTTCATTATACCCTCCACTCCAGTGTGCAGAGTTTGTCATTCCGTTTGTAATAATTAGAAAAAAAATTTTGGACCCCATAAAATATATATATTTGTGATCCTTATAACAACCGGAGTTGTGGAAATCACGATGACGGCATCAATCGGGCAGCTAGGGTGCTCGTTGACATAAAAAATGATTCACTAACATCCTGAAAAGTTTGTTGTTTGAAATCGTCTAAATCGGTCAATTAGAGCCCGAGATTTGAATAAAGAACTAAAAAAAGTCTTGAAAAAATATAATTTTCTATGTTGTTCTTGTCACGATCCCGCCGTGAATAGTGCAGCTACAGTGATCATTTTTAGAGAGAATGATTCTCCAAATTCATGGGAAGATTTCTATTTCAAAAATCATTAAAATCGGTGGAACAGGTCCAGGGAAATCTCTGAAAAAGTAAAAAAAAAAAAATGAAAAATATGATGTTTCTATATTATTCTTGTTGTTATTCTAAATGTTGTGTTCTTGTCATAGCTGGACTTGTTGTTTTTGTGGTCGTTGTGGTAATAATGTAATAAACCCTTTGTACATTATTTTATTAACTCTGGTAGAAAAATTTAAAAGTTTCCATTGTTTTGGCATCACTCTAAAAATTTGTTAGATCATTTCTGTTATTACCACGAGCCAGCCTGCAAAATTTCGGATCGAATGGCTCACGGGAAATTGGTTAAAATCGATCCAAAAATTTTTCGACAAGCAGACACTACGTGTTAATATAAAGGGAGTAAAAATTCACCAACATCTAAAGCAAATAATGCTAAAATACCTAGTTGTTAATAAAAAAAAAAAAACAATGTAAATATAGCAAAAAAAATTTTATGTATAAATTTATTTATAAATTTATATAAACATATTAAATAATACAATTAATATACATATATTATATATATGTATATCCATAACAACTGCATGTTAGAAATAAATCGGTATATTATTTTATTTACATAAAATTCTGCAATATTTTGTTGTGGGGAAAATACATATCTATGGAATTAACGGAGTGTCACTTCATTTTGCTTAGCGTGACTATGCCACAGTAGATGGCGCCACAATTTTTGTTTGTCCTAATTAGCTTTGCAATACTTATTTCTATTTTAACATGAATGTTAATATTTTCAACTGGATATCATACAGAACAATGTTAAGAGTATACACGGGCTGGTCTTTTATTTCATACGTTTTTTCATTATTCTTTTACAAATATGAACATATTAACTTTTTGTTGTCTTTACAAAATAGAGTTACCGAGTTCATCAATGAGTTTTTTGCTTTCAAAACAGTTCTACATAGTTACGGAAAATTATTATTCTGCTTTACCTACAAAATATCTGATTGCGATTACATCTAATTTTTAAAAATTGTTTATAATTACTAAAGAATTATTATTCACATAAATACAAAATTGCACTTTTTAAATTTTCCATTCAAATTTAAGAAAATATCAATTCTAAAAACTGGAATTAAAAATTTCCAATTATAAATTACAATTAACTGAATTTCAGAAAATCATACCAAAACGTCGGAAATTATAAAATTTTATTCGTTAAACACAAATTGAAATTCCAAAAAAAAAAACACCAAATACCTATGCTTACATTTAAAAAATTTTTACATTTAAAAAAAATATTGACATTCAGGAGAAATTAATAGCTTTTCAGTACCGCGATTCAGTAACTCCTTTTAACGATAGTCGAATCGTTAAAAAAAGAAAATTGCAAAATTATCAGTAAAATTTTTAAACGATATTCCCTATTGTTAAAGTCAGCTGTTGTTGTTATCTAAACGACAACCATTTTTGTGTTGTTTATTCAATCGATAAAAACTTAAATTTTTAGGTTGAAATGTCGTCATACATAAATAAAAATCATAAAATAGTGAAAATATTTTGCTTTAATTAAAAAAACTTTTTTATATAAATAAAAAAATTAAATAGCATATTCAATTCATTATTTCATTTTCAAATAAATACACAGAAATATTAGTAAAAAAATAAAGATATTAAACATAAACATAAAATCATCCTGTCAAACAATTTGTTTTTTTCTATTCTTCTTTGTGTTTTTCGCTTATTTTGACAGAGATGCCACTTGTTTACAATTTAAATAGAAAAATATATTTGTCGACTGTCGTTAAGATGTATGTACTTAGTGAATCACTTAATCCTTAGTGCAAACAAGTATAGCTGTCGATATATTTTGCGATTGTCGGATCGTTGAAATTTACAGAATCGCACTACAGAAAACATTAATTTAAATTCAATGAATTTTAGAAAACGTCAAATTATATTTAAGAATTGCGAACATAAAAACTGTTACATAAATAAACGCAATTTGATGAGAATGTTATTTTTTATATATAAATTTTCACAATTTTTTTTGGATGAAAATTTTTCAGAAAATAAAGATAACAAATTATTTTATTTAAAATGGTTGGGACATTTGGTTTTTTGCGTTTGGAATCCCTAATTTGAATATTTATTATTATAAATTTATTCTCTATGTTTTCAAAATATGGCAATATTTTAATAAAAAAATTGAGAGAGTTTTTTTTGGTTATTATTTTGTTCTCCATCCGACCTATATGGCCGCAATGAAGAAATATTTGGCCAGTTAAAAGAAACTATACAGCCATCTCCAATTAGCACGACTTAATGCATATATACACCCTACACAACCATTACCTTTGCAATGGAAGTTAGGGCGAGCTATTTAATTAGCAAAAACTAAATTAAACGAGAAGTTATGTCATATAACCGGAAACGCATGCATATAGGTATATAACCTAAATGCATGCCGATCAGCAACCACGATGACCAAAAAGCAAACACCGAAATAAATCCGAAATAATAGAAAAGACGAAAACCAACCCAAAGAATTTGCTGAAATAATTTGGTATTAAGTTTAACAAATTGTTTACTTTTTCATTTACATTTATTATCAAGACTCAAACCGAGATGGAGGTTATCAAAGATTCGGCACAGCCGAATTTAACACTCTTACTTGTTTTTCGATATAGTCCCCATATAATTACAGCCTCCGATTTAAACTTTTTCATATCCGAAGTCAAAAGAATTTATAACATTGCCACTAAAATTTGGTTTATGCTTGTTTTCAATATCTAATTAGTTGGCAATAAGAGATAGGGTCTCTAAACGCATGGTAAAGGGTATCGTACAGTCGGTCTAGACCGATTATAATATTTTTACTTATTATTAATATATTTACTGAAAATAAATAACCCCTTATTTATTTAATTCCCAGCTACGCTTGTGGGGTAGGGTGTAGTTGTTTTAGGCTTATTTTGATGTTTCGGTTTCACATGTTAACCAAAATGAAATTGTTATTATGGAATGCAATGATTGTTTAGACAAGACACAAGTGTTTTCAACGTTGAGAAAAAAAAACTCTCAAAACAGACATGTTTATACAAAATAATTTTTAAAGTAAATGTGATTTCAATATATAACAACAACAATTACGATAGAAAAAGAAAAACAACAACAACGAATAAGATACTCATGTTAAATTAAGTATTATAATATTTATTTACCTTGATGTTGGTTAATTCAACAGAACAAAAAAAAAAACATTTAACTGATAACGGTTGGTTGAATGCCTTAACAACTTTAGTTTTCAGCAGTTGTTAAGTGAGGGGTACAAGAAAAACAGAAAACAAAAAATACTCGAGGAAAATATTTTAAATATAAAACGCTTTTATTTTCGTAACGTTAGCAAGAAGATTCCATAAAACACAGTCGTGAAGATAAGCAGATAACAGCAATAGCAGCAACAACAAATATATAAAGTTGCTAAATTGTTGTATTCCAAATACCAAGAATTATAATTTTTATTACTTTTATTTACTTAATTGCTTTTGTTGACACTTTGTTGTAACTATGAAAAATGTTAAACTCTTTTTTTATAATTTTGAACAAAATTTTATTATTATTTTTATTTTTTGTAATTTTCTTAAAGAGTAATTAAAATAGAAATTTCTTTTTTTACGGTTTTGCTCTAAAAACTGAAATAATTTTAATATTATAATTGTTTCGCTTTAATTATATTTTATTACACTTTTTAAATTTTGTATTACTTAGTATAATTTCCTTTTTTTTAAACTTTAAAATACGTTTTTATGAAATTAATTGTTTTATTAAAAATTTTAAAATGGTTTTTGTTTAGTTTTCGGTTACGAAAAATGATGATGATGACAGTTATACAAGGGATGTTGACATTTACACTAAATTTTTCATGAGTGTGTGAACAATTTAATTCAAGATGTTTTTTTTTTTTTTGTTTTTGGTTTTAGTTAACTAACAATCAACCCCAAAACTAATTTCGTAAACTCCGTTTAACACTTGGATTTATATTTCAGATTACTTTTGTTTTAATCACTTTTATTTCCGCTTAAGGGTTTTTTTTTCAAATTTTATTTAAAACCTTTAACTAAACTGCTTTTGTTATCTTTTTACAGCTGCTTTTCTATTGGCATTAATTGCTTTGAACACGTAGTTTATATAAATTAATTTTTCAAATTAGTTGATTTTGCGCTTTATTCAAATAGAATATAAAATATTTTGTACCTCGTTCGCTTTTTTTTAACAACCAACCGGCTCAAGTTCTCGTTAATAACTAAAGTTGTGTGCAATTGTAGTAGGTTTTTGTTCGGTTGTATCTTTCAGATACTTTTTTTCCACCAGCTGTGTTAGTTTGTTTACTTTTTGTTGTATTGTTGTTGTATTCATTTTCTTGCGGCAGTGAACCCTGTTCACTCATCGCTATAAGCGGCATTTTTCTAATTGGGTTTTTAGTTATCTCCCTCATTTCTCTCATTTCTTTTCAAAATGTTCATTTTAGTTGAGTTCTCTCTTTGAGAGATTTTTATTTGTATTTACTTTGTTATTAGTCTTATGAAGTCATGAAATTTTAATTCTGGTTTTTTTTTTCTTGTTAAGCCTTGATCGTTTGTTTATATCTGTTTTTAATATTTGAGGCTCCTTTGACATATTTATGTTTTTAATCCCAGTTTAGGTACACACACCTTTAATTTTTTGCACAGTGTTTTAGATAAGTCTTTTGGGAAACGAGTTTTGTAAATATTTACTAACCTAACTTAAGCTAGATCATTGATCTTTTTATTTTATTTCTAAATGAGTATATAGTTTTAAATATTTTTTTTAATTTTGTAGGATAAATATTAGATGATGAATAAGCTTCTACATGTAGGGCTAAAAACTATAACTGCAATTCTTTGAAGCCATTTAAAGAGATTTACTATTTCATTGCTTCAAAAGTAATAGCATTCACAAAAATTGCTATCAAATCTACGCTATATCACATTAAAATTAAGAGAAATCAAAATTAATATATACAAAATACAATTTTCGAAAAATTAACACTGGGTTTTTTGAACTTTTAAAACTTGATATTTAAGTCGGCTTTTAATAAAAAAAGAGAATTTATTGAATCCAAATAAATATGCGATTCCCTATACTATGCGTTTAGAGAATTGGCTTTAGAGTCAACTAAATTGATATATAAAATAAGCATTTAGCAAATCTAAGTGGTGTTATTGACTTTTTGCCTTCGGGTATGAAAAAGTTCATTTCGGATGCTATATTTTTATGGCGACTAGGCCGAAAAATGGCCCAATTCTGACTGTATTTGGTAAAGTCACTTTGTTTTTTTGCTAAAACCTATGCAAACCTAATTTGAGAAAAATTTGTGCAATATTTGCGTTTTTGATAAGTTTAACGGAAGATCAGGAAGCAACTTTATATGAGGGCTATGACTAAGAATTATCTTATATGATTTATTTATTAATGCAAAATCTACATATATATAATTTGCATCTCATGGCAATTTAAGTCGATCTAATAGAAGACATTTGTACCGATTTTCACCAATTTCGATAGCGTTTATCATAAAAAATTCATTTTTGCGACCTGTATTTAGATACAAATATCAGCAAAAACTCATTATACCATGACCACATACCATGAATTTCGGAAAATGATGTCATATCCAACCTACTGAATGAGGCTATAAATAGAAATATATATGGGCATTCATTCAATTTAATAGTGCGTTTACATCTAAGCAAAATCTAGTATATACGAGACAAAATCTAGCTCGTTACTAGATTTTAGCAAAATCTCACAAAATCTTGTCAAACTTGGGCACTGCAAAATGATACTACTGTGTTTTTTTAATACTGTAGTAGAAAATTACAACGCAGTGACTGAAAAAATGACATTTAAAAATAAAAACAGAAGCAAACAAGTTGAATAAAATGGTAATGAAATATTAATTATTAATAAAAGTGACGAATCCAAAATTTCTATTTCAGCTTGTGCTTTTTAAATTCTTGATGCATAATATAATAATAAAATCTGTTCCTTTTTAGAATTTTCCATATTTCCATTTTCCTATTGTTTTTTTATTTATGGTATTTCTACTTTCTATGTTTTATTTTAATCAGCTGTTTATTGTTATGGAAACAAAATCTCACAAAATGTCAAAAGATGTAAACGATATAGATTTTGAAAAAGATTTCAACTAAAATCTACTAGATTTTCCTAAGATGTAAATGCACTATAAGTGTGATTGTCATATATTTTAATTCAGAAAATCTGTTAAAATTCATATCGAATATGAATATTTTATGGGAACTTGGTCCAAAAAGGTATGATTAAGGCCATATTTAGTGAACTCACTTACACTTAGGTTACATTTGTATTGGCGCTAGGCCTGAATAAGCACTGAATTACTCTAATTTCAATAGCGATAGTCCTATGACCGATAAAAGCTAATAGACCCAAAAAGTTGTTCCAGTGGAATTATTGCGTTTTGTTATGGACCTCCTCATATATAGCATTTCAAAAAACAAGCCAATATTTTCAGTTTTGCTGATTTTGAGCGATTTTTTAATTTGGCGATTTTCGTTTATTCGATTGTTGATTTTGGCGATTTTTATTATTTGCGATTTTCGTTTTTGGCGATTTTTGACTGTGACGATTTGTTTTTGGTGATTTTTGTTATTTACGATTTTCGGTTTTAGCGATTTTTGATTTTTGCGATTCTACCCATATTTTCCACAACTACTCACATTGGTTATTAATGTACTTGTCAAAGTTTTAAGACTGTCATTTTCATAGTACTTCATATTTTTTGTATTAGATGCGTCCCGCCCATTGGCCCGATCGGTTCCATTTTTTGAACAACTACTTACATTAATAACTTATGAACTCAGACCAAGTCCCAAGGCTTTTTCTATTATAGAACTCCAGTTTTATGATATTAATATGGAAAATTTTTTGGATAAAATTTTGAAAACTCCTTTTTTAAGTTTTAAAAAATTTTCTTAAACAAAATTTAAAAAAATGGATCTGGCACTTTATACTTTTGTTAAATATATGTTAGAGATTAACTGTAACAGGCGTTTTTTTTTTGCGGATTTCGAGAAAAATTAGTTTTTTGTCAAATATTCAGTAAATGTAACTTTCTAAATACTTTGTATCAAAAATTTATCAGTTTTCTACTTTTAAATGTTTTATTTTATCTTAATAGTCTAGGTTTTTGAAAAAAAAATTATATGACCCCATTATCCCTTTTGGACATATGACCATAAGCTAATAAAAGACAATTATTAAAAAAAATTCAAATATTTTGTAAGGGCTGTTGAGTTTTTAGATGAGACGCTGAAATTATAGTAACCAAATGTGGAAGTCTTCCATGCTTCAAATTTGGAATAAGTCGAAAAATGTTAACCCAAACGAACAACGTTAAAAATGTCATATTATCACCTCTAAATTTGTTTTTGATTGACCCAAACCTTTGTATTTCTCAGTTTTTTTTTTGCTATTCGCATATTTCTAGGGGGTGAGACCGAGAGTTTGAAAACTTTTTTTTTATTAAGGGCCACCATAATGTGCATGTACATAGTTTCAGAACTCTTGCTGTCGTAGTGCTCCAAAAATATATATGTTAAAATTAAATGATAAAAACTCTCTTTATATGGGAGGTGCCACGCCCACTTTCAAAATCCAAAAAAAGTGGTGGGCTTTTCCTTCCACGTAGGCAGTTACCTACAGTAAAAATTTCAAGACGATTGATCGAGTGGTGTAGTCTCCTATAAACCACAAACAAGCGTACAAACAAACATACGGGTAAAAACATATGAAATCAACCGAAAATATTAACATTTGTGACCTCATCACCTCCAAATTTGATAAGATTTTGTACACATGATCTATGGATCGGCACAATAATATTTGCCAACTTTCAGACATATAGCCCTCGAACTTTCAGAATTATGGCCATTCCAAGTTGGCAAAAATCAATAAAAATGCACTCAGATGCCTTAACACAATTTTTAATATCTCGAAAAGTATTCATTGCATGTTAATAATCAAGGGCTCATTTTACAGACTAAAACATGCGCCATTCCAAAAAAAAAATTTTTTCAAATTTTCGATCAAGGATAATGTAAATAAAAAAGGACAAAAATTTCCAAAGGATATTTCTCGAAAATCAATATTTTTAAAAATTTCAAAAAAATATATGTTAATTCTTATTACGTTTTGTACAAGTCTGTCAAATTTCAATGTGGAGTCTTTATTACAACATGAGTTATTAAGAAAAAAGCAGGCGAAGGTTTATGTATTTCATGAAATGTACCAAAATACAAAAAGGTGACAAATTACAAAAAGAAGGACAAATCAAATGTAACGGAACTTTTTCGACTTTTCTTTGCTTAAACTCTTTTTCTCCATTGCTAAACCTTTAATAAAAAGTACAACATAATGTATTATCATTATTAAACACTTTATTACAGCATATTTATTTATTTCTGAAGGATTTCAATTAAAAAATCTGTATCTGCCGCGTATCGCTTGACTTTAATTTTTTTTTTTATCTACAGGTTCAATAGAATGCAGCTTTTGAGTTCCAGGAATAGTACGCAAATCTTTAAAACGAATTTGAAGGAACCGTGCTTCTTCTTCGTGGTCTTCTAGAGTTAAAAACTCGAAATTACAGTTCAAAAGATTTTGCAGGCACCATTCATATAATTGTTTTGGAGTAGTTATTTGACCTTGTAATGGACGCTGCAAATTAGCTCGACGTGCCTCTCTCTTTACGGTACCTCCAAGACCGTCACTTGGGCCTTTTCCATGGCTTGTTGCAAAAAAAATGCCACTCAGCATTACATCCAAAATCTTCCATATGATAACATAAATTGATAAAGTTCTTTTTATTTTTAAACTGGGCAGCACTACCGTCTGAAAAATACGTGATTTTCTTCGGGGTTGTTTTAAACTTTTTTCTCAAAAATACATTCAGGTGGCGATGGAACAGGTGAACAGCTACAGAATCGTGTACAAGACAATCAGATATTATTATGAAGTTTGTATGTTGTGTTTTTCCATCTGATTTAAAATAAATAGCAATTGGGTATAAAGTGGCCTGAGAGTTGTTCCAGTGAAATCCCTGGACTGCATCCTGAATAGTAAAGGAAGCATTTTCTGAAAAATCGCAAACTGCTATATACTCATTTTCTTCCAAATTTGATTTTCTTTCGCTCAGATATGCTGCCTGCTGTTTTGCAATAAATGAATGAGGTAATAGAATTTCAAGTTTTTCACATAGGGAATCCACAAAAACGTCGGCTTGGCCAATCATGGTCTCCAAATTATCCCTATCTACACTTACCCATTGTTTATATGTTATTTCATCAATATCATTTTGCTCTAGTAATTGATTTAGTTTTGCTTTTAAATTTTCAATTCCTGGACATTTGTTACATTTACGTAGGTGACACTTTGAAGAAGATGGAATGCATGTCATTTGTTTCAAACAATCTTTGTAACATTCAAGCTGATAATTCGGAACACCAGCAGTTAATTTTTTTAAATTTATGGCATCAATCATCAGCTTCACATTTTGATGCTTTGTACAAACACACACGTTATGAGATCCACTCGCATTTGCTAGAATTATATTCTTCGGACGAAGTTGGCAAAACTTGGAAATACCTATTTTTATTCCATCATGTCGTTCCTTGAATAAGGCGTACATTTCTCTTAAGTTTCCAAGCAAAAGTCTTTTATTTTTCCTGACTTTTGTACCATTTTCAAAAAAAGACACGAAATCTTTCTGTCCGGGCATACACCTGCTGACGTCATCGGATTCATAAAAGGATTTTACTAAATTGCTTGTCACTGGTGAAATTGGACTTCCCAGTTTTGGGTTAGGCGTACTCATCACACCCTTTGTTTCAACCAAATGCTTAACTTTTCGCGCGATATAGTTTGTAACCAGGAATTCTTCCTCAATTTTATGTATTGCCCAGCTTTTTGGTAAAATTGTTAGCAGTTGGATTTTCTCGCTATTTTTTGTTAATGTTTTAAACTTTTCTTTTAATTGTTCTATTATTTCGGATTGTGGGCACATATGCGAAGTTGATTGTGCTGAACCGTGGAAAATTTTGTCTTGAATCGAATCACTTATTTTCCTGATTCCATCTCTGTACCGTTTTTGATGTAACTTCATCTTTTAATCGGAGATTGTTCCAGATACGGTAAAGATTGGTTTAATTTTGAAATAGCAACTTCTTCCGTGCCTGACGCAATGTCATCTTCTTCCGTGCCTGACGCAATGTCATCGAAAGTATCTACATTTTCGTTTATGTCTGAACCTTCTTCCAAATTAGATTTATTAGATTTCTTCAGATGCGAAAATTTTATTCTACATGTCCCACAAATTTTATTTGAGATCGTAATGTTTTTATCCTTAGTATACTGTAGCATCCATTCTTGGACTTGTCTTAAACTTTTATTGCACCCAGTGTGACCGGATTTTTTAAAAGGATTACAGCAAAATGTTGAATGGAATGGCATATTTTTTTTTTAAATACCACAACCGAATGAATTGTGCACGACTTTTTTGTATTGACAATAATTATAATTTATTTAAATATTTAGTCTCTTTTTTTTGTTTTTTCAAACGATCAAGTCACTTTAACACTATAACACTTTGACGTTTAGCACTTATGAAATCTAGTATTCAACTGAAGTTTGACTTACAGTCTCTGAACGATTTATACAGATTACAGGTAAAAAAATACACGCCTTGCTTTTCTTGAATTGGAAAATTTGCGTGAACTACGGGTCATAAAATGTTTTTTAAATAGGGACTGAATTTGCTACTGCCAATAAGCCGACCACAGGTCATAAAATATTTGTAAATTTTTTGTGTGAACAGGCAATAAATATTTCGTCTAGGTTGTAAAGTCGAAAAAGTTCCGTTACATTTGATATGTCCTTCTTTTTGTAATTTGTCACCTTTTTGTATTTTGGTACATTTCATGAAATACATAAACCTTCGCCTGCTTTTTTCTTAATAACTCATGTTGTAATAAAGACTCCACATTGAAATTTGACAGACTTGTACAAAACATAATAAGAATTAACATATATTTTTTTTTGAAATTTTTAAAAATATTGATTTTCGAGAAATATCCTTTGGAAATTTTAGTCCTTTTTTATTTACATTATCCTTGATCGAAAATTTGAAAAAAAATTTTTTTTGGAATGGCGCATGTTTTAGTCTGTAAAATGAGCCCTTGATTATTAACGTACAATGAATACTTTTCGAGATATTAAAAATTGTGTTAAGGTATCTGAGTGCATTTTTATTGATTTTTGCCAACTTGGAATGGCCATAATTCTGAAAATACGAGAGCTACGACACTGAAAGTTGGCAAACGCTATTATTATGTTTAACTTTCCCTTCGTACCAAAATTCATCCAATTCGAAAGCGGTGCGGTCAACTCATTGGTTGATTTCATATGTTTTTACCCATACATAACTCCATTTTTATATAAGATAGAACAGGCATTATTATCACTAATCCACATTTAATCTATAATATTAATGGGCTAGGCGATTTCTTGTGGCCGATGTTTTGTTCTACCGTTTTATCCCGATTTTGACCAAATGTATATTATACTAAAGGTATTTCTTTTTAGCTGTCCACCAGATTTACAGATTCTTAAATTTTTCCTTTATTTTGAGTAATTTCCATTTATAGTTGCTACTAACACATACATAAAATTATACATATGCTATGTGTGTGTTTCTTAAATTTGTTAATGAGTTTGTTGTCTTCATTCACAATAATAATAAACAATAAAAGTGTTGGTTTGTGAATTGGCTAAGTTGAATAATATAGCTGCCTAGAAGTTGCACTCGAATTTCGAGCGCTGGAATCTGTTAGTCTATAATATTAATAGGCTAGGCGATTTCTTATTACCGATGTTTTGTTCTACCGTTTTATCCCGAATTTGACTAAACGTATATTATACTAAAGGTATTTCTTTTTAGCTGTTTTGCAGATTTACAGATTTTAAAATTTTTTCCTTTATTTAGAGTAAATATCATTGAAAGTTGCTACTTACACATACATTTTATTGAACTTGTCAATGTGTTTGTTAATTAGTTTGTTAATGTTGCCTAGAAATTGCACTCGAATTTCTAGAGCTGGAATCTGCTAGCAGAATTAAATAGGGTAATTAAATTTTCGTTAACAAATTACATAATTTTAAATACGTGAACATTTTATCTAAATTTTGTTGATGACAATTGGCTAGTGGCGAGCTATGTTTAGTTGAACCGAAAATTGATAATCTCTGGGAAGAAAACTGGTGACATTCATCCAGAATGTGATTTATTGACTGAGGTGTATTACATATATTAGAATTTTATATAAGTCCTCTGCTTAACAGGTATTGATAAGTGGCTATGGAGTATCCAAGTATTAATTTTGAATATATAGGTAGCATCATTTGTTGTTGAGTACTGGAACCAGTATTTTTTTTTCACCTGTAGAGTTGTCTATTTTGTAGTGATGATAGCATAATTTTTTAAAGATAGTTGATCAAAAAAACAAATTCAGTAAATTCCGAAAAATTTTAATAGCAAATATGCGTTAAAACATTACCGTTTTCACTCCTTAATCTTTATTTTGTTTAAAAAATGCATTTCACTGAAAAGTCTTTCGAATTCAGCGCTTGAGTATGGAAAAATTTAATACAGAAAACTAGAACCCAAATAGCAAATTTCATTAAGTACAGGATCGATCTCATCCTCCAAATAATCACATTTAGGCGTAGATGCAATAAGTTTTCAAAAAGTTTTGTATGGCTCTCAATTTGGGCTTCGAATGCCCGATTCACTTTTTGTACTTATAATAAAATTGAGCCAAGCTATATAAATAACGTTTTTGGAAATACGATTTTGGGGAGAGGTGGGGTCCAGTTTGTTTCCTTTCTATATAAAACTAATAAATGTGAATTTTGGGGACAATCGGATAAAGAAAAGACGCGCCGGAAATCGATTGAAAATTTCAAGTGTGTTTATATGGGAAAAATATGACTTTTTTTTTCAGATTTTACGACAAATTCGTTCTATAGTTTAACTTTTCCGACAAGTTGTTATATGAATCGAGATCGGTATTAAATTATCTTTTCAAAAACCTATAAAACTTCAAAATCTAATAAAAACTCGCCAGAAATAGCAAATGTCCCAGACCACTTTTGTGACAAAAAAAAAAACTTGGTCATGAAATTTTATGGCATTTTTTCAACTTTGAGAAATTGATTAAAGACAAAATTTTTTTGGTCTCTATATTAATAAGTACTCAGATATGAAGAGTTGTTCTATTACCACATTGCGCTAACCTATTGCGCATTGAAACCGAAAATGGGAAATTTTTTTAATAAAATTTTGAAAACTCCTTTTTCAAGTTTTAAAAAATTTTCTTTAACAAAATTCAAAAAAGTGGATCTGGCGCTTTAAGGGTTTGTTAAATAAATGTTAGAGATTAACAATGTGAATTGTTATGTAAAAAATTGCTGTGCCAGATTTTTTTTTACAAGGATTTTATTTTTGCGGATTTCGAGAATAATGGTATTTTTGTGAAATATTCGGTATATGTAATCTTTCTAAATTCGTTATATCAAAAATTATTCAGTGCTCTACTTTTAAATACTATATTTTATCTTAATAGCCTAAGGTTTCGGAAAAAGATAATATGACCCCATTAACCCTTTTTAATTGGGGTCACATATGACCCCAAGCTAATAAAAGACAATTTATTCCAAAAATTCAAATATTTTGCATATACTGTTAAATTTTTAAAAGCGTTACATAGAATTTTATAACCAAATATGTATATTATCCGTTCTTAATATTTGGAATAAATCGCACAACGTTAACCCATTCCTTGCCGAGGCCAGCTTTGGTTTTTAAGATATTTTTAAATAAAGATTACCGAAAACGAATTGTTCTATTAAACTCGATGAAACCACTATTAGAATTTAGGAAATATAATTTGGTTAATTTTTTTATTATTTAGCCCTTCATTGCTCCTGTGATCAAAATTATCCATTGTGATATATCTTTGGTGCAATTGTCCGCTTATTGCTCGCGAATATAAATTAAAACAACTTATAACTAGTTTTATTTTAAAATTATATTATTTTTAAAAACTAACTATATGTTTCCAGATAAAATAAGAACATTGTTGAACTATATATAACTCAACATTGTTAAATTAAACTTGACTTTGTACATGAAGGATGTTGTTTTTTGTATGATTCTACTATCTGGAGTAAAAACTGCTTTTCTTCTTCATTATTTGTTAACACTATTATAATCTTTTATGAATTTAACGCTTCTTTCGGCCGTATCGTTTACTAAAAAAAATTCCGTGCAGAAATTGTAACTTTTTAAAATCTTCATTAGATTCCTATGTCGATGAAGGAAATAATAAAAATTCTGCAGAAATTCTAAAATACCTGAAACAATTTTTAGTTTTCTGGTTCCCAAAATCGCTTAAATCAATATTTATCAAATTTTCTGGGTGAATGAATTTTCTAGGAGTACATAACGGTGAGTTTTCGCAAAATATAGCAGAATATTATTTCCCAACCAATAATAAGTATTTCGTCTAGTTTACTAGAACAATGCATTATTTTTAGGTATTTACTTTTTTTAAATATGTCAAAATTCTAAGTTTAGCCTCGGCAAGTAATGGGTTAACGTTGTTCGATTTATTCCAAATTTTATGAACCGATAAAATACGTATCTGGTTATAATATTTTAAGTAAAGCTTTTAAAAATTCAACAGTATTTGCAAAATATTGGAATTTTTTTAATAAATTGTCTTTTATTAGCTTGGGGTCATATGTGACCGCAATTCCAAAAGGGTTAATGGGGTCATATTATTTTTTTCCAAAACCTTAGGCTATTAAGATAAAATACAGTATTTTACAGTAGAGAACTGATTAATTTTTGATATAAAGAATTTTGATTTAAAGAATTTATACTGAATATTTCACAAAAATCCCATTTTTCTCGAAATCCGCATAAATAAAATCCTGGTAAAAAAAATTCTGGCATAGGGATTTACATAAAAATTCACACTAGTAATCTCTAATATGTATTCAACAAAACCTTAAAGCGCCAGATCAACTTTTGTGAAATTTGTTTAAGAAAATTTTTTAAAACTTGAAAAAGGAGTTTTCAAAATTTTATAAAAAAAATTTCCCATTTTCGGTTTCAATGCGCAATAGGTTAATAATACATCATATCTGATTACTAATAAGTACAGAGAACAAAAAAAATTTTGGCTTTAATCAATTTCTCAAAGTTGAAAAAAATGCCATCAAATTTCATGACCTAGTTTTTTTTTGGCACAAAAGTGGCCTGGAGCATTTACTATTTCTTGGCAAGTTTTTATTCGATTTTGAAGTTTTATAGGTTTTTGGGAAAGATAATTTAATACTGATCTCGATTCATATAACAACTTGTCGGAAAAGTTAAACTATAGAACGAAATTTTCGTAAAATCTGAAAAATAAAGTAATATTTTCCGCACATAAACACACTTGAAATTTACAATCGATTTCCGGCGCGACTTTTCTTCATCCGATTGTCCCCAAAATTCACATTTATTAGTTTTATATAGAAAGGAAATAAACTGGATGCCGCCTCCCCCCAAAATCGCAATTTGAAAAATGTCAATAAAACGTAGGACCACTCCACTGTGCATATTCCTTAACAGAGTCGCCTTAAACGATTTTTCATTAACAACGTTAAATTTTGTTTTCAACTCAAGCTTTCCATAATTGCGTTAATGGTTATTTCTATTTAAAGCCATCTGATTGGTGGTATCATCGGAATAAAAAAACCACTGGCAAATAAGAGAACTAATTATCTGTGACCTAAAAGTTAAAACTCGGAGGGAGGAAGTTGTTCGAAAGGCGCTAAAGCACTAACAAAGATAAACGAAAAGCGCCAATTTAGCACTTTTTTTCAAAATTTCAATTGATATGATCTTAAAAGCAAATATCAGCTAGACAATTTTGAGTGTCCAATAACGAGACACTGTGCACTTTTCTATTGTTTAGAAAATGTTAAAAATTCTTTCACATGTGTAAATGTATAAAGGAAATGTCAGAATGTTAACAATTATTCGAGAATATTTAATGTAGAAGTCATAAATCATAATAATAATAATATAAAAAAACAAAAACCAAACACATTTTAAATCAAAGCCAACCACATATTATCCTGAATCTAAGACACACATTTGATTGCATGTTAACATATTTATGATTTAATACCCACAAATTCTATTGACTCTTCTATTTATTTACCACAATGAAAATAATGCGGATGTTAATTTTTTTTATAAAAAATTAAAGAAAAAAGGAAATGACTTTGGTCATTTACAGTAGACAATAGTTAGTTTTGTACTCGTATGTGTATGAAAAATTCTTTTACATTATTCTGAAAGCTATAAAAAAATTTTTAATAACGCATAAATTTTATTACTGGGCCAATGTATTTTTTGGTGGTTTGGACATTTCTTGGCGGTTACTCCAAACACTTTCAAATGCATAGTTTTGTTTAAGCTGATTTTTATGATGGTGTTTATTATTTTTATAACCTAAATACTTTAGAATGTGGTAATGGTTTTTATGGGTTTGGACTACCAAAAATACTTGATCTAGACCAATTCGTTTATTACACCAAGCTCGACTTTCCCCTTCTGGACAATGTTCAATGAAATCACTGGCAATAAAATGGTTTTTATTGCAGCATAGGTCGCAAATATGAAGTTATTCTAAGTTATTCTTTAAAGACTTTACCCAGAAAGCTGAGAATCTGTCATAAGTTAAACCTAGGTCTGTTTCCAAAAACAAATTGTGTAGAGTATCGTCCAGATGGGTTTATACCGGCCATAGCTCTTTTACTTGTTTTTTTTTTTATAATTTTTTTAATGTTATTATTATTATTTTTTTTTTTTTTTTTTGTATTACATTTTGCCGCTGGGCTTTGATAATGTCCATAGTTTAATGAAGTACCAAAAAAGCCATAAATTTTTATATTAAAATTTTAATTATCCACTCGTTATGTTTTATAATAAATGATAATAATGTAAGCAAATTTTAATTGAAAGTTGAAGATTTGAAATTTCTACACAAAATTGACATGCTTGTACACATACAAACTTTAAAAAAATTTAATGTTCATGTAAATTCAACAACAAATTCATGTCATTATTTAACCCTTCAAATTTTGCTTTCATTTATACGGAATTTTAGGCTAACCTTCATTTATCGACACTGATTTAAATGGGTCATGAATATTTTCTTTTTATTAAATGTTTTACTATTTGCAATTCATATTGTACATTTCCTTATTATTCTTTTCGTATTTCATACATATTTATATTCTAATACGAATTACTATTTCATATTTTTTTTTTTTGTATTCTCAGAAATATTATGGGAAAATTTATGCAGGAAATTCTATCACGAAATTCAGGCCACTTCAAATACAGGTAAGTAAATATTAAAAGACTTCTGTGTACTCTTCCTAACTCGTGTTTTAAAAAAAAGTATAAATATTTCTTTTGCTAAACCTTGTATGTCGTGGCGATGGCCATGCAAAGGTCATGATTTTTTTTGCGGAGTTTCCGGAAATGAAATTATTTCCCACACTTACTAAAGAAATTTACGTCATAGCAATCAATTTACAAACAAACTTCATAATAGAAGTAATTTTAGTTGCAAAAATTTTCCTTGTTGTGAATTTTAATAAAAAATTACTTCAAGACTTTGAAGGTTGGACAAAGTTCAGAATGCCATTTATAGCATTAGCATTGTATGTGTTGTTATACATATTAATGAAAAGCCAATAATTTTCAACAGGGGGGAAAACGTCGCATTCGATATCGAGTAAAATCAATCGAAATTCCCTATTTTGGTTTATTATTTAAAGAAGACGGACAAACGTCAGACCTCGTTTCACTTTTACTACTAACTATGGTTCATAATTCGTTAGCTGTGACAGAGTAAAATTACTCTAGAAATAATTTCGATCGGAAAAATTCGATAACGAATGCGACGATTTGACCCAGATTTAATATATTTATTTGAATAAATGTTGGATTCGAGTATTCATACGATAAATCAATTAGGCATATTTTTGTTAAAATTAAATAATTTTAGAATTTTATTTTCTATTTCTATTTTTTATTTTCCTTAATTTTTAATACGATGTTGATTACGAAGGTGATTCTAGAACAACCCGACCTGACAAAAAAAATTCTTTATTTCACAACATATGCTCCTTATAGCCCGACACACTTTTCCCAGCGATATTCAATAGCTTCGATATACTTTTTATAGTAAGAACTGTCTAGCTCCTTAAAATAGCCTTTAGCCGTAGGCTCAGCCTCGTCCTTGTTGGCAAATCTTTTATTACCGAGCAATTCTTTCAAGTTTGGAAATAGAAAATAATCCGAGGGAGCTAAATCTGGTGAATAAGATGGGTGATGAAGCAATTGGAACTTTTACTCAAGGATTTTCTTAACCGTTTCTGGCATGGCCACCTTAATTGGTTTACCAGCACTGTGTTCGTCTTGTCAGCTCGTACGGCCTCGTTTAAACTCTGCCACCTAATAATTTATAGTCGCAAACGAAAGAGCGGACTCCACATAGTATAATCTATCTCAGATTTAATATTGGTTATACTGAGACTTTTCAAATGATAATATTCAATTATACTAGCATAGCCCAGCCCTCCAAATTCGAGTGCAAATTCTAGAAAATTTTATTTTATCATTCAATTTATTTCTTTCAATGTTTTTTAATCTATTTAATTCATTAAGTTTATTTCATTATAAATATTTGTTGAAGACACAGAAATAAAGGCCACCTTGTATGCCACCTAAAGGTATTAAAATTTTTGGCAATTCACAATTCAACACAGGGTATGTGTTATGCAATTATTGTAATGAAATCTGTACGTTAACTTTCGTGTTGCATAATGTAAAGTTGATTCTGCATGTATAACTTTCCTCAAACTCAACGAATTTAAACAGTTGGTGGCTAAAAAGAAAGAGCTTGATCCACTGAATATTCTGAGAGTGAAACGAGATCCATTCATTAGAAGATCAGCTATGAGAATTCGAATTGCTTCAGTGAATGTGTCCCATAAGAAATGTACAGGGAAGAACCGCGTTTGAGTATAATTTGTGTAAGGTGAGAGTTGAGTAAATTTCAATGATTGATGACATATCTGTGTCTAAATACCTTTAATTAAAAAAAATGAAGGAAATCGGCCGGATAGAACGGCCAGACAGACTGACTTTAGTTTTCATAAATTTTTTAAATATATAAGATAATGACTAGCAGATCCCAGCCCTCGAAATGCGAGTGCAAATTCTAGGAAATTTTATTTTTTCATTTAATAAAGATTCTAAAGGTGTGCTAATCAATTTAAGTCCATTTATAGTTCAACACTTTTTATTGTCATTATTGGTTTATGTCCAGAATTATTTTTTTAATTCAAGACATTAACAAATCTAATCTAATAAGCACCCACACTGCATTGTATAATTTAAAGTATGCGTTAGTAGCATTTTTAAATGCATTTTATTCCAAAAAAATTTAAAAGTGTAACAATCTGTAAATCTGGTGTACAACTAAGAAGAAATACCTTTCAAATGATGGATGCCTGTTCAAAATAGGGTTAATACTGACAAACTTACTCGGTCACAAGATATAGCCTTGCCTATTAATATTATAGACGACCAATTTTCCATGGTTACAAATTAAAGAAAAAAGCATATACGATAACCTATACCATGCGTTTAGAGCATTGGTCTTAGATCCAACTAATTGGATATAGAAAATAAGTATAAAACAAATCTAAGTGGAATTTTTATTAATTTTTTTGCTGCAGATTTTAAAAAATTCATATCGGATGCTACATTTATATGGAGACTAGGTCGAAAAATTTACCGATCCTGACCATATTTGGTAAACTCACTTTTTTTTGCAAAAACATATACAAACCAAATTTGAGCAAAATCTGTGCAATAATTTTGTTTTTTGATAGATTTAAGTAAAGATCGGCAAGCACCATTATATGTGGGCTATAACTAAGAATTGTCCTATAGGGTTTATTTTTGAACTACTGATTAAACACGCACAAACGCAATTTGGCCGAGATCTATAAGATAATTTGGATCTTATGCACTAATTTTCACCCAATTCAAAAGTGTTCGTTCATTAAAATATTTTCATAGTTGCAACATTTAGTTAGATTAGAAGGTTTCCAAGGACAGACGGACGGACCGACAGACGTACGGATGGACATCGGTATATCAACTCAGGAAGTGATTCTGAGCCGATCGGTATAATAAAGGATTGGCCTTGGTCAAATATTTTTAGTAGTTTTAAACATCAGTACACACTCATTTTACCATCACCACATAGTGGTATATGGTATAAAAAATTCTAAACAACGTGGCGCCTTGAATCTAAAAATATATGTTTTATAAGATTGCCACTATTCATCAGAAGAGTTTATTTTTAAACTGCTGCCGCCGTCTTTACATCAGGTCAGGATGTTCTTGCCTTCACAGCGAATAGTTTTATCAGCATCAGATCGACTTTCGCAAATGCATTGCAACTTCTTGATACCCATTTGACCCATAATACAATAGCGGCTGGGAACCAAAATAAATTAGAAACAGTCGCGTCTGAAGTAATAAGTATGAAGGAAGATATTAAATCATTAAAGACACAATTAAAAAGGCATAAAAACAACACCGTAGCGTCTGATCTACGTATAAATGGAATTCCGTTTGATGAAACAGAAAATTTAATAGATATTTTTGGTTTAATTTGCTCTACAATTAATTTGTCGTTGCCCGCTATCAAATCAATATATCGCCTAAGCAATGCAAACAATAAAAATAAAAATAATTCGCCAGATGCGCCGATAATTGTCAAGATGTGGTCTCCTTATGAGAAGAATTTTTTCTTAAAATCCCTCGCCAACTTTAGGAAAACTCATAAACATTTTGTCTTTACTTTAAATCATATTGGCCTCGGTTCAAACCATAAATTTTTCGTTAATGAAAGCCTCACGGTGTCCAATTACCAAATTTTTCGTAAAGCAGTACGTATGAAGAAGGATAATCAAATTCATAGTGCCTTTACAATGCGTGGATTGGTCTATGTGAAGAAAGCCGCTGACAGCCAGGTAATCCGTATTGATGAAATTGATGATCTTAATTTCTTGTTTCGTCCACCTGAGGGAGCCGACAGTTTTTCATTTTCCATCAATCACCAAAGTGGTGATGTTATATAATGTAAATTCTTTACCACAACTTATTTCATTAAAATTTTTAACTTTTCACAAATTTATCTTGATTTGTTTTGATAATTTTATTAACTGTAAAATTTTTTTATACCTTCTTTATTATCTAAATCTAATTTTTTATATCCTTAATTTCACCTTTAGTATAATAATGTTTTTATTGGCTTGTTTAAATATTACTTTTTGTGATAATTTGTGCGTTATTTTTCTCCAGTTACTCGTGTATATTAATGCACAATCTCAATAACATCAGGGTAAATTCCAAATACGGCACAGCAAATATGATCAGAATCTTGACCAAACAATGTGATGGTTTGCAGATTTGCCATATTAATGCTCAAAGTTTGAGAAACAAGATGGATGAATTTAGATTTATTTTTGAAAACTGTGGCATACATGTTATATGTGTCTCGGAAACGTGGTTTGACTCCAATGACACTAACTTATCAGTTTATTTAAACAGATATGTCCTACTAAGAGTCGACAGAGTAAGATATGCAGGCGGCGTTGCTATTTATGTGAAAAAGGGCATAGTATTTAATATTTTATGCTATTCAGGTTCTGATGATTTGATCGAATATTTGTTCATTGAGATCATATCTGAGAAAAGTAAATTACTAGTTGGCTGCGTATATCGGCCTGGTAAAAATATATGCATGAAATCATTTTTAACAGTTGTTGAGAATCAAATATTAATGTATGATGATATTGTCATCGCTGGCGATTTCAACTGCAATATCTTGACCGATTTTAGCCTTATAAATAGCATGACATTGCTAGGACTTACATCTCCCAATACAACTACACCCACTCATTTTACAACTATTAGCAGTACCTTACTGGTCCTGTTCTTTGTAAGTGATACACACAATGCTATCCTCTACGATCAGATTTCTGCACCCTGTTTTTCCGAACATGATCTAGTTTTTATGACGTATAACTTTAAATTGCATGTTCCCACTCAGTCAATTACATATCGTGATTTCAAGAATTTAAACTACTCACTTCATGAAGATGAATTTTCTAAAATTGATTGGCAACAAATATATTACATGATTTCGGTGAATGATCAACTATCATTCCTTGAAAGCAATATACTAAATTTGTTTAATCAGTCAGTACCATTAAAAACTAATATAATACATCCAACGAAAAATCCATGGTTCTCATATAGAATACAACAATCCATTAATCGAAGAGACCTCGCTTACTCTCGCTGGAAAAATACTGTGCTGCAAGAAATGAAACTCGCAAGATGATTAAGCAAGCTAAATCGAATTTCTACGCCGATAAATTCTCATCAGCCTTAGGGTCCAGAAAAACGTGGCAAACGATTAGAGAAATTGGCATCGGCAAAGATATGAAAAACGAACCGGTGTCCTTTGATCCTGACGTTGTAAATGAACAGTTCGTTAATATTCCTATGGTGGTAGCAGACATGAGTTACTACAATAATTACTTTTTTAATCACTTTGATCCCTCAATTAACCAATTTCGTTTTGACTGTGTAAATGAGATTGTTGTTTTGAAAAGTTGTATGTCTATTAAATCAAATGCTGTTGGAGCGGGCGAAATTCATCCTAAATTTCTCAAAATTATTCTCCCTCAAATATTGCCATTCGTAACACATATATTTAATAGCATTATAACTACTAGCTGCTATCCTACTAAATGGAAAAATTCAAAAATTATCCCAACACCCAAAACGAAATCCGATTATAGACCAATTGCAATATTACCATTTTTATCTAAAGCTTTTGAAAGAATCATTCACGAACAAATATCACTTTATCTAAATACATACAATCTATTAAAAGATCGTCAGTCCGGTTTTCGAAGAAAACATAGCTGTATTACTGCTTTGGTAGATGTAGCGCAGGATATAAGGAAAGAGATTGATGCAGGGAAGACAAATTTTTTAATACTGTTAGATCACTCGAAAGATTTTGATACTGTTGATCACAATATTTTATGCTATAAGCTTAAAAACATGTTCAATTTCTCAACTACTATCTTGATAATAGATATCAGTTTCTTCAAAGTATTTCAACCCGATCTAAATTACTGCCAGTTAGAAGAGGTGCTCCGCAAGGATCAATTGTAGGCCCTCTTCTGTTTTCTCTTTATGCGAATGATCTTCCGAACCAACTTCAGTATTGTAAAGTAAGAATGTACGCCGACGATGTACAGCTTTACATCAGCTGTAACGTTTCTATGATTCAACAATGTATCACAATTTTGAATGAGGAACTTCAGAGGGTTAATACCTGGGCTACAGCAAATGGACTTAGCATAAATCCAAGGAAGTCTAAATGCCTTGTTATTCAAACACGATTTAATAGAACTGTTTATATACCTGACCTAAATCATAATAATGAACGTATAGAAACTGTAAATTCAGCAAAAAATCTAGGAATCTTCTTCAACAATACTCTTACATGGCCCGACCACATTAACTATGCATGTGGTAGAACTTTTTCGATGCTAAGAACACTTTGGTCAACGCAGCATTGCACACCCATCAATATTAGATCACTTATTGCAAAAACCTATTTAATGCCAATTCTGATGTATGGATGTGAATTGTTTGCTGAATGTGATGCTGCTAGCAGAGATAAACTCAACTCTGCATTTAAAAATATAACACGTTACGTGTACGGCAAGAGAAGGTATGATTCCATTTCACCAATTACAACAGCTAAGCTCTGTGGTTTTCAGTTTGATGAATTACTCAAACCCAGAGTTTTAATATTTTTACATAAGGTAATCTACACTAAGGAGCCGGAACATCTATACAAACGATTAACTTTTTCCAATTCTAATAGAGGAAACAGAATTATACCTCTCAAACGTCGTTATTTAATTTCCAGCTGGCAGTTCTTCTTTAGTGCTGTCCGTCTTTGGAATTCAATCCCATACCATATACAAACTATAAGTAACGCACAAATTTTCAAAAAAAGCATTGTTAGTCTGTTCTCGATTTAACTATTTTGAACTTTATTGTTTGATTGGATAAAAATTGTTTTTTTCTCTTTTGTCATTTGATCATTTTGAAAACTTTGATTTGTAAAACTTTAAAACTTTATTATTACTAAGTATTTTAATTTAGTACCTTTTTTTTAATCTTTTTTTGAGTTAAACTTATGTCTAATACATTTACATTTAAGTTAATATTGTAACTATTTGTAATTTGTTTTTTCTTTCTTTTTATAAATTATTTGTAATGTATAACTTTTTTTTTCAACAAATTAATAATTCTATACTGTAATAAGAGACATAACTCTTGTGTATAGAATTCCAAATTAATAAATAAATAAATAAATGGGGCTCACCCCCTGTAAAAATGGCCGCACTCCGTGGACTTTGTCATTATTTTAACCCTTCCACCATATATATGTCCCATTTTTATTTTTTCTTATATATTACACATTTCCCAACCGGTTTTTTTTTAAGCTGACTTGAGTCAACAGAGGATAGTTTTAGCTTTTTTTTCACAATCTGAAAATAATATTTTTTTAATCATATTTCGATGTCGCTAATTCGGACGTTATTGAGCCAAAAGCATTAAAATTTTGATATGACATGGACCAGTATTTATGGTTTTCAGAAACACCAAAATATTTGGAATCGGTTTATTATTCAGAAAAATTCAATACGGGACATATATATCCAATTGGTCGCCAATGGTAAAAAAGATATTTTATAGTTTTATATTTTTATTAAATTAAAAAAATTAATAATATTAAATCAACAATTAATTAAATTATAAATGCAAAGAGTTAGAAAAAGTTTTGAGTTAACGATGTCAAATATATTTACATGTGTTAAATTGTTTTTAAAAAAAAATATTGACCATTTCGGAGTTTTTTCTTTAAATAACGACGTAACTTAAATGTTTATTAAATTAATTTGAAGCTCTATCGACGTATGTCAACCTACGTTTGATCGCTGACAAATTAGTTTCTCAGAAAACGACACAACGACATACGTTGTTATTAATGAAAAAAAAAAATGCAAAATAATTTTGGATTATTTTTCAGTTTATAACCACAAAATTTGTATGCTTATTTCTGTTATTTTTTGTCACTATTATTCTTGTTACGTTGTTATGTTCTCATCCTAAGTCCCGTTAACATTTTGTTGACGAACAAAAAAATCCATTTTTCAAGCAACAACAAGTTATGTCTACATGGGTGGTTGCATTGGTAGTTTTCTTTTTCGAAGGAAAAGACGTTTGTTAACATAAGTTGTTTTATCTGCAAACACTTTAAGTGTTATTTATATATTGTTTTTTCGTCCTTCTCTAGGATCTATTCCTCTGAAAATTTTTGACTCAAAATTTTATATAAAGTATTTATTGCCCATATCTACAGGACTGTTAAATAAAAAGCTCTAAAAACTTTATATCGAGCCCATAATTTCAAATATAACGTTTTTTGGCTCCCCTGAACATTTTGATTTTATGACATACGCGGTTATTCTTGAAAACCACAGATATATGTCCCATGGATTTTTTCCTTGAAGGAATTGAAAAAAATATTTTTGACGACACTTGTTTAGAAATGTTGGTTCGCTAAGTACGAATCCCCAAAAAAAAATAAAATTTTTCCAGCTGTTTATGTTCGGTCGTGAAAGGGTTAAGAAAGAAACGCGATAACCTTATTGGTTTATAGTTGCATAATTAATTTTTCCACTTTTTGCTATAACAACCACTTTTGATTTGCACCATATTTGCAGTATGTAGCATAATTTTAAACATGTGCCACATATGCCCAAAATTTGAGGTAATATGTCCTCCATAGTATTCTGTATCATTGTTGAAAATATAACATTCGGCCATGGCGATTTATAGATTTATAGAGTCGATTGCCCATAACACCCGTTTCCCAGAGAACCAAGTAATGGGAATAATTGGTTGTTTACTATTCGTTACCAATGTAGCCTTGAAATCGGGCTGAGTATGGCTATCTCTGTAGAACTTTGAATTTTATTACAGAGATCTATTCAGCCAACCTTTTTGCGCATAAGTTTCTTAAAAATCTTAATTCCGTTACTTTGGATATTTTTTATTTGTACACTCGTTACAACTAAATACCTAAAAATTTTTTTTTTAAATTCCAAAACTGAAGTTAAACTTTGTGATGTCAGTTAATCTTTAAGTAATCTCAAGTTTTAAACTCATAAATAGTTAAACGTTATATCAATTAATATTAAGCTTATGATTTTAAATGCTTCAGTCTAAAAGTGTGAAAGTTGTTAGTGTTTAAATATGCGAGTTTAACTAAACTGAGTTTAACTAATATCCCGACAACTCTGCCAAATTATGTTAAAAGATATTTAATAAAATTTTCATTACCACCTTTTTAATTTTTGGCCCAAAATACAACTCTGAGAAAATCGAGTTTTTAACTTTTCTGCTCGAGTGTTTCGAAGTCAGGATACTTTTCTTTTGATACCCGTATATTGCAGAAAACATTTTTTTTCAAATTCTGAAATAAAGTTCAGAAACTACAAGTTCCAAAACTACAAAGATTATATTTTGATCCTGGGACCATTACTGAATTTTGTAGAAAAAGTAAATACCAAAACATTGGCCACATATGTTTGGTTAGGTTAACCAATTAGTGTCAAAAAATTCGTTGAACTCCTAATTTTTTTGTGTTATTTTTTTTCGAAAATATTTAGAATTTAAAATTTTTTTGTTTTGATATTATTGTTTCCTGGACATAAAAGAATTAAAAAAATAATTATTTTATTAATAAAGCATTTGAAAGTAACGGAAATGACCCAACACTCTTTTTACGAGATATTACTTTTTTCATAACCTTTCTTTAAAGAAAAATTTAGAGAATCCCAAAAGATGGGATCAATAGATGTTATGATGATTAATTTAAAATTAAAAAATTTTACATGTCGCATTTTAATTGTAAAACGTTAATGATTATGATTAGAAAAAAAAAATTACTTCCGTTAAATCATAAAAAATTTTGAAAAATGAATGAGAAATTTATTCTGTTTGAGATCAAAGTGTCTTTGTTTTAATTAAAGCAAAAATAGTTATGATCTATATTCTGCAAAACAGAAATGATTTAATTTGTTTTCTTTAATTAGAGCTTTGATATTTTGATCTCAAACTAGAAAATAGTCTTACTTTTAAGGATGTCAGTGGTAAAGATGCGAATTAAACGTTGTTTTAAAGTTTTTAGCTCTTTACTTAAATATTTTAAAGTTATAAAATCGAAACTTTGATATGTCAATTAACATTAGTTTAGTTAAACTTAGTGAAAATGTTTTAGAGCGAGTTTTTGCGATCCTAAATTTGGGATCTTAAACTCAATTTGTTTTTCTTTAATTGAACAGTTTAATGTTACAAGGCCGGAATTTTGGGATGTCCATTAAGCTTATTTTAGTTAAGCTCACGATTTTTAACGCTTTATTTAAATGATGAGAAATATATAAGTGCAAAAAATCTGAGTTTAACTAAACTAAGTTTGACTGACATCCCAAAAAACTCGGCCTTAGAGTTATTAGTGTTTGAAAACGCAAGTTTTACTAAACTAAGTTTCTGAATTTCGTCATTAATTTAAAAAATAAAGACGAAAAAATTTGAAGAACAAAATTGTTTTTAATTTTCTTTAATAATAATTTTTTTTCTTGATGACTTTTGGAAATTAATAAAAAAAAATGCTTTTAATTTTATAAAAAAAAATAGCATTATTTGAAGCATTTTTCCTCAACAAGTTTCGTTAACCCTATTATGGTCATATTGGTTCAATGGGTATGTTCACATTAAAAAGATCTTCGAAATAATCAGATATTTTCTTGGATTTTATACCCTCCACACCACAGTGGCAAAGGGTATATATAGGTTAGGTAACGCAACGAAAAACGAATTTCCGACCCCAGAAAGATTATGAATAATCTTGATCCTTATAACAGCTCGAGTCGATGTCCGTCTGTCCGTCTGTGTGTGTCGATCATTCACAAAATAAACCATTTGCCTGGGTTACGTTGCATTAATATTATTTGCCATTATTCTCTCCCATCTGATGGTTAAAATGAGTTATATCGGGCGTCATTGTGCTGAGATATGACCTAAACTTTGTGGACATCTCTAAAAAAAAAACAAAAAATCCAGTGTGTTTCTTGTAATATTTTAGCGGTTGAACATAATTGTTGTACAACAACATTCACAGTTATAAAAACAACCCAGAAAAAAATGATGCAAATATATTAACCACACCAAAAAACACAACTACCAAGAGCTATGTTGCCACGTATTTTTTATGGTGACCACGATATAACAAAAAAAATCGTCAATATGAAGAAAAAAGTACAATTCCTAAAAGTGAAATGAAAAATGAAAAATGAAGAATCTTATATATTAAGAAATTTATGCAAACTACAGTTACTCCGTCTGGCCGTTCTATCCGGCCGATTTCCTTCATTTTGTTTTTAATAAAAGGTATTTAGACGCAGATATGTCATCAATCATTTAAATTTACTCAACTCCCACCTTACTCAAGTTATACTCAAACGCGATTCTTATCTGTACACTTCTTATGGGACACACTCACTGCAGCAATTCGAATTCTCATAGCTCCTCTTCTAATAAATGGATCTCGTTTCACTCTCAGAATACTCAGTGGATCAAGCTCTTTCTTTTGGGCTATTAACTGTTTAAATTCGTTGAGTTTGAGGAAAGTTATGCGTGCACAATCAACTTTACATTATGCAACACGAAAGTTAACGTACAGATTTCATTACAATATTTGCATAACACATACCCTGTGTTGAATTGTGAATTGCCAAAAATTTTAATACCTTTAGGTGGCATACAAGGTGGCCTTTATTTCTGTGTCTTCAACAAATATTTATAATGAAATAAACTTAATGAATTAAATAGATTAAAAAACAGTGAAAGAAATAGATTGAATGATAAAATAAAACTTCCTAGAATTTGCACTCAAATTTCGAGGGCTGGGTAGTAAAAGTGAAAAAAATGCTCCTTTTCTTAAAAAAAATTGTCTTTTTTAAAAAAGTATGTATATATTCTTAAAAAGTCTTCTTTCAAAATTTCCTTTTCATAAAAAGTAGAAAACATTTTCTTGAAAAGTACTTTCTTTTAAAGAAGTGAAGGGTTTTTCAACAGGGACGCTACAAAAGTAGAAAGACAGGGACAGCAAACGACGCCATATTTCTTGCCGCTCTTTTGACATTTCTCTTCAGTAAGGTCTGCCATTCCATGGTCGAAAGATACACGACCCAACAACGAGTCGAAATTATTAAAATTTACTACCGAAATTCGGAGTCAGTGGCCTCAACGTTAAAAGCTACGTCCAATTTATGGTCGTCATAATCGTCCTAGCAAATCAACAATTGAACGTCTAATGGAAAAATTTGAATACACAGGCACAGTACAAAATGTTCCCGTGCCAGTGAGACAAAGGAGTGCCCGTAGTGTCGCGAATATTGCTGCCGCTGAGGCTTCAGTTGAAGAAAGCCCAAATGTGTCTCTCACACGTCGTTCTCAAGCGTTGGTCATCTCTGTGACGTCGTTGTGGCGAATTTTGCGAAAAGATCTTGGCCTACATCCTTACAAGCTCAAATTGACGCAAGAACTGAAGCCGCTTGATCACCAGAAGCGCCGTATGCTCGTGAACTGGGGTAAGCAACAACTTGAAAATGATTCGGATTTTCATCGAAAAATCATCTTCAGCGATGAGGCTCATTTCTGGCTGAATGGCTTCGTCAATAAACAAAATATGCGTTATTGCTCAGACAGCAATCCACACGTACTCCATGAGTCATCATTGCATCCCGAAAAAATTACGGTTTGGTGCGCTTTATGAGCCGGCGGCGTCATTGGGCCGTACTTCTTCCGTGATGATCAAGACCGGCACGTTACTGTGAATGGAAATCGCTACCGTTCAATGATAACCGAATATTTTTGGCCCCAATTGGATGATATGGACTTGGAGGACATGTGGTTATGTGGTTCCAACAGGACGGCGCCACAAGCCACGCAGCGAATGTCACAGTCAATTTATTGGAAACCAAGTTTGGAGAACGTGTTATCTCACGAAATGGTCCAGTCGATTGGCCGCCTCGGTCGTGCGATTTGACGCCGTTGGACTATTTCCTGTGGGGCTACGTCAAGTCTGTGGTCTATGCCAACAATCCAGCGACGATTGATGACTTCGTACGAATATCGAACGTGAAATTACATAATGGCATCGAACGTACTTTCACAGGAATAAAGAATTTCATTGATATCCAAAACCGTTTTTGTTTTATTTAAAAAAACTTTTGTAGCGCTCTTATGGAAATACCCTTTACCTTTTATAAAAAAATAATTTCCTTCAAAAAGTATCTTTCCTTAAAAACAGCATTTTCTTGAAAAATGTTTTTCCTTGAAAAGAAAAAAATCCTCCACACCACTCCACAGAGAGTATATTAGGGTCGCCCTTCATTATATGGAGGGGATAAAAAGTGTTAGAATTTAAAGTCTAAAGTTTAAGTTTAAAGTTATTCTTTATCTGAAATATGTTATTTTAAATAATTTGATTTATTATACCTCCAAAGCACTTACTTCTCTAATAAAATGCATACATGCTTTTATCAGATTCAGGCATATATTAGGCCGTATTAAAATTAGTTAGTATAAAAAAAAACGTAAAACTAAAAATTCCGAATCTTAAGTTCGAAAACGAAATCATTTTGTTTTAGCAAAAATTATACATGAAATTTGGCCATGAAATACTTTTCCAACATGAGTAATGGCCAAATACAAAAAAATTGGCAAAAGTTCATGGTTAATGTACAGTCATTTTATTTCTTTTTACAAGTTAGTATTTTGAAATCATTACTTGTAAATCTCAACTTTCTCTAACCGTTATTGTTCACGTACTTAAAACAGAGTTGTATTTTAAACTTACCTTTTTCACATTCCGTTGCCATAATGCAACTGTGTGCCGTAAGCCACACCATGGTGTGTCTATAACTGTTTTACTGCATTTTCTTTTTTAGCTCTTCGTTTATTTGCTTTGTTTTGATTTTCAATTTTTGGTTTTTTGTTACACAAACAAAAAATAATTTGAAAAGAATCACTGCATTTGTTTGTACACAGCACAGAGTAACAATTTTTTTTTTATTCCCACACAAACAATAATGCTTACTCAACATAAAATACAATTTTTTTTTAAACCGGTTTCAATTTGAACTGTGGTTTTATTTTGCTTATTTTGGTTTTGAACGAATCACAAATAACGACGATGCGTTTTTTTCTTCTTGTATATTTTTGCGCTTCCGTATACATAAACAAAAAACTCAAAAAAAAAAAAAAATTTTGTAAAGATTTTTATCAATAAATGAAACTTGATTTATTTTATTAGGATAATATTAGAAAACACCACTAATTAATTCATAAGATTCGAATTACAATGTTTTACTATCCAGAATCTTTAAGAGTTTGTTTAGAACGTGATTGAAAAAGTATCTTCTAGTTTACTTTTATTATCGCATCGTTTTTCAGTCTTTTAACACAGCGACATCACTTTTTCCACCCGTCTTTCGTATGCAAACCTGTAGAATGCTTAAAGCAGACTAAAGTGAAGCTTTGATCTAACCAAAATTTACTCGATATAAACTCATACATGCACAATGTATGGCAAATAAAGACTGGTTTTTTATTGTATACCTAATGAAGAGCTTTACTTTAGTTGGGAATAAATGGGACTATTTCAGTGTTGGTACAGTGTAGTCAAATATATTTAAGAACTAAATAAACAAATGCATTTGTGAAAGAGTAGAGATTTTCTCTTAATTTTAAATACGATGAAATCGCAAGTTTTATAAAAATTCCTAGAAATAACTTATATAGCTACGACATTCTTGTTTGGCTGTTGAAGGCTTTAAGGATGCACTTTTGATCATCAATATCTCCAGGAAGTAATTGAGTTTTAAATATTTTTCTTTTAAACGAAATTTTCCTATTTAAAATCCTTCAAGAAAATTACAGAACTTAACTAAAACTCCTTAAATGTCTATTACATGGTTATATTTTATATATGAAAAAAAAATTAAGCAGTTACTACCCATATCATCATTAAATTTTGGAGGTTATGGTCTTGTCATGGACACTCTCTAACATTTTGTTATACGTTTTTCAATGTCGCATAAAATACCCCTTTAATCAGAGTATTATGAGCTTGACCTGTAGTCACCACTTATTTTAAACTTAGCATCACTTGCCGAGTCGGTTTGGCGATGTCCATCCGTCTTCCCATGTAATTCAAACTACAGGTTGGAAATAGAATTATTTTGATAAAATTTTTCGATTTAAATATCACAATATATATTGAACGTGTAGCATGCAGTATTCATGGATCCATACAATGGATTTCAAAATAAGAGGCCATTCTGCGATGTAACATGTAACAGTGCCCTAAGATTTTATCAGATGATCTCCACTGAATTTGGTGACTCTGTTGATGTTCAGGCCTGGACTTAATAAAAATATCTTCTATGAAAGCTACTTTAATTGCACTAACATCTAGATTTTTATATACAGTGAGTGACAATACAATGGAAACTTTAACAAAGTAAAAAATTTTATCCAAAATTAAAAACTCTTTTAGTAATTTAAGAATTTGTATGTTTTATTTATTTAACTAGCTGTTTTTACCCGGTCTTGCCCGGGATCCAAAGGCCTTTGATTTGAAAAATGGTTCACTATGCTTACCAGGCGCTGAGTACTTAGTGTCCAATGAACAAATTCCTCAAAAAAATTAACTTTCTCCCCAAAAATTTGTATGATATTAAAAAAACCAAAAATTTTAAATTGAAATAAAAAACAAGTAAGAAAATTATAGTCGGTCTAGACCGACTATACGATACCCTATACCATGCGTTTAGAAACCCTATCTCTTAGGCCCAACTAATTGGATATAGAAAATAAGCATAAATCAAATTTGAGTGGGATTTTAATTATTTTTTTTGGCTGCAGATATGAAAAAGTTCATATCGGATGCTATATCTATATGGGGACTAGGCCCAAAAATGGACCGATCATCATCGTGTTTAGTAAAGTCTCTTTTATTTTGCAAAAATATATACAAACAAAATTTGAGAAGAATCAGTGCAATATTTTTGTTTTTTGATAGATTTAGATTTGATAGGTTTAAGTTTGAAGTTTATTTATTTTGCAAACATCAAATATAACGGAATCGTTTGCATATTAAGAAATCAGAAGTTTTAAAAATTGAATTACTTCATTCAATAAATGATCATCATTGAGCAGAGACGTCAAATTTATAGAAGTTTCAAAAATGGAAAATGAATGCGACGTTTAAAATTGTGCCGCAAGGGTTGGTTTAAGCAACTGCTTATAGTATATGTTTGGCCTATTTTGATCAACAGGTAATTATTGCACACACGTAGATAAAATTGATCATAAGACTTTTCACTGAGCTGTGTTCCGCGAGCGAGTTGCGTGAGCGTTTGCGCGTTTGGCGCGTTTGTGTTCGCTAGCGAAAATATTATACTCTGGAGCAGGCGACATAAAATTGTCTATGAAAAAATCAGTCGTTTAAGGAGTTTCAGATTTCCCGGATTCAGCTTGTCTTAGCCGCTGGATTTCTAAACGCACTTGAGTAGATTCAGGCATTTCCGCTTCTCTTAACAAAGCTTGCTGAGCTGCGTTCCGCGAGTGCGTCGAAATGATTCTATTGAAAAGAATACTGATTTTAAATGGGTATATTGCAGGACAGATATTGAGATCAGTATGCAAATTTTCACATAACTAAATATTTAAAAAATTTATTAAATAAAAATATGTAGAAATTTAAGAATGAATTTGGGGAGAAGTTCATTTTTTTATTTCGTAAAAAAAATGGGGAATTTGTTAATTTCTTTTGGGGACCTCTTTTTAAATTTGGGGAATTTGTTCATCGTGAAGTTATTCCCGCGTTTACCAAATTTCAGAGAAATCCATTGAAAAATACAAAGTTGTATAGCGAACAAATGTACCAAAAAACATAAAATGAGTTTTATAAAAAAGTGGGCGTAAAGGTAGGCATGGCCAGAAAGATATATAACCTGACCTTCGCTGGACTACAGAGATCACGTATATCAAATTTCAGGGAATGCCGTTGAAAAAAAAAGTTTGTACAGCTGTCAAACAAAGAAACAAATAAGAAGAAGAAAAAAATTATATATACATATAGAAGTAGGCGCAAAATTAGGCGTGGCTGGTAAGAAGCATATGAAGATCTCGCCTGGAGTACAGAAAAATAAAAATTTGTTTAGCGAACAAATATACCAAAAAGAGAAAGATAATCTTGCATAAAAAGTGGGCGTAAAAGTAGGCGTGGCCGTAGGAATCATATGGCAACCTTGCCTGGAGTACAGAGACTGTGCGTACCAAATTTCAGAAAAATCCGTTGAAAAATAAAAATTTTTATAGCAAACAAATATACCAAAAAAAGAAAATGAATTTTGTATAAAAAGTGTGCGTAAAAGTAGGTGTGGCCGGTAAGAACCATATGGCGACCTTTCCTGGACTACAGAGATCGTGTGTACAAAATTTCAGAGAAATTCGTTGAAAAATAAAAATTTGTATAGCGATCAAACAAACAAACAAACAAACAGAAAATGAATTTTATGTATATAGATACAGATAAAGTAAAATTACCAACGTGTCGATGGTAAAACCGAACCCATAAAAGCCACGTTTTTATTATCTATACTCCCTTTATGATACCCTATACCACTATGTGGTTTGGGTATAATGACTTTGTGCTGCTGTTTGTAACTTCTAAAAATATTTGACCTATACCCAACTTTTATTATACCGATCGACTCAGAATCACTTTCTGAGTCGATTTAGCGATGTCCATCCGTCCTTCCGTCCGTCTGTGTGTCCATATAAACCTTGTAATCAAACTACAGGTCGCAAATATGAACATATTTTTATGAAATTTGGTATATGAGCTTTTATCAGCCATAGAATGAACGCTTTTGAAATTGGTGAAAATCGGTCCATGTTCAGTCCTAGTCCCCATACAAATGACCCCTATGAAATCGACATAAATTGCCATTAGATCCAATTCTAATATATATATCAGTCAAATTGGGTTTATATGTGTTTATTGTATCCATTAATCAGTAGTTCAAAAACAAATTCCCTATAGGACAATTCTTAGTTATAGGCCCCATATAGATCTTCTTCCCGATCTTCAATTAAATCTATCAAAAAACAAAAATATTACACAAATTTTTCTCAAATTTGGTTTGTATTTATTTTTTCAAAATATAAGTGACTTTACCAAGTATGGTCAGGATCGGTCCATTTTTCGACCTAGTCTGCATATAAATATAGCACCCGATATGAACTTTTTCATATCTGCATCCAAAAAAATTACTCAAATTTGGTTTATGCTTATTTTCTATTTCCCATTAGTTGGACCGAAGGGATAGGGCTCTAAACCATGGTATAGGGTATCATATAGTCGGTATGGACCGACTATAATTTCTTACTTATTTGTAAATTGATTTACCATCATGTAATTGAATAATTGATTGACTGAAAATATCTATGTCAAAAATCAAAAATTACTTAGATCATATTTGTTGTCGCCACGTGTCTGACTGTAAAGTTTCAGCTCGATTGGATCACAGGAAAAGGGTCAAAATCGATCCAAAGTTTTGTCGACAGACAAGCACACAAGCAGACACTACGGGTTAATATAAAGGGGATAAAAAAAAAATATTAACATAAATTAGCTTAAGTTCAGAAAAAAATAACAAAACTTAAAAGTATTCACTTTTATGCTGTTGACAAAACATTGGAAACTGTTACTACACAATAATTGAAAACATTCCCTCTATTTTCGGTTTCAATATTTTGTTGGGTATCCATTATTTTTATACCCTATACCACTATGTGGTTTGGGTATAATGACTTTGTGCTGCTGTTTGTAACAACCAAAAATATTTGACCTAGACCCATCTTTAATTATACCGATCAAATCAGAATCACTTTCTGAGTTGATTTAACAATGTCCGTCCGTCCGTCCGTCCGTCTGTGTGTCCATGTAAAGCTTGTAATCAAACTGCAGGTCGCAAATATGAATGTATTTTGATGAAATTTGGTACATAAGCTCTTATCCGCCATGGGATGAACGCTATTGAAATTGGTGAGAATCGGTCCATGGTCAGACCTAGCCCCCATACAAATTACCCATATGAAATCGACATAAATTACCATAAGATCCAAATTGTCATATAGATCTTACTCAAATTGGGTTTGTATGCGTTCATTACATCCATTAATGAGTAGTCCAAAAATGATCCCTTAGACCCCATATAGAGCTGCTTCCCGATCTTCACTTAAATCTATTAAAAAACAAAAATATTGCACTGATTCTTCTCAAATTTTGTTTGTATAAATTTTTGCAAAATACAAGAGACTTTACCAAACATGATCAGGATCGGTCCATTTTTGGACCAAGTCCCTATATAGATATAGCATCCGATATGAACTTTTTCATATCTGCAGCCAAAAAAATTAATAAAAATCCCACTCAAATTTGGTTTTTGCTTATTTTCTATGTCCAGTTAGTTGGGCCTAAGAGATAGGGTCTCTAAACGCATGGTATAGGGTATCGTATAGTCGGTATAGACCGACTATAATTTTCTTACTTGTTTAGTATTGATAATATCGATTGAGTTAACTGCCTGGCCGTATTTTTGATCCACAATTTTTCAGGGGCGTACTTTGCTCCGCGTATGAATATATTACGTCATTTAGAATTTCCTTGGCCCGAAAAACAACCCTATACCATAATATTGCCACCGCCAAACTTATCGGCTTAATTTGTATATATTGATCTAGTCTTTTTCCTTTTCGTCATCGTTGTTCCATCATCGTCTCTTAAATTAAGATGAGTCCATCTTGAAAGAGAACAGTATTCCAATTCAGTGTTGACCAGTTCAGGCATTCTTTAGCAAAATTTATGCGAGCCAAACGTGCGATAACAGCCAAGATCAGCCTCAATTGCTCGTCGAGAAACAAAGCGAGCACATATTTTTTTTAGTTTCAAATTGTTAATGACCTAGTTAGATAGCATTCTTTGACATTTTTTCAAAACTGTCTTGCTATTAAATTTTCCTACCTTTGACCCGTTTTACGGGGTTGCCGCCTTTATGTTGAGTAGTCACCTTACCTCTATCACAATATTTCTTGATAATTTTCCAAATTATGAATTTATTCGTAGAATATTTCTCACAGATTTACTTTTGCTTAGGACCGGTAGTAAAATCAATTATTATTCTGGTTTTTAACGCTTCATAAAACTTTATTATTGCCATTATTTTAAAATATTTAAATAACAGCTAATATGTAATACATTCTCTTTAATATAATTTTTTATTTTTATGGTTTTTAATCAACTCTGGTACAGAATTTTAAAAGTCTCCATTGCTTTGGCATTACTAAAAAAATACTTTTTTCTTTATTTATTTTTTAGTTGTATTTTTCTAATAAATTTGTTTGCAGTTCGATAATTTTACGACTTAACGCGAAGTTATTAAAAAACAAAATTTGCGAATTCAGAATTTCTTAAAAGTTTTAATTGTATATCGTGATGCACTATAAATCTATATCGTGATAAAATTTGGTTTCTATTTACTATATCCGTTATTTCTATTTATTATATTCATAAGTCAACAGTCAGAGAGAGACTCTGTACAAAGCAGCCTCCCGATATTTTCTTAAAGCTCTCAGCAGTCAGATTCGTGAAATAATCTAACCAAAAAAACAAAGTTTTTATTAAAACTCTTTCTTTCCTTATGGACCAAGTTTCAGATTGATTGGATAAGGGGAAATGGGGCTTAAATCACTCCGTGACTGTGCGTGACTATCTTAAAATTAATCTTTGGCCACAAGTCTATGGACAAAGTTTCAGATCGATCGGATGAGGCGAAGTGAGGTTTTAATCTCTCCGTGACTCTGCGTGACTATGACAGACAGACAGACAGAGAGTTTGAGTTAAAAGAAATAGTTTAAAAAGGGGTATTTTAAATATATATTTTTTTCATAATAACTAATTAAGTTCATTTTATAAAAATGAATACACGCAGTTTTTATGTCATGTTTCAAAATTAAAAAATAAAAACAAGATAATTGTAGTCAAAGTCATTATAGCCTGACCACATAGTAGTATAGGGTGTAAATATCGCCATTTTTATTAGACCCCTTCCGCAAGTAGAGCTTCGCAATAACCATCAGAGAGTCTCAATGAATCATCTAAAATTAATAAAACAAACAAATACAAAATCTAGTCTTTCTGAAAATGATCGAAATGGCGGCTTTTGACAGTTTACTCCCGGATTTACAAACAAAAAGCATTAGTTTATCGAAATTTTGATAATTTTTTTCATATGCATCTTTTATTAAGGTTTCCTCAATATTAGTCCTCCATTCCATCCCTTATTTTCTCTCTCTTTCACTTGCTTTTTTTCCTTTATTCTGTATTGAATTTTATAGCGATCTTGATAAATTTGAAACGTTCGTCAATGCTAAATTTTGTTTGGTCGTCATATCGGATGTGGGTTAATGCGATAAAACGCGGTTTCACTCAAAACTACTATCTCGATACTGTGAATAATGAATTGTAGACTCTGATCCATATTACTTAGTTATACAGACTATAGCCTTTAAACACGAGATTTCTATTATAAGAAAAGAAAAGCATCTAAAGAAGTTATTCGAAACCTTTTTTTTTTATTTTTTATTTTTTTTTTATTATATCAGTATTATACAGGGTGTTCTGAAAACTTTCCGAAAAAATTAAATGCGCGATAGCTTGGATCAATATGAATATTCTTTGTTGTAGCACCACTGACCCCTACCGTCTTCGAGTCATTGAATCTCAAAGATAAATGCATTTGTGAATGCATTTCTTAAAAACAACTTTCAATTTTTAAATAAATTTTCTTTGAATTAATTGTTAAAAAAAAATTTTCTTTATTTTTTTTTACAAATGCTCAAAATGAGACCCGTGCATGGTGGTGCATTTTACATATCGTCGCCTAATTTCAGCGGTAGTAACATCCAGCGTTATTTCTTCCTGAATGGTTTGATAGGCCTCGTTTATTTTGCGTTTAAGTTGATTACATGAAATTATTTCTTCATTGTAAATGAACTCTTTTGCCCGACCCCAAACATAAAAATCTAACGGTGTTAGATCCGGAGACCTCGGTGGCCATTTGATTGGTCCATTGCGTCCAATCCAATTTGTACCAAAACTACTGTTTAAAAAGTTCTTGACTACAATGCTAGAGTGTACGGGACAACCGTCTTGGTGAAAGGTAGTTCCCGCTAATGTTGCTAATGGCAAATTATCGAGAGCGTCTCTAAGTTCGTTTTGGAGGAAATCCATGTACAATGTTGCATTTAACCGATCTGGTAAGAAAAAGGGCCTATAACGCAATTTCCGATGGGGCCTGCCCAAACATTGAGACTAAAACGGTTTTGGTGCTTTGTTTGCAGTTTTTTGTGCGGATTTTCTTGCGCTTAAAAATGTAAATTATGAAAATTTGTGATACCTTCTCGGTTGAATATGGATTCATCCGTCCATAGAATTTAAAAAAAAAAATTTTCATTTTGTGTATCTTTCGCCAACATTAACGTACAAAACTCAATTCGCTTTTCACAATCACCTTCGTGCAACGATTGTACCGGTGTGTAGTGACACGGATGGAGCTTGTGATGTTTTAAAATTCTAAACACCTGAGATTGTGGTATTTCCTTTGTTTTAGCTATTTTTCTTACACTTGTTGTTGGGTCTTGCAACACAGCTGCCAAAAGAGTTTCTTCTGCATTCTGTTGAAAGCCCCTATTAACGCAACCTGTATCACGAAGGCGATCAAACGTACTGTTGAAGACGGTGTGGTGGGGAACATCTCTTTGGGGGAAAGCTTCAGCATACATACGCTGTGCTGCCAATGAATTCCCATCAGCTTTGCCATAATAAAAAACGAAATCCGCATACTCAGCATTTTAAAAATTTCATCGCGAATCGAATTTAAAGGTACACGAAAACAAAGAAAAATGGAAAAAAATTTCAAAAATTTTTTTTTGACACATAACTCAGATAAAAATGTTTAAAAAAGTAAGTTGTTTTTAAATGAATTAAATGTATTTAAAAATGCATTATTTTTTGCGACGCTATAGCTCGAAAACGGTAGCCGTTAGAACGGTGGTGCTAGAACAAAAAATATTTATATTGATCCAAGCTATCGCGCATTTAATTTTTTCGGAAAGTTTATGGAACACTCTGTATAATACAATTAATGATACTATATAATAAATTTGAAGAGTGCTAGCAACTATGGCCTTCGACTCCGAAAACCCTTTTTTAAAATACCATCAAGCATGTCATTATATACGTTTATTTTGTTAAGCTTGCATTTGTTTCTCCACAACATAAGTAACTTTACCAAATGTGGTCACGATCGGTCCATTTTTCGTAGCCACATATGACAACCGATATGAACTTTTCCATATCTGAAGGTAAAAAAATTAAAAACAAAGTTACTTAAATTTAGCTTATGCTTGTTTTGTATATCCAATTAGTTGGACCTGAGACCATTTCTGTAAAAGCATATTATAGGGTATTATATAGTGGGTCTAGCTCGACTACTATTTTCTTATTTGTTTTTATATCATTGTGGCCTATACCATTATGTGGTGAGAATGAGTTTGTGCTGATGTTTGTATCTACCAAAAATACATATTTTATCAAGACCCACATTTCCTTATACCGATAGACTCAGAATAACTATCTGAGTTGATTTAGCTATGTCCGTCCCTCTGTCTGTCTGTCTGTCTGCCTGTCCGTCTGTGTGTCCATGTAAATCTTGTAATCAAACTACAGGTCGCAAATACGAATATATTTTGATGAAATTTTGTATTAGCTTATACCGATCGATGACCGCTGTTGAAATCGATGCATGCTTAAAACTAGAGTCCGTACAAATAACCCCTATGAGTTTGAATAAAATGGTCGTAAGATCCAGATCATATATATATCTATATATTGGTATATTGGCAAAATTTTGATTTTCATTATGTATTATATATTATTATTATACCCACTAATCAGTAGTCCAGAAATATACCTTGTAGGACCATTTTAAGTCATAGCCCCCATATAAAACTGATTGCTGATCTTCATTTAAAATATATAAAAAAACAAAATTATTTTGCAGATTTTACTCAAATTTGGTACATATATGTTTTTGAGAAATGTAAGATACTTTACTAGATATGGTCATGACCGGTCCACTTTTGAGATAATCAACTTTTTCATATCTGTACGACACAAGTTAATAACAATACCACTGTAATATATCCAGTTACTGTCTCAGCTAAGATGGATACAAGAGTTTCTCTCGATTCGCATGGTATAGAGTATCGTATAGTCGGTCTAAACCGACGATAGGTTTTTTTTTTTTTTTATTTATGAAGTAAAATTTCAAATACAATTACAATTCAGATTTGTTGGCCACAGCGCCTTAAAGGCATTTTTGAGGCAAGCTGGCAAAAACTCAGATTACAGCTTATAATAAGAGAAAAAAAAAAAATTAATAAAAGTAATTACATATTTACATATTTACAAAAGAAGCGTTTCAAGATTTCGAAGTTAGTGATCTTTAAGTTCAGCTTTAAAATGAGATATTCTATTAATAGTTTTTAATATTACAGGCAAGTTATTATATTCGAAACCACCCATATACTCTATTCTTTGCTTGGTTGTTTCTAATCTGCATCTAGATATTCGTAAATTTTGTTGATTCCTTGTGTGAATAACTGATTGGTTCTGAGCAAAAGTAACAGTATGATAGCCAATGTTCCTCAAATATTTGAAGACGTACATAAGCAGTTGATATTTATATAAAACATTTTTTTTTTTTTTTTTTGTTATTAGTACTCTTTATTTACAATCTATCCATTCAAGGATAATAAGCAAATCTGATAAAATACAAATTAACATTAATTGATGCCCTCCAGTGAGAACATCAATATATTACAATTAATAGATTTGATATTTTTAACAAAGGGAAAATTATAACAATATATACAATAATTTTTTTTTTTTTTTGTTTTTTTTTTTTATTTTTCGCAATAGTTTAATTTTAATGTATCCATTTTTTATTAATTATTTTCGAAACGGTAGATCAAGAATGTGATTCCGCTTCAGTCTTCGAATTTCTTCTGTATCATCAAGGAGGGAAATAGCTAACGGGTTGCAGTGGTTACTTAATCTTTCTAAATAGTTTGCGCTGAACCTATTTATTTCTTGTTTTACTGTTGGGATATAAAGATCATTATGTATTGTTTTATTAGATACAAACCATGGTGCATTTATTATTGATCTTAGTGTTTTTGATTGGTATCGTTGTAATATCTCAATGTTAGAATTACTTGTTGTTCCCCACAGCTGTATGCCATACGTCCAAACTGGTTTCAGAATAGTTTTATATATATTGACCTTATTTTCGAGACTTAGCTGAGATTTTGGACCCAATAACCAATAGAGACGTCTGGTTTTTATGTTAAGATGTTCTTTTCTTGCTTTAATGTGGGGGCTCCATGTTAACCGCTTATCAATATGTAAACCTAAATATTTAACGCTGTCTTGTTTTGGAATTTCACTATTATTGATAAAAATGCTTGGACAGATACTTCTACGTAGAGTGAATGCTACATGTACTGATTTTTCTGTATTGACTTTTATGTTCCATTTTTTCAACCAAATTTCAATTTCATTAAGTTCTTTTTGCACGCAATTAGACGCTTCGACTGGACATGTGCTTGATGCTAATATTGCTGTGTCATCAGCATAGGTTGCAACTAAAATGTTATCAGTTATAGGCATATCTGAAGTGAATATTGTGTAAAGAATTGGGCCTAGAACACTGCCCTGGGGTACCCCTGCTTGAATGTTATATAATTCCGAAGTTTCACTATTGACTTTTACATAAAAATATCGATCGCTTAAGTATGATTTGAGCAATAGATAGAATGAAGTTGGAAGTAATTTTTTAAGTTTATACAATAAGCCGTTATGCCAAACTTTATCAAAGGCTTGTTGCACATCTAGAAAGGCTGCCGAACAATATTTTTTATTTTCCAATGTATCTCTGATATAAGCAACGATACGATGACATTGCTCAGGGGTGCCATGTTTATGCCTGAAACCAAATTGGTACTCAGGAATGATGTTGTATTTTTCTAATATTGGTGACAATCTACTCATAATTATTCTCTCGAATATTTTGGAGAACGTAACCAATAAACTTATAGGTCTGTAAGATGACACAACGTTCTCTGGCTTATTTGGTTTAACTACCATTATTATCTCCGCACTCTTCCATTGGGAGGGAAAATGACTAAGTCGAAGACTTGAGTTAAAGATTAGAGTTAGAAATATAATACCTTTTTTTGGCAGAAGTTTAACAACAGTACCATCTATACCGTCGTGTCCTGGTGATTTTTTATTATTTAACTTATTAACCTCTTCTTGAACTTCTTGTGGGGATATATGTTTAATAGGCCAATCCATTGGACACGGACTGTCTAAAAATGTTTCAATTTCATCAAGGATAGCGTTATATAAAACATGAATAGGCATAATTGATTTGCACACATTACCATATAAAGATAATGTCAAGTAAGTGATTGGTAAATTCTGTATGGTTTTCAAAGCTTTATTCTGCATACTTTGCAGTGATTTTAAAACATTTGTTGATTTATAACCGTATATTATTGCCATATAGTTCAAGTGACTTTGAATGAGAGCTTGATATACTAACAATTTAGTTTTAATATTTAATTTATTTTTCATTTTATACAAAATACCAATAGCCGGTGCAATCTTAGATTTGACTTCAGAAATATGCGAATCCCATGAAAGATTACTTTGCAAAGTAATGCCCAAGTGTTTTAACTCATGAGTTTCATCAATTATATTGCCATCAACAAAAATGTTGAAATTATTATTCAAAGCATGAGCATGTGGTCAGAATCTTATTAACTTTGTTTTATTCGCATTTAGAATTAATCTGTTTAATCGAGCATATTCAAGTATCAAGGCAACATCCCGTTCCATTTTTATCTTTCATTCCAGGTCATATTTATAGGGATAAAATAGACAAACATCGTCAGCAAACATATATAATTTACCCTCAAGATTCAAGTTACAAATATCGTTTAGATATATAGAAAATAGCAACGGTCCCAAGCAACTACCCTGTGGCACTCCACATTCAACATTTAGCATTTCACTCTTCTCACTGTTGACTTGTACTAATTGTTTCCGGTTTTGAAGGTAATTTTCAAATAATTTTAGCTCTTTTCCCAGCACGCCGTAATATTTTAGCTTCTGTATCATTACATCATGATCAACTAAACCGAAAGCCTTTGTAAAGTCCAGAAATAGACCTGCAACACCTTCTGAACCATTATCGATACATCACATATGAAATTTACAACATTAATCACCGCTTCTTCAGTACCACAGCCATTTTATTTATTCTTTTTTTTTTTTTTTTGTATAATTCTAACTTTAATTTGATATTGTATAGATTTAAAAGTGTAATTTTGTTAACATTATTTTGCTATCTTTGGAAGTTCTTTAAAACAACTTCGAGGGATAGAAAGTTTTTACTTTGAAGCAATGAAACGGTGATTCTTTTATTCTTTAAGAAAGTCTTCACTTTTGTTTTGTGGGCAATAACTCATTTTTTAGTCAAAGTGCTGAATAAATAAGTCAAATTTTATTTAATTTTTTAACGTGTTAGTTCTTCAGAAAACATTTTTTTATTTAATATTAAGAATAATCTGGCCATATTGCAGAAAAATTTTAAATTACGTTAAAACAAATTAAAATTTAATTCGCCCGACGTGAAAGAACTTGGCAGCACTTATTAATACCAATATTAAACCAATATTAATACCAATATTAAAGCAATAGTAACACCAATAGTAACATTTAAAGTTTGAAATTGTGTGAATTTTAAATATTAGAATGAAGTCATTAATATATAAACAAAATTTTGCGATACTACTGGCTTTCATGGCTATATTTCTATTTACTTAAACTAAACATTTTAATGCGTTTAAATGTTTTTTTTGTTCAACGAATTATGTCGGCAATACAAATGTAAAGTGCTGACAGGCAGCATTCACATTAGTGCCATCTATTATTATGTAGTGGTAACATTGGAGGTTTGCAAACAAACTAGAAATGTTTTGAGTGGTGTGAAATGGCCAGATTAGCATTTTTGCTGTATACGCAGTAGTTTTCGTCAAAGACCGCTGTGGCACTGCGGTATTTTTTTCGTATGTAACAGACTACAGTTTAAATTAAGTTGTATCCGGTATTACTAAACTGTACCACATGTTTTTGCGAACTACCGTACGTTAGTTAAGCCATTAGAGTAAGTTCGGGTAATGTGAAATATGCGGGTAATGCGGAACACACCTTTAATCGAAAATTACACTCAAGTATCGTTTTATGCGGTAGATGCGTTCCACAGAATTACGCATAATCTGAAATCACATAAGACGAAACATTACTATCATCGACCGTTATTCCTGAAATATATTATAGCAATTGAGTTTGTGCTCAAATGTCACTTTCTTATAAGCCTTTTCATAAGCCATCATACTATGTTTCTAGTTAAAATAAAAAGGTACGAAAATGGCATTAGTGCATTACTAAGTAAAATAATATATTAAAAAATCCACTATACAAATGAATTGCCTTTTTTTATTATTTGCATTAGTGCATTGCTAGGTAAAATAGAAAGGCATAAAAAGGTATAATAATAAAAAAAACCAGGTTAAAAATGAATTATATCCTCCGTGTATTGACATTCTTAGTTACAAATATATAAAAAGCATGGTGTATGTTGTAAGCAGATATCATTACTGGTAACAAATTATGACTATTCTAAATAAAGTAAAAAGACCCAAAAATTACCCAAAGCTAATAGGGTATAATTACCCATTTTCGGTCTCATTGCGCAATAGGTTAACAACATGGTAATAAAACAATACTTCATATCTAATTACTTATGAGTATAGAGACCAAAAAAATTATGGCTTTAATCAATTTCTCAATGTTAAAAAAAATGTTATCAAATTTCATGACCTAGTTTTTTTTGGCACAAAAGTGCTATATCTTGGCGAATTTTTATTCGATTTTGAATTTTTATAGTTTAATATTGATCCCGATTCTTACACGATCGAAACTATCGTAAAATCTTAAAAAAGAAAGTCATATTTTCCACTTGAAATTTTCAGTCGATTTCCGCCGCGACTTTTCTTTAACCGATTGTCCCCAAACTTCACATATATTAGTTTTATATTGAAAGGTAACAAACTGGACCCTGCCTATCCCCAAAATTGCAATTTGAAAAATGTCCATATAACGTAGGACCACTTTATTGCACATGTTCTATTACATATAAACATATCTCACTATTGTTTTAGTTCTTTATATGAAATTTTGTTGGAGTGCCCTTACATTTTCGAACGTCATTCCTCACCTATTTGGTCTAAAGGCTCCAAATTAAATAGAAAACTGCTGCAGATTATGACGAACTAAATAAGCCTAAATAGTATGAACCACACTCAACCTATTGTGGACAAGAGAATGTGTTTAACAGACAGACAAACAAGTGGATATCGCCAGAACGATTTCTCTTTTTATAAGGATCAAGAATATATATAGTTTGTGAGGTCCCCGGAATTTATTTCAAAGAGTTAGAAATGGATTGACAAACTGATGTGTACCCTCTGCACAGTAGTGTGGAGGGTATAACAATTGAACTAAGGAGTTCCTTACCACAAAATTAAATCTGTTAGAAGATTAAAGAATTCATTTAAAAAGCAAAGCTTTTGCCGAAGTTTCAGGGAAATATGCAATTTTCTAAATCAATTTTTTAAAAAAATTTTAATTGTTACACAGGTCTCTAGCAATAATTTGGATATTACAGATTGAAAAAATATCACTTAGTCGACGAGTTATGGCCAAAAAACCATATAAACAATATGCTGAAAATCGGCATTTGACTGCAAAGTTCAAAGGTCGATTAAAGAAAAAATTCGAACTAACATAAACAAACGCCGCGATACGGGTCTTCTAATTTAGCCTCTATTTTCACCACTCACTCTCAGAATCGACCTAACTTTCGCTAACCTGAATTTGTTCCACAGTGTTATTGTAGGTGATTCTAATATAGACTTTCGGGATGATAGTGTATCAGTAAATATTATGAAATTGCTTTCGAATTATGATTTTAAAAATTGCCATACCGTAATAACACGCCCTTTATCGGGAAAATCCATTGACAATGTGTTCAGTAACATTTCAAATCAATATTTTGCTGATTCTGTTGAGTGTAATCTGTCTGATCACAATATGATTTCATACAAAATTCAGAGCAGATTTAGAAATCCTACGGATTTTGAAGTAATTCAAAAACATTGTGATTACAATAAGCTAAAAAATATTTTGCAAAACGATGTATCTCGGTTGATAATTCTACGCTAATAACACTTCTTTCAAATGCTTACGTTATTTCTACGGTTGTTACTAAAAGAAAAAAATTAATAAATGACGAAAAAGCACCTTGGATGAACGAAAATTTACAAAAATTAATTTTACTTAAACGGAAATTGTTGAAACGAAGGAGGAAAAGACCGAATACTTTTGATATACAAAGTAGTTAAAGAGAGTAAACAAAGTGATAAAAGTTGCATGAATAGTTATTATCATGATAATATTAGCAGTGTTCAACATGACCCTAAAAAATGTTGGAGGTTTATGTATAAAACTTTAGGAAGAAGCGCTAAAAAGCAAATTAGCTTAAAAAATCCAATGGTACGTTAGTTAAAGATGATTTTGAAAAATGTGAGATTTTTAATAACTATTTTTTACAAGTTCCAAGAACTATTAAGGAACAAATTAATAGCTCTCCAATGGATGCATGCAATAGTCTTAGAGCTCTTAGATACCAGAGCGGGTCTTTTCATTTCCGCTCCACAACAATTGAAAATATTTTGTTGATAATATCCAACCTCTCTCAAAATAAGAGCCCAGGTCATGATAATTTATCTCCAAAAATTTTTGTTGAGTGTAAGGAGGAAATATCACCTAAGTTGTTATGTATCTTTAATGACATCATAAACACATCTGTCTATCCGTCTATGTTGAAAATTTCAAAAATCGTGCCGATACCGAAGCAGTTAACTGCTAACAGCGAGGATAATTATAGGCCTATTGCGTTACTGCCCATAATAGATAAAATTTTTGAGAAACTTATCCATTAGTAACTGTTATCATATATGGAAGATAATAATCTTCTTTACGATTATTCGATCTCGTGGATCATGAAATTATGATTCAAAAGCTTCGATATTATGGAATAATGAGTAGAGAGTTAAGTCTTTTGAAAAGTTATCTGCGTAATTGAAAGCAATTTGTTGAAGTGAATAATTTCAAAAGTTCCCTTGGTATCGTTGAACACGGCATGCCGCAGGGTAGTGTATTGGGCCCCCTATTGTTTACAATTTATCTTAATGACATCATGAATCTTGGGCTATATGGAAAACTATTTATGTACGCAGATGATATAACACTATTTTATCCATACAAATATGAAACCGCACTAAAAGCGTATATGGAAAGAGATGCTGGTTTGATTTTTGAATATTCAAGACTGAACAAATTGGTGGTAAATGCGAAAAAAAACAAAATTGCTACGGTTTAAACCACGTTTCAATAATGATGCTGCAAGATTTAGTATTTATGTGGAAGGTGAAGAAATATTTGAAACTCAGTCAATAAAGTATTTGGGAGTGTATCTACAGCGTAATCTGGCTGGAGTTTGCATATCTAGAATTTAAAATCAAAAATATCATCAGTGATTGGATTGCTATATAAATTTAAGCACAAGTTTAATGAAAGATCTAAGTTGATGGTTTATCAAGCATTAATACAAAGCCACCTTAATTACTTGGTGTTAATATATGGAAACAAAAACAGTACCGATCTACAATCTCTGCCGAGAACACAAAACAGAGCATTAAGAATTATATACAACTTACCATCACTTTACTCAACACTGTCATTGTATAAGGATGTATATAAGAATATTTTGCCTATAAATGGTTTCTACAAAATGCAGTTATTAGTCTTTGTTTTTAAGTCATTGCAAAATATTGGTCACAATACGATACAATTTCCGATGAATCAAACTAGGTTTAGTACGCGAAGCAGGTCGAATTTGAGAACAGTTAGATGTAGATTAGAAGCCACGAAACAGAAAATTGAATACGTAGGAAGTCGTGAATTTAATAACTTGCCACAAAATATAAAAGATATTCAAAGAATTTCAGTTTTTAAAGTAAATTTAAAGAATTATCTGTTACGAAACTTAGAAATGCTTTTAAGGTAAATAAAGAGAACTGAATTGATCTCATTTATATATTTTATATTTATTAATTAATTTATAACATGAACTAAAATAATGGCAACTGCGTCAATAATGTCTTAAGATGCTGAGGCAATTTATAACGTTATTTGAAATAACGTAAATAAATTAATTATTAAAAAAAATTTATTCTATTAATAACACTATAATTAAATTATATATATATGGATTCTATATCATAAAAGATTAAAACATAATTTGGCCTTCCAAGATATTAAATTTTTTTTCCAAAATTTGACTTGTTTTAAAAAATCTGTTTCACTTGGGCCAAAATTAAACAATATACCTCAAGTAGGGCAGTTTGTAGGATTGTTGTTTTACGTTACATAATGCACTTTATTACCGCCAATACTTTTTCTTTTTCTCGAGCAATGTATTGGCGAAAAATTAGGCCAGAATAAGGGTGGAATAGTATGAATTTAACATACAATTATAATTTTTTCAGCTGCGGTTCATAATACCCGTTATGAGTGGAATAAGCTTTGATTTGTTAGATAGTTCCTTTCTCATTTCAAAAAACATCTACATTTCAAAAAATATATGTATATTCTTAAAATCCTTTAATTTTGATATTTTTCTCAATCCTAACCACAAATCAATCAAATGCTAATTAATTTCTTTTACGTCTAGACAACGTCGTTTTAGAAAAAAGTTTTTAATTTTTTTGCTGTTCATCACAGAAAAAGCTACTGTCCACTTTGTGTTTTTTTTGTTGTGGTTGTTGTTGGTGTGGTGTTCATCATGTCTAATGTGCCACAAAATATTTGTGCCAAATTATGCACGATCCCTTTTGGGTAAGGTTCATTTAAAATGCAGCTCATCTAAGCTTCAGTTTGAACTTTTTTCGTGTTGTATTTATTTCATTAGTTAGTTTTTTTTTTTTTTTGGGTAAGCCTTGACCTTAAAAACTGGGAGTCTAATGCAAATGCCCGTAGTTGTTTACCTTTACTTGTTTTCTTTTCTGTTTGTGTTTGCGTGGCCTTCACTATGGATTTAATGATTTTAATGATGGTCAAATTTGCTTAAATTAAATGAAACGAAACAAAAAACGATCAGTGAAAATAGCATTTTTGTCAGTTAAGGTTTTTTCTTTTTAATTTATGCAAATTATTGTTTATTGGTTATTTGTTTTTGTTAGTTAGATTTTAGGAGTTGGTAACGGTTTTCTTTGACTTTTCAGTACGATATTCAAGGACAAAGCGTTGAAGGACCATTAGTTCCTGGAAAAAGTGTCCAGTTTTAGGTTTCTTGCTTAGTCTAATTTTATTTGTTTGACGCTGAATTCTACAAGTATGTGAAATATTTTAAGTCGTCTAACGTAGGTAGAAATATTTGGTGAAAAGACAGCACGGGTGTGAGTGCAGGTCACGCATTTGCTTGAAGTTGATTTGGACAATTTCAGTGCTTCTAGTATTGTTTTGGCTTCTGCCTAAAAAATTTTCGCATTTGGTGGCAATATTCCCTTAATTTGCTTAAAACTAATGTCATTGGCCACGGCAAATCCTTCGGAATTTAATGTTTTTGATCCATCTGTGAAAAGGTATTCCCAATTATCATTTTTATACGTAGAGATCACTTCTATGTATAGCGATTTACAAATATTTGGTGCTGCGTTATTTTTATTAAAACCTAAAAGATTTTTTGGGAAGAGTTTCATCAACAGCCAATGTGGGCGACGGTTTGTATTTTAGAATGCTAACTCTTTGATAATTTGACCACGTTGGCTAGAGTGGAAGGATATTCAAGCTAATTTTTTCTTTTATTTAGTAAAGACGTATTTTTGTGTAGCAATTAGATCTGTTTTTTATAAATGGTCTCATTTTTGAGCCAATGTCCCAAATAATCCCATAAATTCTCAATTGGGTTAATATCAGGGCTTTGAGGAGGCATTTCGATAACCTGTGGACAATTGTACAAAAGACAAGATCTTAGATTGTAGAGTTTCTGCTTGGAGTCGTTGTTTTGGTAAATATACCAATCGTCACCAAGCCTAATTCTTTCAACCGATCTAGCCAATTTTATTTTTTCGAAATTGCAATATACCTTTTGATCTAGAAATCGAACCCCAAACCATCACTTGGCCTCCTTTATGTTTAATACGAGGGCGGCTCAATAAGTCCGTGACTTTTAGAATGAAACACAGTTTTTTTTTGCAAAAAAAAAAATTAGTTTTCAACATAATCTCCTTTTACCTCAATACACTTAGTCCAACGTTTCTCCAATTTTTGTATCCCTTCCAAAAAATAGAATTTTTCGAGGTCCATAAAATAGGCATTTTTGATCAATAATTTCATCGTTAGAGCTAAATCTCTTTCCACCGAGCCATTTCTTTAGGTTTGGAAATAGGAAATAGTCACTGGGGGCTAAATCCGGAGAATATGGCGGATGATGTACCAATTCATATTGCGGTTAAACAACTCTAAACAATCCTTTGAAGTTGTCACACGATTACGTTTATGGTCAATTGAGAGCAAACGCGGCACCCATTTTTCAGACAGCTTTCTTAAACACAACTGATCAGTGAAAATCGAAACCACACTGCCATATGAAATGCCTATTGCATCAACAATCCCACGCACTTTTACTCTTCGATCGGCCAGCGCCATATCGTGCATTTTTTCGACATTTTCAGGTGTACTGACCTCAATTGGCCGTCCAGAACGTTCAGCGTCATTTGTATTTGTGCGACCACGACGAAAGTCAGTAAACCACTTTTTTTACTATTCAAAATGATGGTGCAGAGTCCCCGTAGTATTTTTCAAGTCTTTTCGCAAAAAATAATGTTTGATGAGCACGCGAAATTCACTTGTTTCAATTTAAAAAAAAACCACGAGGTTGCATGTTTTGAACAGCTGTTAAACGCAAAGTAAATAACGGAACTTGCTCAAAATTTTACAGTAGTCTACTAACAGGTGGTACTTGATGGGATCAGTGTTTGAATTTCATATAACTACAAGGGAAGTTCGAAAAGTCACGGACTTATTGATACGCCCTCGTAGTGGATTTTAGATTTTTAGGCATAATTTTTATTTTTTTTTTTGTTATATAAAATTTATGTTTTTTAAAGCTCTTCATTGGGCTTTCTCCCCATGAAGGGTTTTTCATTCACACCGAAGAGTCTGCGATCCTTAGCGAACTGCAAACAATTTTTCTTATTAGCCTTAATTACAATTTTTTTCATCTTCCTTCCAAGTTTCCTTTTCGTAGCACATTTCGAGTGGAGACACTGGCTCCTTTCCAGAAATCTGTCCTGCTAATTTTTGACAACTTTGCAGCACCAAATACCGCATATCAACTTCAGAAAATATTTTATTTGTTACTTGTTTTGCTCTGTTTGCAACATCTTAACAACTTGTTATAGCATTCAACTATTAGTATGAACTAGCTGTAACCCCTTGTGCTTCGCTGCACCCATCGTAACGAAATTAAAATGTTGATTTTTGCTATTTTAGATTTTGCTTTTTGTTTTTTGCGATTTTTTTTTTTTTGCGATTTTAGATTTTGCGATTTTTGTTTCTTGCGATTGTTAATTTGATCGATTCTTGATTTTGGCGATTTTAGTTTTTGTTGCGATTTTGGTTTCTCGCGATCTTCGGTTTTGGCAATTTTTGATTTTTACGAATTTTTATTTTGCCGATTCTTGTTGTTCGCGATTTTCGGTTTTGGCGATTTTTGATTTTGGCAGTTTTTGATTTTGGCAGTCTTTGTTTTTTCCAATTTTTGATTTTTGCGATTTTTGTTTTTGCGATATTTATTTTGGCGATATTCGTTTTTTTTGTGTTTTCATTTTGGCGATTTTTATTATTCGCGATTTTCGGTTTTGGAAATTTTTGATTTTGGCGATTTTTGTTTTTTTGCGATTTTCGTTATTCGCGATTTTCGGTTTTTGGATTTTTTTGACTTATGCTGTTTTAGTTTTGGCGATTTTTGTTAGCGCGATTTTCGGATTTGGCGATATTTGACATTGGCGATTTTTCTTTTTGCGATTTTTGGTTTAGGCGATTTTTGATTTATGATATTCGCGATTTTCGGTTTTGATGATTTTTGTTCTTTTGTAATTTTTGATTTTGACCTTTTTTGTTATACGCGATTTGCTGTTTGGCAATTTTTCACTTTGGTTTGGTAACACTGCGGAACAAAAAAAATAAAAAATCTGCTGCATTTATTTTGTTAATGGTTTTTGTAAACACTTGTATTAGACATACACACTATGCATTTACTTTTTTTGGATTGACTCTGGTTCTCGCAATAAACCGCTATTTAAAAAATGAAGGAGGCTTCATCACATATTTTAGCATAACTCAAGAACGGTTTGTCCGATTTGGTTAAATAGAAACATGAAAACCCACAGCTAAATTACCTCCAAGTACACTACTTTTTAATTAGGACAATAGTTTGGGAAATATTCATAAAGTTTTTCCGAATAAATAATTTTTTTGATGTAAAATTTAAATATTTTTGTTGTTTTGAAATTCATAAAAAATCAAAAACATCAAAATTGCTCTTTTTAATCTAAAAACATAGATATGTTGCAAATAAAACAAGCCATATTTAATTAAAATCGATTTACAAGTTTTGATTTAATTTACAATTTAGTGATGGTATCTCATTTTGATAAAACAATTTCTAAATGAAATTGTGTATGGGATTTCCATCAAGAACAAACATTACTGCAGAAATGATGATGAATGATGCCACATACTATGACTTTAAACATATGGATAATATTTTCATAGCTTTTGATTTAGCAAATATTGATTGGAATTCAATTTACTATATGCTATCTGCTGAAAGTCAGCTTAACTTCTTAGAAAACAAAATTGAACAAATTTTCAATAGGTCGGTTCCGTTGAAAGCTGTAAAAACTAGTTTTAAATTAAAACCATGGTTTAATGGTAATATTAAATCTGCAATTGCTTACAGAGATAGGGCTTATAGTCGTTGGAAACGTTTCAAAACTGATTCACTACATGAAGAATATTGTAACGCACGCAGAGAAGTAAACCGAGCTATTAAGAGTGCTAAATCAACATACTATTCATCTGTCTTCAACTCTGCAATTGGTTCCAAAAAAACATGGAAAAATATACGTGACATTGGTATTGGAAAACCAAGGATAAAAGATACAACGGAAATAGATGTTGAATTACTTAATGAAACTTTCACACGACTGCCTACAGTATCTTTGAATAGTAATTTTTTTAATCAACCTATCACTGAGCAGAGTCAACTATTTAGTTTTAATTGTGTAACACAAGATGATGTATCAAGGAGTTGCCTAGCTGTTAAGTCAAATGCTGTAGGATTTGATAATATTCACCCAAAGTTTTTAAAAGCTATTCTTCCTGTGTTGTTACCATATATCACATTCATATTCAGCAATATCATAATTAAAAGCACTTTTCCTGCTAACTGGAAGTATGCTAAAATAATACCTACACCAAAATCCAGTAATGAGTACCGACCTATTTCTATATTTCTATATTACCATTTCTATCAAAAGTATTTGAGAAGCTACTACATAAGCAAATGTACGATTACATAAATAGAAATTGCTTACTTACAAGCAGACAGTCAGGTTTTCGGCCTAAGCATAGTTGCGTAACTGCGCTTATTGATGTCACGGAGGAAATACGGAGTAATATTGATGCTGGTTTCATGTCATTTCTTGTTTTATTAGATCACTCTAAGGCATTTGACATGGTTGATCGTGGAATTCTTTGTATGAAACTGCAAACTTTGTTTAAATTTTCTTTGTCGTCCACTCGATTAATTGCGTCCTACTTATTGGATCGTAAACAGTCAGTCTTTGCTAATAAAAAAATATCACGACCACTGCCAATATCGAAAGGTGTTCCTCAAGGATCAATCCTTGGTCCTCTTCTTTTTACAATATACGTCAACGATTTACCAGAGCAACTAATGTACAGCAGCGTTCATATCTATGCTGATGATGTTCAATTATATATATGTAATAACAACAAAAATATTAATGATTGCTTAAGTAAACTAAATGAGGATTTACACCGTGTTTTTCTGTGGGCTTCATCCAATGGTCTTTGCTTGAATCCCAGCAAATCTAAGTGTCTGGTGATTAATCCAAAATCCAAGAAATCAACTTTTGAACCAGAAGTTATACTAAACAATCAAGCAATTGAGATTGTAAGAACTACAAAGAATCTTGGTATAATTTTTAATAATAATCTTACATGGACTGATCACATAAACACAGCTGCTGGAAAAACATATGCTATGCTACGAATTCTGTGGAAAACACAATACTTTACACCGGTTAAGATTCGGTTATTACTTGCAAAAACATATATAATGCCAACTTTGTTATACGGATGTGAAGTTTTTTCGAGCTGTGATTATACGAGTTACAATAAATTGGAGAAAGCTTATAACGCCATACTAAGGTATGTTTACGGCCTGAAGAAGTATGATCATATTACACCAGTTTCAAAAAAAATGTATGGAGTTAGTTTCAGTGATTTACTAAAAATACGTACCTTGACTTTATTACATAAAATTGTATATACCCGTGAACCTTCTTATCTTTTTAATAGAATATCGTTCACTCGATCTCGCAGAACAAATGATTTAATACCAATTAGACATCGAACACAAACATCTGAATGGCAGTTTTTTATTAATTCAATTCGTCTTTGGAACTTGCTACCTTCAAACATTCAGTTCATAAGCAACGCAATGCAATTTAAAATGGCCCTCTTTAATTTCTATAATTAATTGGTTTTCTATTTTCAATCGCTTTTAAATAACTAATTTTTACATTAAACTTTTTTATAATTATTTTATTTTGTTATTATATTTTTTATTACTTTTAATTGTTATTACACACAATGTTAAATTTCCTTACTACTATGTACCTAGTACTAATCCTGTACTTTAATTATAAGATTTTATGTCTTGTTGTATGGGAATTCGAAATAAATAAATAATAATAATAATAATAAAAGTTAATAATATTGAACAAAATTTATTCTAGAAATTTTTATCAAAATGAGACACCATCACTAAATTATAAATTATATAAAAACTTTTTAATTTTAACTAAATATGGCTTGTTTTATTTGCAACATATCTATGTTTTTAACCTAAGATTAAAAAGAGCAATTTTGATTTTTTGATTTTTTATGAATTTTAAAACAACAAAAATATTTAAAGTTTACATAAAAAAAAACCGATAGCCTCAGCTGCTAGTGTTTTATTTTCTTAGTTATAATTTTAATTATAATTAAAATGTTGTAAATAAATAAATAAAAATAAATAAAAAATATTTATTCCGAAAATCTTTATGAATATTTCCGAAACTATTGCCCTAATTAAAAAATAGTGTAGATATAACTTGGAGGTAATTTAGCAGTGGATCTTCATATTTTTTATTTAACCAAATCGGAAAAACCGTTCTTGAGTTATGCTAAAATATGCGGTGAAGCCTCCTTCATTTTTTAAATAGCGGTTTATCGCGAGAACCAGAGTCAATCCGCAAAAAGTGAATTATAGACTTAGGTCTTTATCAGCATATGTAGCAAAATTGACTAACAATCTCTATGCCGCAGAATTAGTGTTGCCCTGTGTAATTAATGTACTTGTAAAATGTTTCATAGACCGCCTATTTTTTATCTGACTACTCGTATTAATATACGATGAACTCTTACAAAGTGTCAAGGGTTTTCCTTTTATAGTACTCCAGTTATATGATATATATTTACTTTGTATGCATGGTGCCACGCCCATTGTTCCGATCCCGCCCATTTTTCGCGACACTTATTCACTTATATGAAAATTAAATGTTAAAAATTCATTTTATATGGGAGGTGCCAGGCCCACTTGAAAAAATCCAAAAAAAAATATAGCCTATTTTTCCTTCCGGATAGGCAGTTACCTACTGTAAAAATATCACGACGATCGGTCCAGTGGTGTAGTTTCATATAAATTACAAACAAAGAAACAAACAAACAAACATATAAAATTACATTTTTATATACTAGCAAATTTCAGCGCTCGAAATTCGAGTGCAATTTTTATGCAGCTTTCGCTTTTGCCAATTTGCAAACCAACACTTTTATGGTTTACTATTATTGTGAATGAAAATAACAAACTCATTAACAAATACACTGACAAATTTAATAAAACACACATAGCATATGTATATTTTTATGTATGTGTTAGTAGTAACTTTAATGCAATTTACTCAAAATAAGGAAAAAAAATTTAAAAATCTGTAAATCTGCAAAATGGCTAAAAAGAAATACCTATCAAATAATATGCTTTTGGTCAAAATCAGGATAAAACTGTAGAACAAAACATCGGTCACAAGAAATCGCTTAGCCTATTAATATTACAGATAAGATGGTGGAATTGATTCTGTTTACTAGTTGTACAATCTCTCTTATAGGTTTTCTAAGTAATTCTTAAACAAATTTTCCTACTTCATATCCAAAACGACGGACTATGAGATAAGAATACTTCTAGAAAAACTGTGTATTTTGCGAAGAATGCAAGCAACAACAAAATATGGGTTTTCACTAACAGTACATTTCTTAATTAACAATTACAAAAATACAATTGTTTCACAATTATAAAGTCATCAAGGCTTTCAGGCGAAAATTAAAGAAATGTCAATATTTATGGAATAAAGATTATTGTATATACTCTAATCTCTTATTGTAAACATCTCCAATCTGTTTTTTCATACTAATAAAACAAGGCAGTTAATTGTGTTGTGGTATATTTTTTGCCACTCTTCGTTGAGAATGGTTATTAAAATTGCAGTTGCTTCAAATGGTCGATTATCTCTATACACTGGTTGTGTCAAGATGCCCCACATAACACTCCAAAATTGTTTTGTCAAAAACCCACTGTATTGTTTCTCGGCTACCATGGATCCTACCATTATCCGGTTGAAAACTCCACCGTGAGTCACATGTTTATAGTCTGTGCTCTTCCTCCATCTAAGTTCGACTTCTTTCATTCGAAAATCTGATTCAATATATACTTATAAATCAAAGTAGATGAAAATACAACTTACCCTTTCCCAATCGATATACTTTTATATTCTTAATAACAAAATTAACTACAGCTTCTTTGACGCGCTTTGTTATTTTAGGAATTTGTTTCTGCTTCTTAAATTGTTTGCGCTCACCAACCAATTACTAACGTGGACGATTTGCTTGATTTGCGTGAAATACGAGTCTCAGTGCTCAAATTAAGCTTTCGTTTGGTGCAACTCAAAGAATAAATATATAAATATGCCTCCCGGTTTCTTTCATTGTTACTCCGCGATCGTATTAAGCGATAATTTAACCTTGCTCAAATTCAGAAAGTTTCGTACCTCGTGGCATTTAAAAAAATTTTAAATGTTCATTAACTTTGGACACTGAAATGACACTGCAGGCTATGATTTTAGTAAGTAGCCTATAAATGTTCCGTTAGTCCAGAATAGTTCATCTCTTGCTGTCTGCAGGAGTGAGTGACCTTAAAAATTTAAATTGTTTTTTTCAGGGTGGTACTTCAATTTCAACTGGTTATCAAAAACTTGTCTCAGAAACTGATCTTCAATAAGTGAAAAACAGATTAGTAACTCTGATCTCTAAGATGGCATAAATTTACTAAACCCTTAAGAGCATATTGGTTCTTCACATAAACTTATGTATTTACTTCTATGCCTCGGGGAAAGTAAAAATACAATTTAAGTGAATAGTAATTTTTTAAATCCACATACTCACATATCAATCACGGGATATGGTAATGTGGTTAGAATTGATTGTCGGCCTGCTACTTGCATGCCAAACTCAAATCAAATCCCCATCAAGAACCAAGCAAAGATAACAGCAGTAGAAAAAATTGCACCCAAAAAAAAAGCCATAACAAAAAATTAAGAAGATGCAAAGCGTAAATTACAGTCATCAAATTAAAAATTTAAATTCAAATAAGACGAAAATAAGGAAACCATGAAAACTAAAAACAGTAGTATCCTGACAGTAGCTACAGCAACAGAAAAAAAACATTAAACAATTTGGATGCGGTTACTTTCCAAACACAACAATCCAATGTGGATACTTGGTTAATATAAAAATCACAGTCTTGTCTTAAGTTTTTTTTTCCAGTTCTTTTTTTAGAGAAGAATATTCATTAGACAATTGAAGTTGTGTTGTTTTTAAAGATTTTGTGGTATATTTGCGTCTTGCTACTTCATTGATTGTAGTTCGGCAGTAGCAGTAACAGTAGTAGTAAATGAAAGACGTCATAATAATTTAAAACTCTCATGTGGTCATATCCACCTTACTTGGATACTTACCTCATCATGAGGCAAGCATCACAAGGCCAAGTACAGGAAAAAAAAGCATGCATATAACAGCTACTTAATGATATGCCACACAGTTAATTTTGTTATTTTTATTTTTTTCCGCTTTGTATCCTCTTTACCTAAAGCCTGAGAAAATTTTCTTTTCTTAATTTGTTGTTTTTTTTTTTATTTGCCACTTCTTGATTTTGTTCTGATGCTGATTTCTGATGGAAGTGATTTATTTAATGTTTAACTTCTTGTATGCGGTAAGATATAAACTACATATTATGGTGGGACATCATTGATGACCGATTTCTATTAGTCTCTCTCTTTTTGTTTATTTTCATTCTACCAGCTTAGCGATTATTGAGGTTTCTTTATGCATAAGGTCAAGGTGACCAGAGTTTTGCCAGCAAATGAAATTTATAGTGTTAATATTTGTTCCGATTTCTATTTCATTATATAAATAGAGTTAACGTTAAAAGTTCCAATTAGTTCAACATAGTTAGGATTATGTGGTTGGCGCTTAACTTAATACAGAGTAAATGCCACTGTCATTTAGCCAATCATCTCAATTGTTGAGAAATTGTTTTGCTTGTAAGGGTAGAGGATTACTGGTAGGTCGAAGGTGTCACCATTTTGATGGTGTAGTTACGAGCTTTAATTCGAATTAAAAAGAAGTCTTTCGAAACACATTTTCAGTTCAATTAATTTGTGGATATCTTGAAAACATATATTCTGAATACTTATATTGAATTTTTTCTTCAAAGAACGAAGTTGTTTTCGAACTTACAGAAAATAAATTTATCTGGAATGAGTATATTAGACCGATCTGGCTATATTTCTGATCACTGAAACAGTGGTGGAGTCAGCAATCAGCCGATGAAAGACATAAGTCATATGGATTTACGTACGTGCCTGTCTTGTCGACTTAACCACACGGTGTTTTAAGGTGAGATACAAGGCGTCCACAGGCGCCCCTTCCTTAGATGCTAGCAAGCTAGGACAGATGATTTGGCATACTCTCCTCGCTTTGCTATTGGGTTGGCCCGATCTAAAAGCCGTCTACTCTATGGGTCGTAGAACCCGGTTGAACGGAACTCCACATCGAACTGTGTTCTTACCGCGATTTTGGGCTACCACAGCCACCACGAAACTCCCCGAGGTGCCCTTCCCAAAAAAGCTATTTAAGGGTACAGCACTTTGTTGTCGGTCATAAGAAGCACTTGCAAAAACACATAACTTCAATAACCGCACATTTGTCTACTAAGTTCGTTCTTACTAGCTGTTATTATCAGTTGGACCTGATATATACAACGTTCCGTACCAACTTTTCAATCGATATCCGTCTCATCCGCGAAACGTTGTATTGTCAAACGACTCAAGCGGTCTTGGACTCGTCTTCCATCCGGCCCTCTTGCCTACTAATTCTACCGTACTGGTACTAGCTCACCCATTCACATCTTAGAATTTTTCGACTCATGCCTTCATCCGTCTACTACGCTCCGAACTGACTAATCGGCGCCATCATGCTAGATGATGCTTACGTCAACGTTCGGTACTTCGCTTTTAAACTGGTCTCCGATGCGTCTTGGATGCTGTATTAACATGTGCACCTGCCTCAAACGCCTTTGACTCGTCTTCGACCCACACTCTCGCTCAAATTCCTCCGTCATGATATCTTGTCAGGATCACTGACGCACCCACACAGGGCCTTTTTTTCGCTCATGTAACATCTTTACCAACATTTACACCTTGGGATACCAACACAATTATGGGGTGTGACAACCATTTCATTTGGTAGGTTTTGACATCTCCAGTTTTATGTTTTTGCTTGTGCTGCCTCTGACTTTGACAACGCTGTAAGGTGACCTTGGGCTCAATAGCTCACCCGTGGTACCTATTTATAGCCTAAGGTAAGGCTTCGTTGGCAGTCTGGCCACATACTAGCCGCTACCAAGTTATTCCCCAAATAGAATAGTACTTGGTGGACCTGACCTTAACCTTTAGCCGCTAGGAATAATCACCATAATTAACTGGCTTTGGCTAGCGTTGCCCGGGAGCACCTTTTGGAGGCAGGTTATAGGCATGGGCGAAGTACCAACCGTCACTGGCGAACCAGCAACTTTATGATACAACTTTGCTCCCTGCCGGTAAGAGACAAAAAAGCATTTTGTCCTGATGAGTTTCACATGGGCAAACTCACACAATATTTTCTTAAATCAACTTTATAACCATTCCAAGAAAAGCCGTGCAGAACTTTGCACTGCTTATAGGATTATCGACCTAATAATTTATGCCCTTAAAATATTCATCAAAATAATTCACGCCAGAATATATAGAAATGTGAAAAGATAATTGGTGCATCTCAGTTCAGTTTAAAAGGAGGAAGTAGCACCCCAGCAAATAACTTCATTCTATACAGATACTGGTTAAGAAATGCAGAAATTTACAGAAGGACGTTTCTTATGCTTGATTGAATACGAAAAAGCGTTCGGGACGGTGCAACATGTTAAACTGATGGAAATTCTTATATCCACCGGCGTAGACCACAAGGAAATCCGATGTATTAGGAGCCTGTATTGGCATCAAGCAGCACAAGTTAATGTCAAAAAAGGCATGTCACAAAATATCGTAATTTCAGACAAGGCCGTTTACTGTCCCCATTATTATTTAATATCTACACCGAAAGAATCTTCCAGGAATCCATGAGCAATATTAGAAAATGTATCTATATAAAAGCCGTGTTCCTCAACAATATTAGATACGCTTATAACACTACCTTACTGGCAGAAAGAATATATGAGTTCCAAGATCGACTAGCCAAACTAACTGTATACAGTGAAACATAAGGCCTGAGGATTGATATAAAGAAGACGATATATGTTATTGTGAGTAGAAATAGTCACAACACAACCATCTTAAAGATGTTTTGAAAAGTAAAAAAAAATGCCGTATTGATATGGCAAGGGAAGCATCTCGAAACAGAACTATGATTCGTCAAGATATAAAGAAGCTGTAAACCTTTGAAATGTGTAATTACCTTTAATACCATGGATCCACTTTATATCGAAATCGAAGTGCTGAGAAAAATACCGCAGCGTCGTTCATTAAACACATCATTTACGTCAAAACGACACATAAATTCTTGAACTCTAGTTTATCCAGTATACAATAAAGATTTTTTACCAAGACAGAGCATCTGCAAATCGTCAAGTTCTCCGTAGTGACCAGTAATCACCCCGCTGAGTCTATGACAATCTTTTCTTACGGAGTGACATTAAATAGCGTGCCACCTTGAGGCTGTATTTTGGCCACAACCTTTTGGGAATAGTACAGGTTATTCCCATCTATAAAACTTATAATGGTCCTCACCGGGAGGTATAGCAAGTTCTATCGGAATTCTTCGAACGGAAAAATATTAACTTGGTCACTCTACAATCAGAGGGAGTAATATTTCAAATGACCATATTACTGTGTCCAAAAATGCATTGACTAAACCATGCAGTTAGGAGTTCTTCAGTTCATGGAGTAAGAATTGTAAGAATAGTTAATCTGATACATGGCCTTCAGCTTCAGTCCCCACATACAGAAAACGGATTAATTGTTACAACCGAGAGATGCCTCGGATCCTTTGTCATGTCCAATTGCAGTGTAGGTACACAATACTCTTATTTCGTAAACTTAGTTTTTATTTTAGCTATTGCTGTCTCAACATGGATGAACTCATTATGGTATTGGAAAAACTAAGTCCACGTCTTCAAAGTTCAACAGTACCGGCATTAATAGAATTATCTATCACACTTTGGATTCAAACTACTGATACATTTCAAGGTGTTATAGGTAAGGATTTGTAATTGGCTATATTCAATCTTTACCTAATCGACACTGTATTTCTTTTTTTACTTTTTCTGGCTATGGATTGGAGTCATTTCTAATACCCCCTTATAAATATGTAACGGCTGGAACGGTGAAGCACAAATCTAATAAAAAAACACGCTTCATGTCCCAATGTTGTGGAAAGAACAATTGGTGTATTGAAGATCAGGTTTGGATGTCTGCTAGGCACATTATTATATAACCCATAAAAGCTCATATATGCAGAGAGTACAACATAGACTGCGAAGAAGAGCTAGCGTGCAATGATAATGAAGGTGATAAAGACGGTGTCGAGGAGTTTTCCCTAGGGAGCATGTTATTAACATTGCCAAACGCTCAAGGGATAATCTTGCTGCTTAGCTGAACTAAATTATTAAAAGTATTTTTTATTTATAAAGGGTCCGCCAAATAACTTTTTTTTTTTGAAAATGCTATAAAAAAAAACTACTGAATATTATCTCAAATTTCTTTTTTATTTGACAGTACAATCCTTCCGGTTAATAATAGAAAATAATTTCATTCAAATGGCTGCCTCGGCTGGCCATGCAGTAGCCTACACGATAGGCCCAATTTTTAAGCCCATTATTAATGGCGTAACACTTATCTTTGAGGGCACCACACAAATAATAGTCCAACGGTGTCAAATCGCAGCTCCGAGGTGGCCAAACGACATCAGTTCAGCGGCTGATAATGCGATCTTCAAAAACAGGGCGCAAAACATCGAGTGTAGCTTCGGCTGTGTGGCACGTAGCGCCGTCCTGTTGAAACCAAATGTTGCCAATATCCTCCTCTTCAATTTTTGTGAACAAAAATTCGTTCAACATGGTCATTGACTGTAACGGCCACTCCTTGCTCATTTTCGAAGAAAAATGGCCCAATTATGCCTCTGGACCAAAATCCGCAACAAACAGTCACTCGTTTTGGGTGTAGCAGCTTTTCAATGTATGTGTGCGGGCTTTCTGTGCCCCAAATGCGACAAACTTGCTTGTTTACATACCCGCCAAGATCAAAATGAGCTTCATCTGAAAATATGATTTTTTTTTTTTGGCAAAATCGGCATCTTCTGTAAGTCGATCGCAGGCCCACTTAGCGAAGCGAAAACGCATTGAAGGGTCAGTTGGCTTCAACTCTTCAACCAATTGGACTTTGTATGGCATCATACCAAGGTCTTTATGCAAAATTCGTCTCAATGATGCCTCCGAAATGTTCAATTCTTGAGAACGACGGTGAATTGATGTTGATGGCGCTTCACGCACACTTTCTGCCACAACAGCAATATTCTCGGGTGTACGCACTGTTTTTGGCCTTTCACGCATTGGTTTATCGATGAGGATGCCAGTTTCTTTCACTTTTTTCTTCTTCCAAAATCCGTACGCAATTTTCGCACACATTCTGCAACATTACCATGATTTTCAAAGTAATGTCGCAATATTTCCCAGCGTTGTTCAAGCGTATACAGAACCATATTCGTTCAGCGGAAGGATAAAACTAATTATCTGTGAAATCAGACATCAGCTAAGTGTTACCATTCACGAAATAAGCACTAGTTGAAAAAAAAAAAACGTTAGATGGCGGAACCTTTATTTAACTTCAATTTATTTAATAAAATAAGCTAAATAAAACATTTAATGTAATAAGGAAGTTGTTTTCTTTGGTATCAGTTGTTAAGGAATTATTATACCCTATACCACTATGTGGTTTGGGTATAATGACTTTGTGCTGCTGTTTGTAACAACCAATAATATTTGACCTACATCCATCTTTAATTATACCGATCGAATCAGAATCACTATCTGATTCGATTAAACGATGTCCGTCCGTCCGTCCGTCCGTCTGTGTGTCCATGTAAAGCTTGTAATCAAACTGCAGGTCGCAAATATGAATATATTTTGATGAAATTTGGTATTTAATCTTTTACCGGCCATGGGATGAACGCTATTGAAAGTGGTGAGAATCGGTCCATGTTCAGACCTAGCCCCCATATAAATGACCCCTATGAAATCGACATAAATTGCCATAAGATCCAAATTGTCGTATAGATCTTAGTCAAATTGGGTTTGTATGTATATATTACATCCACTAATCAGTAGTCTAAAAATGATCCTTATTCGACAACTCTTAGTCATAGGCCCCATAGAGCTGCTTCCCGATCTTTACTTAAATCTATCAAAAAACAAAAATATTGCACTGATTCTTCTCAAATTTTGTGTGTATATATTTTTGCAAAATACAAGAGACTTTACCAAACATGGTCAGGATCGGTCCATTTTTGGGCCTAGTCCCCATATATATATAGCATCCGATATGAACTTTTTCATATCTGCAGCCGAAAAACTTAATAAAAATCCCACTCAAATTTGGTTTATGCTTATTTTCTATATCCAGTTAGTTGGGCCTGAGAGATAGGGTCTCTAAACGCATGGTGTAGGGTATCGTATAGTCGGTCTAGACCGATTATAATTTTCTTACTTGTTTTTTTGATAGATTTAAGTGAAGATCGGGAAGCAGCTCTATATGGGGCCTATGTCTAAAAATTGTCCTATAGGGACTAGTTTTGGACTACTCATTAATGGATATAATAAACACATACAAACCCAATTTGATTGAGATCTATATAATAAGTTGGATCTTATGGCAATTTATGTTTATTTAATATGGGTCATTTTTATGGGGACTATGTCTGTACATGGACCGATTTTCACCAAAAGCGTTCATCATATGACCGATAAAAGCTTATATATCGAATTTCATTACAGTATATTCATATTTGCGACCTGTAGTTTGATTACAAAGTTTACATGAACACACAGACGGGCAGACGGACGGACATCGCTAAAACGACTTAGAAAGTGATTCTGAGAAGATCGGTATAATAAAAGATGGGTCTAGGTCAAATATTTTTGGTAGTTACAAACAGCAGTACAAAGTCATTATACCCAAACCACATAGATTAGATTTGTCGACTATCTTTAACGTGTACTTAGTGAACCACTCGGATCGTTAAAATTTGCAGAATCGCACTACAGGTTCCAGGTTATTTATTTGCACGTCCTCCCATATCTATGTATCGCTAATACTGGCTTCGGCAGAATTTTCATATACGTGACGAGTGCCATACAGTGCGTTGAATTTGTGTTGCTAAATCACGAATCGCTACCGAAATCAAATCACGAAGGGAATTACTAATTATTTGCAATATGGAAATCGACACTATGCACCTTCACATTTACCCAAATGTGATCTGGTTTTGTTAGCTATGTATAACAATGCATACCATGAAAAAACTCGTGCCATATAGACTGAATAACATCTTTACGTTCTTGCTGTATAGGGTTGTCAAATAAATTTCAAATTCAAATAATGGGTATTTCTTGATAAATAATTTTAAACTTTTTTTACACTTTTAAATTAAATTATCACTTAATATTTAATTTTACCCTGTACCACTATGTGGGTAAGGTATAATGACTTTGTGCTGATGTTTGTAACTAAAAAAAATATTTGGTCTAGACCCATGTTTTAATATACTGATCGAGTCAGAATCACTTTCTGAGTGGATTTCGTGAGGTTCATCTGCCCGTCTGTGTGTCCATGCAAACCTTGAAATCAAACTACAGGTCGCAAATATATATGTATATATATATATATATATATATATATATATATATATATATATATATATATATATATATATTGATGAAATTTAGTATATAAGCTTCTATCGGCCATAGGATGAAACACTATTGAAATTGGTCCATGTTCAGACATAGTCCCCATACAAATGACCCCTATGAAATCTACATAAATTGTCATAACATCCAAATTATCATATACATCTCGGTCAAATTGGGTTTGTATATGTTTTTTATATCCATTTATCTGTAGTCCAAAAATAAACCCTATAGGATAATTCTTAGTCATAGCCCCCATATTAAGCTGTTTCCCGATCTTCACCTAAATCTATCAAAAAACAAAAAATTGCACAGATATTTCTCAACTTTGGTTTTTATATGTTTGTGCAAAATACAAGTGACTTTACCAAATATGGTTAGGATCTGTCCATTTTTCGACAGAGTCACCATATATATGTATATAGCGTCATGAACTTTTCAATACCTACAGCCAAAATAATGAATAACAATACCACTAAATCGAATTAATTGTACCTAAGAGATAGGATCTCTAAACGCATGGTATATGTTATCGTATAGGTGGCCTAAACCGGTTATAATTTACTGACTTGTTTTATTTAATTTTATGTGACATATGACAAACTAAATCAACAAATTCGGCTTTGCTAAACATATTCTTTGTTGTTTTTCTCTGGTATTCTCACCAGAGTTTAAGTCAAGCAATTTCCTTTCGAGTAGAAAAGGCAAAATATTTTAATAATTCGTATCAGAAATAATTTGTTGCAATATCTGTAAAAATATTTTCGATTTGAATTATGTATGTTGTTAAAATGGAATCAGTAGTTACATCGCAAATAATTATGAATGACGCATATTATTGTTGGTTTTATGAAGTTGCCTCAACTAAATTAATTTAGTAATTAGTAAAAAGACATTGATTGGTAAAAGGTATTCTAATTTTGTTGATGCAGATACCTTTATTTTAAATGAATTGTGTTTATGCGATAGTTATAATTGAATATCTATTGCATGTTAAAAAATTAAAAAATACAATAAAAATTCTTATTACTTTATTTAATTTTTCTAATTGTAACCGAATTCTAACACATCTTTTTTTTGTGTGCAGGATGATCCAAACCCTTTCAACAATAAATGATAGGCGTTATTGGCTTTCTTCATTCTCTCCTCGGAGGTCTTGTTCCAGACCAGTTTATTATTCAATATCAATGTTGCATGTCTTTTTTTATTATTATTATTTCAAAATATAATTTAATTACAAAAATTTATAATATTTTGCCCCAGCGCCGGTAAAGGCTTGATAGAGGATAGTAAGGCAACTAATATTTACAGTTTTCTTATAACAATACACTTTTCTATATGTTATTTAAAAAGAAAACATTAGTTGTGTAAAATTGTTTAAAAAAAAGAAAAAAAAAATAGAATAAAAGAGTAACAAGTTAAATAATCCAAGATGTAAGAAGTATTTCGACATTTTCCAACAAATATTTTTTCAATTGATTTTTTAAATCATCAGGTAATTGATTAAACTACATGGGCCCAGAATAACTGACACGTTGTTTGGTTAACTCTAGACGACATCTCGTAACGTTTAAATTCAAAGCCTGCCTTGTAATCCTGTGAGTGTATGATACATTCTGTTGAAATTGTATAGTATGAGAACCAAAACATTTTAAACATTTGAAAACATATGTTAACAGCTTTTGTTGTATAAACCATTTACTGGGAGTGTTGTTTTAGCATAATTCTTGAAAAGATTTATTGTACTAAACCGCAGCGGAAGATTGAATACGATTTTTATACCCTATACCACTATGTGGTTTGGGTATAATGACTTTGTGCTGCTGTTTGTAACAACCAAAAATATTTGACCTAGACCCATCTTTAATTATACCGATCGAATCAGAATCACTTTTTGAGTTGATTTAACAATGTCCGTCCGTCCGTCCGTCCGTCCGTCTGTGTGTCCATGTAAACATTGTAATCAAACTGCAGGTCGGAAATATGAATATATTTTGATGAAATTTGGTATATAAGCTTTTATCGGCCATGGGATGAACGGTATTGAAATTAGTGAGAATCGGTCCATGTTCAGACCTAGCCCCCATACAAATTACCCCTATGAAATCGACATAAATTGCCATAAGATCCAAATTGTCATATAGATCTTACTCAAATTGGGTTTGTATGCGTTCATTACATCCATTAAAGAGTAGTCCAAAAATGATCCCTTTGGCCCCATATAGACTGCTTCCCGATCTTCACTAAAATCTATTAAAAACAAAAATAATGCACTGATTCTTCTCAAATTTTGTTTGTATATATTTTTGCAAAATACAAGAGGCTTTACCAAACATGATCAGGATTGGTCCATTTTTGGGCCTAGTCCCCATATAGATATAGCATCCGATATGAACTTCTTCATATCTGCAGCCAAAAAAATTGATAAAAATCCCACTCAAATTTGGTTTTTGCTTATTTTCTATGTCCAGTTAGTTGCGCCTAAGAGATAGGGTTTCTAAACGCATGGTATAGGGTATCGTATAGTCGGTCTAGACCGACTATAATTTTCTTACTTGTTATACTTTATTTTGGGCTGACTGTAAAGATTTCAATGCAGAGCTTGTATTGCATCCATAAATTATCGGAAGATACGTCAAATGAGAGTGATCCAAGGATTGATAAAGTAACATTTTGGTTTTAACATCTAACTTGTTTTTAAATTTATAAAGAATTCCGATTCCTGAAGATATGTTCGATTTCATACTGTTTATGTGATTTTCCCACATAATGTTCTGATTCATGTTAATACCAAGATATTTAACGCTCTCAGACTCATTTATTATTTTACCATCAATATGCATGCTCAAATTTAGATCAGTACTTAGCATATATAGTCTATATTTTACAACTTTAGTTTTGTTTGCATTTAGAATTAATTTACTTAGTCTTAAAAATTCTGACAAAATCGTCGCATCATATTCTATTTGCGTCTGCAGCACCTGCTGATACTTATAATTGTAAAACAGTCATATATCGTCAGCAAACATAAACAACTTTCCGTTAAACTTTGTTTTTGATGTCATTAATAAAAATTTTGCATTCACCAACTTGAACATACTGCCATCTGTTTTTTAAATAATCTTCAAACAATAAAATTGATTTTTGAGAAAATCCAAAAATTTCCAGTTTTTTGATAAAAATTTTATGGTCCACCAGATCAAATGCTTTGGACAAATCAAAAAATACTTCAGTTATTCCTTTATACCCAGAATCTAGTCCGTTACAAATGTAATCAACCACATTAATAACAGCTTCATCCGTACCTGCGCCTTTCTTAAATCAGTACTGCCGATCAAATAAGATCTTATTATATTCCAAATAGTATGTTAGTTGCAAATATAAGTTTTTCAAATATTTTATCAATAATCGAAAGCATGGAGATTGGTCTATAATTTTCAATTTTACTAATACCTAGAGATTTTGGAATGGGAATAATTTTGTGTACTTTTAAGACCGAAGGATAGTTTGCCTCAATAATCACTTTGGTTTTTAGTTGAAAAGAAGAGTTTTTTGAATTTTTAGATAGCACTTCATAAATATCAAGCGAAATTCCAGTGAAGTTAGTCAGATCACTGTTGTTAATTTACACCTGTTATAAAACCGAAAAGCATCCATCGTATTGATTTAAAATTTTTATAATTCATTTCGAACATTGACGAAATCAAAATTAGGGTGTTCATAAATAAATATTGTATATTCTTTATCCACATATAGGGATGTATATCTAAGTCGGCTTCATCTGGAACATGAGCAACATCGGTCTAGTGGTGATTTAGCTATGTCCGTCTTCCGATATGTACCTGTAAATTGTGTAGTTGGTTTAGACTGAATTTTGTTTCTTTTTAATTTATTTTTTATTTTTTTTTTAAATCAAAAATCAAGTAAAAATCCGTTTTATATAAAATTACTGCGTCATAAGTTGACAATTTTCGGGCATATAATGTAAGTTATGACATTTTAGTTTAGCATCTTTTTTAACTCTGAAAGCCACCATCAAAACTAAGATTAACCAACACGAGTGGTCAGCCTAAATATATTTTCTGAAAGAACAACAAATACTATCAACAACTACAGCAGCAACTATATGCTGAAAGAATTTTTTCATATTGTTTTTTCTTTTTGAAAAACAAGTAAAAATTCTCAGCATACGCAAATGTTGAAAGACCAGAAGCCATTCATTTAAGTAATTACAATTAATAAAAGGGAGTTACTCACTTAACCAAGGAATGATCTACGGCTTTAACGCTTTTATTTAGCTGCCGTTCAGTTCGATTGATAAACAGTGTTGCCACTCATGTTAGGACTATGCACGTTAACCTACTTTCAGTTGTTAAATTTATGGCAACTCTACCCAAGTTTTTTTTTGCTTCAATGCCCAGTGTGATTTGGATGTGACCATTTTTTCGACTGTAGCTTTTCCGTAAACTGAAATTTTTACGGCTTTAACGCTTTTATTTAGCTGCCGTTCAGTTCAATTGATAAACAGTGTTGCCACTCATGTTAGGACTATGCACGTTAACCTACCTTCAGTTGTAAAATTTATGGCAACTCTACCCAAGTTTTTTTTTGCTTCAATGCCCAGTGTGATTTGGATGTGACCATTTTTCGACTGTAGCTTTTCCGTAAACTGAAATTTCTACGACTTTAACGCTTTTATTTAGCTGCCGTTCAGTTCGATTGATAAACAGTGTTGCCACTCATGTTAGGACTATGCACGTTAACCTAATTTCAGTTGTTAAATTTATGGCAACTCTACCCAAGTTTTTTTTTGCTTCAATGCCCAGTGTGATTTGGATGTGACCATTTTTTCGACTGTAGCTTTTCCGTAAACTGAAATTTCAGTTTTATTTTATTCAAGATCCATCTATTGATCAGATAGCGATTTATTAATTTCTCGTTTACCTATGGCGTTGTATTTGATGTACAATTTTTGTATTTATCATGAATTGTTGGAAAACTTTACTTACCGTAAAATTTTTCATTTGAGCTCTAAATGATATTTTCTATATTCTGCTTTGTTAACTGATCTTATCTAGACATAGCCGTGGTTATATTGAAGAAGTTCTTTTAAACACCTACAAGTGTTCATAAATTAGTTTGGCAATCCCTCCATATCTAAGAAAACTGGCAACATTTGATAATAACTTCGAAATTATAGACTTATAAGTATAACGAATTTCGTTACACCATATGATCGTTTATAATTTCTGCTCTAAAATTACGAAATTAAACAATGAATCGACTTTTTGACTTTCTGGCTCATTAATTTCCCTCGTGTTTCTTGTCTGCTGACTGAAGTGATCATCTTGTGGTTATGGATATGCAAAAACAGTTCTAAGAATATTAAAAATCGTTCACATCAACTGCACATATTTTATGTCTGTTGTATATTCTGCATGCTAGTTGCATTTGAAAGTTCAGTAAGTTACCAACTAACCGAACCAACCAACCAATCAATCTCTTTTATTATAGGTTTCGCTTAAAGAAGTTTGTAGTTTAAGTGATAATGTTTTATGCGTTAGTTATCTTCAGTATCATCAGTCAGTTGCTATTGTACGCTTACGACTTTGTTGTTTTTAAGGATCCACTAAAAAAAATTGCTGCTGCTTGGAGGCTCATTATTGTTAGTAATATGTGTAATGAATTTGAATTATGAAGCAATCAAACTAATCAATATGGTGTCCTTTGTAAAATGGCTTTAAGGCAGAGCGTGAGAATACTTTTGGGGGTGATCTATATAGTGATGTTGTTATCTGTTTAAATTAGATATATTATTAACAATTGGAAACTTTGATGTGATGCCACAAGAGCGATTAGATAATATCTATACACTAATACAAATGACATATGAGTTATTTTTACTTTACGGAAAATTTTGTTTCCAAACCGAAAATTTACTTCGAAAAGTCGTAGGCAGGGTAATATTCTATCAATTCGAAATGGCAACTAAAACATCAATAAATAAATGTTTTGTCATATGTGAGACTTTAATACATTTAACGTATCCAAACGTATCCATTTAACGGCAGTTGAGAGTTAATTGAGGATAGAGGCATCATATATACACACAGAAATGACATTCGTTATGGCTACAAAATTAACTGCTAACCGAATTTTGAGTTTATTTTAATTAAAATCCTGATGACTTAACAGTAAATATTTCATAACAATGAAAATGGTTAGTTGCTTTAAAATTCCTGTTGATACAATAAAAAATTCCCGCGGATAATTTTCTATTTCTAAAATTAATTTTCGGAAATTTTTGTGTTTTTTTATCATTTCGAGTTGTGTCACATAGTCGTACTAGGCCCACTACAACTTTCTTATTTTTGTTTTTATATTTTTGAAATTTGTACTGACGTTGAACTGAACGCTAACGTTGCCTAATTGTGTTCTAATTGAGCTAAAATTTAGGAAATACTCTAGAATTATGTTATTTAAATTACATTTTTGGAGACTTAGATTTTGATGAAAACTGGTAAACTCCTACTGCCAATATTATATTGAAATTTTGACGTTAGGAAATTCTTTTTTATCTTTTTAATATTAAATTGGTATGAAAGTTCTATACAGATAATATTTAAAAATAATTTGGCAAATTCTACAATGAAAAAAGTATAGGAGAAATTAATAAAAAAAAATTTCAGTTTTTTTATTTATTAAATTAAAAATGCAGTAGCTTATTTTTAAAAACAAATAATTATGAAGAGATGTTTTTAATAAAATTTTGTAGTAAAATCAAAAGGAGTCTTTGTCCCAAAATTTCATAACATAATTTCATAATTTTATAACAATAGAAAATAGTTAGTTGCTTTAAAATTTCTGTTCATACAATCACAAATTAGTTGCTTGTCTTTAGAATAATTCAGTTGGCGATTTTTTTTCTGTGTGTCTGTCTTACGGGAAAAAAGTATGTCAGATAATCTGAAAATATAAGTTATTTTAAAAGTGATGCATATTAAAACAATATTTTTGCAAAATATTTTCATTATACGAGTATTTTAAAAATTATCTGGCCATATTTTGCTGGAAACCATTTATAAAAAGAGAAAACTTAATGGTGTGATTAACCACACAAAATTTTACTACTTCATTTCTATCAAGGGACTCTCTTACGTTCTGCAAGTAAACCTTACTTTTATGTCAATCTTGTCAGATGAAAATTTTCATTTGGTCAATTCTACAACAATATGATTTATGAAAAAAAAGAATAGGAGAAATTAATTCGAAATAAAACCAATCCTTCGTGAAATGAATGATATAGAAAAAAAGAGTTTAAATAAAGGAACTGATAAAAATCATTAAAAAATGTGTCCATCTAAAAATAAAGGACAGTCTAACAAACCTTTGATTTCTGAGAGAACAATAAAACAATTAAAATTTAATTCAAAAAATGTTGCTTTTTTCATTTTAATCCCCTAATTGTCACTTTAAGAGTTTTGGATAAAAAGATATGAACAGATTTTAGCCAATATTCTTTATTTATCTTCCTCAAGCTAACCGAAAATAACCTGACTGCGGAGGGATGTCGTGTATAAAAGTTATAAAGGTCTATTTAATTAAGGTCTCGGAAGTGAAGCAGATTAATAGATATTATTCTCGACGAATAGATATTATTCTCCTAATCACACCATATGGAGGATATGTAAGAAAATCAGTGAAATTGCAGGTTAAAATTTTACGCAATTGAGGATCTCAATTTGTTCTTATTCTTTTCTCATCCCTTTATTCTAAGTTATATTAATTTAATTTAAAAACTCACATAGGTCGAGCAATAAACAATAAAGTAACACAAATTTTTTTTCCTCACTTCCCTGTCAATAAAAAGGTGTTATAAAAAAAGAAAAACACTTCAAATTTACGAAAGAGCATATTGATATCGAGGAATCCAAAAAAAGGATAATATAAATTGAGTTAAAAAACTTGTATAAAGAAAAATGAAAAATATTTAATTGAACTTTAAATATGATAAGGAATTATTTAAAGGCATACGGTTAAAAAGAAATGCAATGTTGAGTTAAGTATACCATTATTGCAATAATACAAAACCGCTCATTTATCATTTTTTAGCAAATTGAGAGAAAAAGAGAGCTCATGGCTTAACTGTTTTTACCTATCTTAGACACAAAAATGTAGAAAAAAACAAGTAAGAAAATTATAGTCGGTCTAGACCGACTATACGATACCCTATACCATGCGTTTAGAGACCCAATCTCTCAGGCCCAACTAACTGGGTATAGAAAATAAGCATAAATCAAATTTGAGTGGGATTTTTATTAATTTTTTTGGCTGCAGATATGAAGAAGTTCATATCGGATGATATATCTATATGGGAACTAGGCCCAAAAATGGACCGATCCTGACCATGTTTGGTAAAGTCTCATGTATTTTGGAAAAATATATGCAAACAAAATTTGAGTAGAATCAGTGCAATATTTTTGTTTTTTGATGGATTTAGGTGAAGATCGGGAATCAGCTCTATATGGGGCCTATGACTAAGAGTTGTCCCATAGGGATCATTTTTGGACCACTGATTAATGGATGTAATAAACACAGACAAACCCAATTTGACTAAGATTTATATGATAATTTGGATCTTATGGCAATTTATGTTGATTTCATAGGGGTCATTTGTATCGGGGCTAGGTCTGAACATGGACCGATTCTCACCAGTTTCAATAGCGTCCATCCTATGGCCGATAAAAGCTTATATACCAAATTTCATCGAAATATTTTCATATTTGCGACCTGCAGTTTGATTACAAGCTTTAAATCGACACACAGACGGACGGACGGACGGACGGACGGACATCGTTAAATCGAGTCAGGTAGTGATTCTGATTCGATCGGTATAATAAAAGATAGGTCTAGGTCAAATATTTGTAACTACAAACAGCAGCACAAGTCATTCTGCACTGCTCCTATTGACAGTCTATCAAACAAAACAAAAATCAAGCGAATACGTCGAGTTTAAGGCAGTTAAAATGGTTCTTAACTTTTTTCACTTGCCTATTTATATATAGATGTATTTTCTTTAATAATAACGGTATCCCTCATATTTATATTTTGTGTTTAACTACACTTGCAGTAAACTAGTTTAATTTACTATATTTAAATAAGCTTAATGAATAAATTTTTTTTTTTGTATTTAATGAAATAAATTCCAATTTTGTGCGACTAAAAATAAAATTTTCATCTTATATAAAAATGGAGTTCCTTGCTGTTGGAGCGCATTAGTTATTTGTTAACATTCTTTAACATTTGTATCATATTTTATTGAAAATTCATTAACAAAATTGCATTGTATTTGAAAATATATAGACAGTAAAACGTTAATCATAGCTGTACTTCACTGTAGCTTTAATTTCCAATATTCTGTAAATTTTTTCCATACTTATTTATATAGTTACAGTTTTAGAACATATTCATGTATAAAAGCAAAAATCTGTAATAAACATGGGGTCATTCGTATTATAACGTTTTGTCGAAAACAAGTTCTTTCATTTTATCTTGCCCTGTTCAAGTAATTTTCGTGATAGTCTTTGAGCAAAAAGAAAAATTAGACATTTCATCCATTTTTGGCGCCCAACGTGGGGCACGAGTTTTAGAAATATTATATCATCAACAATTAAAAAAAAAAAAATTAATATTGAAAGTAATATAAATAAAGAATTTGTGCTATTTAAAAATCTAAAGAAAATAACATCATATTAAGGTAGAGTACAAGGCAAACGGTGGTGTTTAAATTATTGTTGTCCATAAAGTTAAATTCTTCGTCATCGCTTAAAGTTTCTCTTAATCTTCGCTGTGTTCATTTAAACACTATGAGAAATTAACTTACATATACGTAGTGTGTCAAAATTTATTCATCGCTTGAAATTTCTCTTAATCTTCGCTGTGTTCATTTAAACACTAAGGGAAATTAAGTAACACATACATATTGTTTCAAATTTATTCATCGTCGACAACAATTAAGTTTAAATCTCTTGTTTGTTAAACACACTGTTAATAACATTTCTATAATTAATATGGCTGATCTAGAAGCTCTTACGAAACAACGGCAAGCATCAAAAGGGAATGTAACAAGAATAAAAAATTTAATTTCTTCGTCTATGTCTATCGCTGAACTAGAGTGTCGTTTGTCTTTAGTTGAAGCATATTTCAAACAGCTGTTAACCATACAAACAAACATCGAAGAGCTTAATCCAAAAGACCTTGCAAGAGCTGATATTGAGGATTTATGTATCAAAACAAAATCAAAAATTATTGAGTTGTTGGGTGACAATTATAAACGACAGAATTTTGAAACGTCAATCGCTGTGCCTTTTGCAACACATAGTAAATTGCCAAGTCTTGAGTTGCCAAAATTTGACGGAAAGTATTCGGCATATAAAAACTTTTCTTCATCGTTTAAACAATTTGTCGATGATGACACGTCGTTATCCAACATAGAAAAGTTTAATCATTTATTACATTGTTTATCTGGTCAAGCATTAGACACAGTTCGAGCATTTCAGATAACAGCTGAAAATTATAAGAAAGCATTACAACGATTAGAAGACCGGTATGACAATAAAACCTTGATTTTCATAGAGCACATTCAGAACCTTTATGATTTGCAAAATTTAAATAAATCATCGGGCATAAATTTACGCAGTTTGATTGATAGTGCATCAGCTATATATGGATCACTTAAATCACTAGGAAGCGCTGAAGACATTTGTAATGCGTTAATTATACATTTAATAAACCAAAAGACAGATACGGAAACACAAATAAAGTTGAGAGAAAGTTTGGATTATTCGCAACTACCATCATGGGACCGATTTTGTAATTATTTAGAGCGGCGATGCCAGTTCTTAGAAGCATCAGAAAGTTTTTCAACGCAATCAAACGTGGGATTAAACTCAAATTATCCAAAACGTCATCCACAACGTCAGCAAAAGTCTCGTTCGTCGTTTTATATGCAACAAAAATCGTGTTCTCTGTGCAAATGTTTAGATCATTGGCTCAGCGCCTGCTCGCAATTTAGAACAATGACTGTTGAGAATCGATTTGCAACAGTCAAGAAATTGAATTTGTGTATAAATTGCTTATCAGAAGGTCACGTTGTTTCTAAATGCGCATCTAAAAACAGATGCAAGGTTTGTAATAAATCGCATCACTCTATGCTTCATCGTACAACATCGCAAAATAGTGATTCGTCGCTGCCGGTGCTAACCCCTTCATTTTTGTCGTCATCCTCATCATCTGCAGTCGTTAACGTTCATATGGAGCAATCATCAGATGGTATTATCTTAGCTACAGCTGTTATACTTGTTCGTGATAGTCTGGGTGAGTTTAAATTGTGCCGTGCTCTATTAGACTCATGTTCGCAAGTTAATCTTATTACTGAAAATTTTTCAAAATTATTGAATTTACCTAAAAGGAAAACATCAGTTAACATAATTGGTGTAGGATCTACATCTACAAAAATCAAGTTTGAAACAAGTACAGAAATTCGTTCTCGCTATAATTGTGAAGAATACTCAGTAAACTTTTATATTACAAATCGTGTTTCTGGATATCAACCAGATATGGATCTGGATGTTAGAAATTGGAATTTTCCTTCTAACATAGAGTTGGCCGACGATCGGTTTAATGAATCTCAACCAATTGATATGTTGATAGGCGCTGATGCCTTTTTCGAAGTTCTCGGTGCTAACAAGATAAAACTTGGGTCCGATTTGCCTATTTTACAACAAACTTGCTTTGGTTACATAGTGTCGGGAAGTTATAGATCATCGAATAACATCCGCAAATTTCAATCATATACAACGAGCATCGAAGACATTGACGAAAACATAAATAAACAGCTAGAACTATTATGGTCTATGGAAAAAGTTTCGTCGTCAATAACAAATTATAATGTAGAACATCAAGTTTGCGAATCGAATTTTGTAAATAACGTTGAAATTTTAAACGATGGACGAATTCAAGTTATGTTACCATTTAAGGATGATCCTTCTCTATTAGGTTCATCATATGCTTCAGCCATGAAGAGGTTTCTTTCATTAGAAAAACGCTTGTCTCGCGATTCTCACGTTAAACAGCAGTATATAAACTTTATGAAAGAATACGAACAATTAGGCCATATGACCCGAGTAGACCCAGATGTTGATAAACCGCATTTTTACTTGCCACATCAATATGTATTGAAACCATCTAGCGTTAGCACTAAATTACGTGTTGTTTTTGATGCGTCTTCAAAAACGTCGTCAATGAAATCGTTAAACGATATTTTGTGTATTGGCCCAACTATTCAAGATGAATTGTTTTTGTTGCTTATTCGCTTCAGACTTTGGAAATACGCTTTGACAGCTGACATCACGAAGATGTATAGAATGGTACTGATAAAGCCATGTCATCGGCCTTTTCAACAAATCTTATGGAGAGATCACGAAGATCAACGCATCTCCACCTACCAGTTGAACACAGTTACATATGGAATGTCATCTTCACCATACCTAGCAATTCGTAGTTTACATTTTCTTGCTGACCAATATCAACACAAATACAAACTTGGTGCAGAAACCGTAAAAACGAAATTTTATGTTGACGATTTATTATCTGGGGCGAACGATTTAAAAACACTTTGCCAAATCAAGGAGGAAACGACTTTGTTATTAAAACAAGGTGGTTTCGAATTAACAAAATTCAAGTCTAACAATCTTCTATTGCATTTAGAAGACAATCAAGCTAAAAATATGAATATTAACGATGAGGTTATCACAAGTGCGCTTGGAATCACTTGGAATCCAATCACAGATCAGTTTCTTTTCTGTTTTCGTCCTAAAAAACAATACTCTCTTATTACAAAACGAGCCATCCTGTCGTTGGTGTCATCTATCTTTGATCCGATGGGTTTGGTTTATCCTATTGTCATTCAACCAAGAGTCTTATTGCAAGATTTGTGGATAACAAAAGTCGACTGGGACTCAGAAGTAAACGAAAAAGCAAAAGAATCGTTCTTAAACTTTATAGAAGACCTTAAAAATTTACATTTGTTACAAGTACCACGATACGTTTTACAACCAAATTTAGTTTCATTGCAGTTGCATGGTTTTTGTGACGCATCAATACGCGCATATGGATGTTCCTTGTACGCTCGCACTATAAACGAAAAAGGTGAAGTTTTTGTTCAACTAATAACATCTAAATGTCGTGTTGCACCAACAAAAAAGAGAACGATGCCGCAACTAGAATTATGTGGCGCTCATATACTTTCCAAATTGTATACTAAAATAGCACCTCTATTTGAAAAGTTTGATCCTGAAACATTTTTGTGGTCAGATTCGACCGTAGTCTTACAGTGGCTTAAAAAACACTCATCTACATTGATAACTTTCGTCGGAAACCGGATATCCGAAATACAAGACGCAACTTCAAATTGTTGTTGGCGTCATGTGCCAACATCAAGTAACCCAGCAGACATTCTATCGCGTGGATGTACAGTTTCTGAGTTATCTTCGTCTATATGGTATTCAGGACCAGCATTCCTACAAGAATCACCTGAAAATTGGCCACACTCACAATTACCACGCCATGACAAAGTTGTTGATGCAGCCATTCGAAAAATAACGTTAAAGTGTCACACGACAGAAAACTCCATTTTAAAGTTCATAAATCGTACCAGTTCATAGAATAAAATCTTACAAGTTATATGTTGGTTATTTAGATTTCGTTACAAAAACAAATGCAGTAAAATTTCGCAGGAAGAACGTTTTCGTGCGTTATATTGTGCTGTTTGGGCAATTCAACAACAGCACTTTTTCGAAGAATTTAGCATTTTAACCAAAGAAAAACAAATAAAAAATTCTCTTAAATCACTCAGCTTATTCATACAAAATATGAATGGGTTTCCACTAATTCGAGTGGGAGGACGATTGCAAAACGCAGACATTCCCGAAAATCGTAAACATCCGTTTTTGTTACCAAAAGATTGCCATTTCGTTCATATTCTAGTACGTGACATTCACATCCAAAATTATCATGCCGGTCCAAAAGCTCTCTTAGCTTTCATTCGACAAAAGTTTTGGGTAGTCGGAGCTAGGGCTATCACTAGGAAGATAGTTCGATCATGTACCAGCTGTATACGCTATAGACCAAAGCTCGTCCAGCAAATGATGGGTGACTTGCCAATAGAACGTGTAACTCCTGCAAGACCATTCGAAAGGTGCGGTGTTGATTTTTGTGGACCTATATACACCTATTTGGAAATAAGAGGAAAACAGCCGTATAAATGTTATGTATCAATTTTTGTTTGCTTTGTTACCAAGGCGGTTCACATTGAAGCCGTATCTGATCTTTCGTCTGAAGCCTTCATTGCTGCTTTGAAGCGTTTAATTGGTCGACGTGGTTTGCCGTCGAATATCTTTTGTGACAATGCCACCAATTTCATTGGGGCTAATACACAGCTTAATGATATGAAAAAATTGTTTGCGGATAAGTCATTCAAGAATGATATCAATAATTTTTGTTGTAAAAACTTTATTAATTTTAATTTTATTCCCCCCAGAGCACCCCATTTCGGAGGCATTTGGGAAGCCGCGGTTAAGTCCGCTAAAGGTCATCTTTACCGCACTTTAGCCAATGCTAAAATGACCTATGAAGAGCTCTCAACATCGTTGATTGAAATAGAAGCCATTATGAACTCTCGTCCTATTTCATCTCAATCAAGTGATCCTAACGACTTTGAAGCATTGACTCCGGGTCATTTCTTAATTGGCGGTCCGCTAAATTCTCTACCTGAGCAAATTGTAGAGTGTCACGAAATTAGCTACATACAGAGGTGGAAACGTATAACTGCAGCCAAACAACAGTTCTGGAAAAAGTGGTCAACTGATTATTTAAATGAAATGATTCAAAAAAGTCGTTGGTCTACATCAGAACCGAATATTCATCAAAATACTCTTGTACTTATACACGAAGACAATGTGTCTCCATTGAAGTGGGTTCTTGGTCGAATAGTGTCAACATATCCTGGTAAAGATGGGAAAGTTCGAGTGGCGGACGTTAAAACTGCAAAAGGTTTGTTCCGAAGGCCTGTACATAAGTTAGCTGTCTTATTGAAACATTGAAAAACTGAATCTTTCAACGCTGCCGGAATGTTGGAGCGCATTAGTTATTTGTTAACATTCTTTAACATTTGTATCATATTTTATTGAAAATTCATTAACAAAATTGCATTGTATTTGAAAATATATAGACAGTAAAACGTTAATCATAGCTGTACTTCACTGTAGCTTTAATTTCCAATATTCTGTAAATTTTTTCCATACTTATTTATATAGTTACAGTTTTAGAACATATTCATGTATAAAAGCAAAAATCTGTAATAAACATGGGGTCATTCGTATTATAACGTTTTGTCGAAAACAAGTTCTTTCATTTTATCTTGCCCTGTTCAAGTAATTTTCGTGATAGTCTTTGAGCAAAAAGAAAAATTAGACATTTCATCCACTTGCTTTTTTTACGTTTGCTTGTGGCTTATAGGAGACTGCACCACTGGACCGATCGTCTTGAAATTTTTACACTAGGTAACTGCCTATCCAGAAGGAAAAATGGGCTATTATTTTTTTAGATTTTTCAAGTGAATTTTTAACATCTAATTTTTACATATAATATCTGGAGTCCACAGCAAGAGTTCTGAAACTATGCACGTGTACATATTAAACTAATTTGAAGAGTTTCGGAAAAAATGGGCAGGATCGGAGCAATGGGCGTGGCACCCACCATACAAAATATTTAATGTTGTCTTTCTAGAGTACTGTAATAAATAAAGTCTTGGGACTTAGTGTGAGTTCATAAGTTATCAACATTAGTGCCCGGAAAAAATGGGCGGGGACAGAGCAGTGTTCCACCCCCTACACAAAGAAAATATATAATGTCGCTGTGGTAATGAAAGCCTTCAAACTTTGTCAGAGTACATGAGCTATTAATGTGGGTAGTCGGACAGAAAATGGTCGGACAAAAAAAATATGAAGTACTATGAAAATGACAGTCTTGAAATTTTTGACAAGTACATTAATAACCATTGTGAGTAGTCATGGAAAATATGGGCGGAATCACCAAATTAAAAATCGCCAAACCGAAAATTGCGATACCAAAATTCGCCAAAACCAAATTCGCAAAAATCAAAAATCGCAAAAAATAAAAATCGCCAAAATAAAAAATCACAAAAAACAAAATCGCCAAATTCAAAAATTGCCAAAACTGAAAATCTCGAATAACAAAATCGCAAAAAACAAGAACCTCTAAAATCAAAAATCACCAAAATAAAAAAATCGCAAAATAAACCAAAATCGCCAAAGTCAAAAATAACAAAAAAGGGAACAAATAACCAACATCAAAAATCGACAAAATCTAAAATCGCAAAAATAAAAATCGATCAAATCAAAAATCACCAAAAGTAAATAAAATGGTTTTCTACAAAATGTATTCCCAGTTTTTAATTTCATTACGATGGGTGCAGCGAAGCGCATCAGCTTGCTGGCAGTTTCTTATAAAACTATACTTAAAGCTAATATTTTGTAGCGTAGCCATTTTATGTTGTTACCGGTGGGAATATGCATGGCATAGAAGCAACCAATGAGTCAACCAATTGCTGGGAGCTAAGCGATTTGAGTAGTTGGGATCGTTATCATGTTGGAATATATCAAGGATAATTTCTCAAAGTTGGAAAAGCATGTGTTGTCCAAGTATTTCACAATATTTACTTGCGTTCATAATCCCATTGTTTTTGATCAATGCATCGATTTCGTCACGGGAGATTACACCATCTAAGCCACCTGACAGTTTCGCAAAGTAAAGACGCTTCCTCTTGTTGACTCTATTAATGAGATGTTTCTTTGTCAGTCGTCTAGTATGCCAATTTGCTTCATTTAATCTACGGCGCGCAATGTAAACTCCAATAGAGGCTCCATTATATTTATTTGTGAAATCAACAATGAACACCAACGTCCTTCGTGGGTCGGTTTTGACAAATATTTTCATATGACGGTCTTGAAGCGCGGTGGTTTTTCGTGGACGACCAACACCTGATTGTCTTTCTATACTTTTTCTGTGGATTTTTTTATACAAAAGAGTAGACAAATTTCACGCATGGACTTTCCTTCCACTAAAGCTTTAATAAGTGCTATTTAGCTATCAGCTGATAACTGTTTCTAATATACAACAAGTAAGAAAATTATAGTCGATCTTGACCGATATGAAAATATTCATAGCTGGTGCTATATTTATATAGTAGCCCATATGGACCGATACTGACCATATTTGGTAAAGGCACTCATATTTTGAAAAAATATATACAAACCCAATTTGAAAAAAATCTGTGCAATATATTTGTTTTTTTGATAGATTTAAGTGAAGATCGGGAAGCAGCTCTATATGGGGCCTATGACTTAGAATAGTCCTATAGGGATTATTTTTGGACTATTGATTAATGGATATAATATACACATGCAAACCCAATTTGACTGAGATCTATATGATAATTTGGATCTTATGGCAATTTATGTCGATTTCATAGGGGTCATTTGTATGGGGACTAGGTCTGAACATGGACCGAATTTCAACAATTTCAACAGCTTTCATTCTATGACCGGTTAGTTTGATTACAAGGTTTACATGGACACGCAGACGGACAGACGGACGGACGGACACCGCTAAATCAACTCTGAAAGTGATTGCGAGTCAATCGGTATAATAAAAGATGGGTCTAGGTCAAATATTTTTGATAGTTACAAACAGCAGCACATAGTCATTATACCCAAACCAGATAGTGGTATAGGCTATTTATTAGTATTGAAAAGGTTTTTTAAGAAACTTTAATTTGGAAATCAATAATTAACTTACTTTTATGTTGATTTTTTTGCTCGCTAACAATTTTCACTTTTATAAAGAGTATACAGCTAAGATTGGTTACCGTTATAATTATTATTATGTTTTATGCTCGCAACTGTACAGTTATTGCCAAAAGTATAAAAATATGTATTTTTAAATTTAAAAATATAAAATTAAAATATAATGACAAGCCCAAGTCGGTGTTAATGATGCCGCTTTTCACTACTCCGGATCAAAAGTATTGGGTCTATTTCACTTATTTTAATGATCTTCTATTTTATGGGATTAGTTCTGCTTACAATTGTTTAACTGTCAGTTAGTTTGTTGGGTTATGGAAGCAGCCGCATAGGGGCGTGCTCACGTGTGTCTTTCGTAGAGCATGGTGATACCTGTGACTGATATCGCTGAGTCAGCTGCTATAGGGATCAACTTCAAAACAGTCGGATTACCGGATGAACAAGATTAATCTATGGGCATGTCGCATTCACGAGTTATGGAAAGCTATCTGGATATATGCTAGGCATGGAAGAGGAAGTGTGATGTCATTTCCGTATTTTTCCACAATTTATGAAAATAATGCTGACTAATGTTATGTCCACGTTTATGGTATAATAATTTTATTTTTCTCAAGGTATTTCCATGGCTAAGTATTGAAAATAATTAATGACCAGTGATCTAGAAGGTGTAAATTTTCATTACAATGAATATGCTTAGAGATCAAACTTGCATTAAGAATAATTTCGTATCACAATTTTGAACCAGAGTTTAATTGCTTATATATGTTGTTTAAGAATATATATAATTTTGTCCAGATACTTTAAAACTTTTCTTACCGTGTAATATGTTGCCAATACAGTGTAATAAATTATGAATATTTCAACAAAATGTCAAAATATAAATTATTAAACATCCACACACATATTAACATTCATGCAACAACAAATATTTAAACCAACAAGCAATTCAATAATGTAACGCATAATTAATAACTTAAATTTTAAGGTAAAACCAAACTAAACTTGTCGTAATGACCAGTAAAGTGGCGTTTTATTCCTTTTTCAATATTTTTTTTTTTTTTTGGTTTGCGTACCTACGAATGTATATAAAAATGAACGACAACGTTAAAAAAAAAGTTTTATGTTTGTGTTTCTGATAAATACATGGACATGAGCATAATTTTGTAATGGGATTGCGTGTTTAGGCATGTTAAGGTTTGTCACCCATGCCAACGTAAAACTTCAAACATACAATTGAGGATTTTTCAGATTCAAAACATTATTGACATAAGGCTGGTACTTATTTTGACTCTGAAACTTGCACAATATACTCAACTCAGTATTTGGATATTTTTAATTGTGAATTTTGTTAGTTTTGAAAATTAAATTTGTCTATTTTTAAGAAAAAAAAAATGACATTTAGTTTAAAGAAATTTATTTAATTTTTTTCTTATCTTAAAAAAATTGAATATTTTTGCTATTTTCGCTTAAAATAAAAATTATTTATTTTGGCTGCAGATATGAAAAAGTTCATATCGGATGCTATATCTATATGGGGACTAGGCCCAAAAATGGACCGATCCTGACCATGTTTGGTAAAGTCTCTTGTATTTTGCAAAAATATATACAAACAAAATTTGAGAAGAATCAGTGCAATATTTTTGTTTTTTGATAGATTTAAGTGAAGATCGGGAAGCAGCTCTATATGGGGCCAAAGGGATCAGTTTTGGACTACTCATTAGTGAACGTAATGAACGCATACAAAACCCAATTTGAGTAAGATCTATATGACAATTTGGATCTTATGGCAATTCATGTCGATTTCATAGGGGTAATTTGTATGGGGGCTAGGTCTGAACATGGACCGATTCTCACCAATTTCAATAGCGTTCATCTCATGGCCAATGAAAGCTTACACACCAAATTTCGTCAAAATATGTTCATATTTGCGACCTGCAGTTTGATTACAAGGTTTACATGGACTCACGGACGGACGGACATTGTTAAATCAACTCAGAAAGTGTTTCTGATTCGATCGGTATAATTAAAGATGGGTCTAGGTCAAATATTTTTGGTTGTTACAAACAGCAGCACAAATCATTATACCCGAACCACATAGTGGTATAGGGTATAAAAACATATTATGTGCTAACGTTGTTTTAGAAAATCCCTGAATATGTTTAAGTACAGACGTGGTTTAAAATAAATCTATTGTAAAGGATTTAAATTCTACGGAAGTCTGCATTTTAATTCACTTCAATTATATTGTTTATTTTGCATTTATGTTTATAGTAATACAACAATATTCTTAAGACTTTAGGATATATCTTTTGTCTACTAAAGTATACAATAATATTTTATTTTTTATAATTTATCAACAATTTAAAGACGGAGTCAAAAATTTACAAAGAAAACTTAAAAAAGAAGACTTAAAGTATGATGATAAATTATGATATCAGCTCATTAATATGTGAAGTTTGTATTTAATTATAATATTTATCCACATTCTTAATAAAGTTATTTGGGGCAAATGTAAACCTGTGAATTTGTAGATTCTCTTTTAAAGCTAAATTCCATTAATAATTAACCTGTATGTATTTATTTAACTAAAGAAGGTTAACTACAAAACCAGATACTACATATATATATATAATAGTAAATTTTTAATGCAGTAAATAATATATTAATAAAAATCAATCTGTGATTTATTTTTTAAATTCACTCTGCTATAATTTGCCGATGTTCCAGGGGATGTAGGAGAAAAAGTAAATTCACAATTTTACTCAGTTTTATCAATGTTCGGTTAATTTAGGTTAGGTTAGGATATGTTAGGCGGGTTGTTCGAGCTTCTGTCCAATATTAAGCACAAAAGTAACTAAAGTAGAAGAGGGATATGGGAATAATATATAAAATAAGAGAAACAGCTGTTTGCCCGCTATAATTTTCCTTAAACCACCCGGAGTCCCTTATGAAATTAACAAGATCGCCAAGTGCAACTTCTAGTATACAGTCCAGATTGTTAAAAAATATTTTATATAGATACTAGCAGTTACCCGATGCTCTTTGCTACAGCCCTCATAACGAAATAAAGAGTAGGGAATACGTTTTGTAGAAAACCACTTTTTTATAGGAGGTGCCACGCCCATTAGTCAGATCCCGCCCATTTTTTGGGCAACTACTCACATTAATAACTTATGAACTCAGACAAAGTCGCAAGACTTTCACTATTATAGTACTCCAGTTATATTATATTAAATACTTACTTTGTATGGGGGTACCACGCCCGCTGGTCCAATCCCGCCCATTTTTTTATGGGACTGCTCACTTTAATAACTCATGAACTCAGACAAAATCCCAAGGCTTTCACTATTACAGTACTTCAAATATATGAAATTATATATTTACTTTGTATGGGAGGTACCACGCCCACTGATCTGATTCCGCCAATTTTTTTTCGAGTACTAACATTGATAACTTATGAACTCACACAAAGTCCCAAGACTTTATCTATTACAATACCCTAGATATATGACATTAAATATTTGCTTTGTATTGTGGGTGCCACTCCCATTGGTCCGATGCCGCCCATTTTTCCACAACTCTTCGAATTATTTAAATATGTTCAGAACTCTTGCTGTCGTAGTACTCCAGATATTATATGTTTAAATTAGATGTTAAAAATTCATTTTGTATGGGGGTGCCACGCCCACTTGAAAATCAAAAAATGTAGCCTATTTTTCCTTCCGGATAGGTTGTGGTGTAGTCTCCTATAAACCGCAAACAAACAAACAGACAAACACACACAAGTCCATTTTTATATATAAGATATACAGATTCTAACTAAAATAAAAAATTCCTTGAGGGTAAAACAACGTTTGCCGGGTCCAGCTAGTATATAATAAAAATGGAGTTGTGTATGTTTGTTTGTATGTTTGTTTGTTTGTGGTTTATTGGACACTACACCAATGTACTGATCGTCTTGAAATTTTTACAGTAGGTAACTGCCTATCCGGAAGGAAAAATAAGTTATATTTTTTTATTTTTCAAGTGGGCGTGGCACCTCCCATACAAAGCGAATTTTTGGGCGGGATTAGACCAATGGGCGTGGTACCCCCATACAAAGTAAGTATTCAATATAATATAACTGGAGTAATATAATAGTGAAAGTCTTGCGGCTTTGTTTGATTTCATAAGTTATTAATGTGAGTAGTTGCCCAAAAAATGAGCGGGATCAGACCAATGGGCGGGCATCTCCTGTACAAAGAAATAGTTTTCTACAAAACGTATTCCCTGCTTTATATTTCGTTACGAGGGGTGTAGCGAAGCGCATCGGGTTACTGCTAGTACCTACTTATATAAAAAAAAACGTTGTGCATTTGTTTATATTAATTGAAAACTGTTAGTGTAATAAAATCTCCCTGAAGAAGCCGGGAAAATCCGGCGAAACGTTGGAGAAAAAAGAACGTATTAGTTTTTGTTTTAACTCTTGACCAGTATAGCCAAGTAAGTGTACAAAATAAACATCATAACCTGGTCTAAAACCAAATCAACAAAAACCATGTTTTATTTATGGAAATGAAAATAAATATTTATTGTAACATATTAGAATGACCAATATATCTATAATATTAGTAGGCTAGGCGATTTCTTGTGATCGATGTTGTGTTCTACCGTTTGATCCCGATTTGGACCAAACGTATATTATTTGAAAGGTATTTCTTTTTAGCCGTTTTGCAGATTTACAGATTTTTAAATTTTTTCCTTTATTTTGAGTAAATTGCATTTAAAGTTGTTACTAACACATACATAAAATTATACATATGCTATGTGTGTGTTTTATTAAATTTGGTAATGAGTTTGTTATCTTCATTTACAATAATAATAAACAATAAAAGTGTTGGTTTGTGAATTGGCTAAGTTGAAAAATAACGCTACCTAGAAATTGCACTCGAATTTCGAGCGCTGGAATCCGCTAGTTTCTATTATTGTAATGGTATTATTATAATGAACAATATTTTTAGTTTCATTATTCTCACAGTAAATGAATAAATTTGCTGGCTATCCGACACGGAAACATGCCACATATAGTTGCCCGTGGGAAAAACAACTGTTTTCGAGGTCCAAACCACATATTTGCAATGATTGGTCCTTTAGATTTATTAATTTATAAATTTATTATTATCATAGGAATTCTTGGCAGCAAAACATGTTCTCCTTTAAATTTTCCTTTGAGAATTTGGGCCTCAATAAAATTGGGCGTGATTCTCTCAGCAATTAAACTGGTTCTATTACATAGTCTCGGAGCGTTGAGGTTACATAGCATAATTATTGGAGAATCAACTTTTAATTTTAATAAATGTGGCGGTAGACCGGGCACATCAAGTGAATTCAAAAATTTTATTGGATAATTGACTGCTTCATTTTCTTCAACATACCATCCATAGATTTGAAAGAAAACGTTTCGGAATCAATCATGTCCTGAATAACAACATTAATATTATCGACATCGCCTAAAATAGCTCTTTCACTTAAACAATCATGGTTACGATGTTGGTTTTTGAATGTCGGGGAGTACATTTTCAATTAGTTCATCGCATGGCGATATAAATTGACAAAAATCTTGTGGATATTTTAATAGTTTGGCTGGTTGGGTTAATATTATTTTTACCATTACCCAGATCAAGTAGTCGTTTTGAAAATTGGTCAGCCGTTGGACCATTTTGTAATCGTACTCGCATATTTGTTGTTAATTTTATAGTTTGAACGCTACTCCATAACGTTGATGATTTTCAGCAGGCATTTATTTCGTCAGCATAGGTTTATTTTGGTATGACTGGCAATGTTTGACGAAAATCTCCAGATAATAAAATGAGAGCTCCACCAAGAAGTCTTTCATTGCCTTTCAAATCTTTTAAAGTTCTATGTATGTAATGCTTCTAAGGAATGTTTGTGAGCCATGGTACATTCATTCTAAATAATAATACTGCATTTTGCAGAAATTTTGCCATACCGGAATGTTTTTTGATACTACATACGTCATTCTCATTTATTTGTACGTTTAACGGTGATTTGAGTGCTGAATGAGCTGTACGACAACCATGCAATATTGTTGTGGCTATTCCGGACGAAGCAATAGCCAATACAATTTTTCCTTCCTTTTTGGTTAGAATATTTATATATAAAAACGTTTGTGAATTTTGTAACTTATAAACTTTAAATAAATTTGACAACTCATTATTTTTCGAACGCCAGCACCATCTACCGGGTCCAACAAAAATTTGTTTGGCATTATCTAACATACATTCTAATGTACATTCTTAGTTTCAGTAAAATCGCACCGTCAATAAGAATATTCGAAATAATTTTACCGCAGCGACACCTATCGGGTCTATTTATACATAAAAAAATTTTTTATGACGAAACCTGAATTGCAGTCAATTCGCATTGAAAATAAGAATTTTGTTTATAATTTGACCCCAACGCCAGCTAGAAGGTTAACATTAAAAAAAAAACACAGAAGAGCTCGAACCGAAGCTATGGTGTAAATCTTAGCTCGATAGCTCTTATGGTTCCGAAGATCATTCGTTACATTCGTTATTCTGTGGTCACAAGCGATAACCGCCTAAGTCGACTTAAGAACGATTTGACTTATGTATGCTGTCATATTCTACTAAAAAAGCTTTATATTTACGTGAAATCCCCATTGCTCTAACACTTTTTATTAAAAAGTTATTAATGAAAACATACTGACCTAAGTCGTAACAAAGCCCCATCTCATTTATATAAACAGTTATTTTTCTCGAAAGAATGATTTTGGCCGATTTGAGTTATGTATACTATCATACTCTACTAAAAAATCTTTATATTTACGTGAAATCCCCATTTCTCTAACACTGCTTTTTAAAAAGATATTAATGAAAATATTCTGACCTAAGTCGTAATGAAGCGCTATTACATTTACATAAAAAGCTATTTTCCTCAAAAGCATGATTTTCGAGTTAGGCTGTTATTGCTTGTGACCACAGATATATATAGATGAGATATAAGGCACCTTTCTTTCAGTCCTAGGAGATTTTCCATTCGGAACGATACTGCTGACTTTTTGAATGACAAGCATAATTCTATGTTCCAGATGTTATACCAATGTATTTGTTGGTTCATTAGAAACGCTAGTTTCTGCTAACAACTAAACATTAATTTGGTTCTTTTAGCAATATGATTTTTTTAAACACAGAAGTTCCAATAAAATGTATTAGGGGCGGGCTTTATCGAAAAACCATATTTAAAAGTAAAACAAATAGTTTCAGGAAGGCAGATAAAGAGGAAAAGACAAAAAGCATTACGGGCACCAAAAACGTCAGGGAAATAAAAGACTTGAAGCTGAAAAACCGTCGAATGACAATGGTAGATCTTACTGATATTGTTGACTTATCAAAAGTATCAGTCAATACCATTTCAAAACGATATTAGGAACTCCAAATGCATCAAATCACGATTAGTTCCAAAAACACTATTTTTTTTTTTTTGCAAAATTGCCTCGCACTAATATCTTTAAAAAATGGTTTTCGATTATTGAAACGAAATCATATGTATCATTATGGCTGATAAGACATATCAAGCGAATATCGTGCAAACGTTGAAGCAAGACCAAAAAGCTCACGCAAACGTTGTTCAAAAATCAGGGTCATGTTAACAGTTTTCTTCGAATATCGTGGTGCCGTGCATTAGAAATTCCTTTTGACGGGCCAAGTTTTTTACAGGGAATATTTGTTGCAAAAATGGACAGAATTTTGGTTAGACAACTCTTGGCTTTTGCACCACGATGCTGCAAAATCTCAAAGTGCATTGGTTCTTTGAGACAATTTCTCATAAAATTCGACAAATATCGTTCTACAAGATAAATCCGAAAGCACCGTCTTGAATTGATTGTGGGAATAAAAATTGATTCGCAGTTCGCTTTGAAGGCCATTCCGGAATTTGACAACAGTTTTGAGGATTTGAGAAGTGTATTGTATCGAAGAGGTCGATACAATTGATATGGAAGAATAAATAACGATTTTTTATTTTGTAATAAAAATCACGTTTTCATTTGAAACTGCATCTGTCGATTTAGATTGAACATTTTCCAGTTATTCATAAGTTATATAAGATTGTTCCAAACATTTTAAATCCAATAATCTAAAAAAATAAAGCGAAAAAATTTAAAATTTTTAATTGAAATGCTTTTTTATGTATGTATTTATGTATTCAGCTTACTACTTTTAAATCTGTTTAAAGCAGCTTAAAAACCTTTTTTTTTTTTGATATCCAGTAAAAAATATTCGCTTTTTGAAGCAAGTCTTACGCAAGTGCACATGTAAGCGCTTCTTAAATTTAGAGCTTACATTTAGGTGGAGGTATGTTTGAAAGGGACATCACTTCAAAAGGGCCTAATGTAGGGCTCTAGTTGTAAAGCAGTTTCGCAATTTACTTGTTTCCCTCGCTAGCAATTAGTTCGCTTCCAATTTCGATCAAAAAATGGCAGGAGAATTGACTTTGTTTCTACAACAAAAAGTCTTGGTTTAAATTTTAATAACACTCTAACTTGGTCGACCCACATTAATACAAACTTAGATGAAGCTCGGAACTCTACGGCATACTCAATCTTTCACTCCCTTAAATATAAGAATACTTCTAGCCAAAACGTATTTAATTCCGACATTTTATATGAGTGTGAACTTTTTACAACTTGTGATTCTTGTTGGAAAGGAAAATTTAATGTTGTTTTTAACAGCATGTTCAGACGACAAAATCACTTTTTTCGTTCTCTGTATCATGATTGGGAACCTTGGTGTGCAGACGATTGTTCTTGTTTAATTTTGACGTTTATATTTCTTGTGCAAATATTTGAAGACATCCTTCTACACTTTACGTTTCACTATTTCTTTTTTTTTCCGTTTTTATTTAAATATATGTATAAATATATACTTTTTATTTGTTTATATATTTTCGCCAGCTAGTTCAGATAAAATTCTTCGTGGTTCGCAACTAGATTCAAAATGAACCAAGTTGGTTCGCTCTCAAAATTTTGTATAGCGTATCATGTAGATTCAATCATGATTGGGGCGCGAATCGTGAATAAGAGAGCGAACCTCGATTCCTGCTGTCCATCAGAACATAGCATAAGAAGGTTTGCTGGAACTCCTTCCTCATTTGAAAATCTGATGAAATTTTCACCACAAAACCACTATACCTTTCTGAAAATCTGCCGTTCGCCAGATCAAACCGGGGAAAAAATTATTTATACCTAGTCATCGTTATTTGGTATCTAAATCAGATAAAATTCTTCGTGGTTCGCAACTAGATTCAAAATGAACCAAGTTGGTTCGCTCTCAAAATTTTGTATAGCGTATAATGTTGATTCAGTCATGATTGGGGCGCGAATCGTGAGTAAGAGAGCGAACTTCGATTCCAGCTGTCCATCAGAACATAGCATAAGAAGGTTTGCTGGAACTTCTTCCTTCACGAATAAGCTTTTCGGCGTATCATTTGAAAATCTGATGAAATTTTCACCACAAAACCACTATACCTTTCTGAAAATCTGCCGTTCGCCAGATAAAACCGGGGAAAAAATTAATTATACCTAGTCATCGTTATTTTGTATCTAAAGGGCACTTCTACCTCAGCGCTACACGTCTTTGGAATATGCTTCCACAATCTCAGCAATTAAACAGCAACGCTTCAAAGCTTACAAAATTACTTTCTGAATATTTTGCATAATAATTTTATTAATTAATTAAATTTGCTTATAATTTTCAATGTTGCTCTAATCTTGTATTGTTTCCTTTGTTATTCTTTAACGTTTTTATACCCTACTAGCAGATTCCAGCCCTCGAAATTCGAGTGCAAATTCTAGGAAATTTTATTTTTTCATTAAATAAAGACCCTAAAGGTAAGCTAATCAATTATAGTCAATTCACAAATCAACACACAAAAAAAACAAACTAATTTTAACTCAACATATTAACAAATTTAATAAAACACACATAGCATATGTATAATTTTATGTATGTATTAGTAACAACTTTAAATGCAATTTACTCAAAATAAAGGAAAAAATGTAAAAATCTGTGTATCTGCAAAACGGCTAAACAGAAATACCTTTCAAAAAATATATGTTTGGTCAAAATCGGGATAAAACGGTAGAACAAAACATCGATCACAAGAAATCGCCTAGCCTATTAATATTATAGATACCACTATGTGGTCAGGGTATAATGACTTTGTGCTAATGTTTGACTTAGCTTCATCTTTTATTATATCGATTAACTCAGAAGCATTTTCTGCATCGATTTAGCGATGTCCGTCCGTCCGTCCGCCTGTCTGTCCATGTAAATTTTGAAATCAAACTATAGGTCTCAAATGTTTTTTTTATTTTTTTTTTATAATGAATTCTTTATTTACAATCTATCCGAGGATAATAAGCAAATTTGTTAAATTTAGGATATATCACAGAGGCTATGTAACTCCAATGAGATACATAACATTAAAAAATAATAAATGAATTACATATATAAAAATTTAATTTAAATTTGGAGTTATAAAATTAATTATTTACAAAGTTTATTTAAATATAATTTAAATTTTAAAAGGTTAACTATTTACAGATGTACATTGCGGAATGGGAGATCTAAAACATGGTTCCGTTTTAGTCTTCTTATTTCATTGGTGCTGTCGAGTAACGATATCGCTAAAGAATTAGTATGGTCGCTTAGCCTTTGCAGGTTTCTTTCACTTGGGGTTCTAATTTCATTTCGAACTGTTGATATATTAGGATCATTTCTGATTGATTTGTTCGTAGCATACCATGGCGCGTTAGTAATTTGCCTTAGCGTTTTGGATTGGTATCTTTCAAGTATATCGATGTTTGAATTACTAGCTGTACCCCATAACTGGATACCATAAGTCCACACTGGTTTGAGTATGACCTTATATATTCTCAGTTTGTTGTTTAGATTTAGCTGAGATTTTGTACCAGTAAAGTTTTTTAGTTTTGATTTTGAGTTGTTCTCGCTTTGGTCTCAAATGTGAATATATTTTGATGAAATTTAGTATGTAAGCTTCTATCGGCTACATCACGAAAGATGTTGCAACTGGTGAAATTCGGTTCATATTCAGACCTATTCCCAATAGAAATGACCTCTATGAGATCGACTTAAATTGCCATAATATCAAAATTATCATATAGACATCGGTCAATTGGGGTGTTTGTGTCTATTACATCCCTTTATCAGTAATCCCAAAATAAACCCTTTAGGACAATTCTTAGTCATAGCCCCCATATGAAGCTAATTCCCGCTCTTCACTTAAATCTATCAAAAACGAAATGTGGTCAGGATTGGTCCATTTTTCAACCTAGGTCTCATATAAATATAGCATCCTATATGAACATTTTCATATCCGAAGGAAAAAAACTTGCCACTCAAACTTGGTTTATGTTTATTTTCTTTATCTAAATAGTTGGACCAAAGAGATAGGGTCTTTAATCGCATGGTATAGAGTATTGTATAGTCATTCTAGACCCATTATAATTTCCTTACTTGTTCCTAAATATTTTCTGTATTTTTGTAATTAAATATGTATGTATTATATAAAGCCAAATTATAACTAACCATTGTCATGCCTTAGCGTAATTATTCCTGTATTGTAATTATAACATTTATTCTTGTTGTACAGGAAAGCAAATAAATAAATAATAATAATAAATGATAATAAGAAATATAAAAAAATATGAAAATTATATGAAAACTTAGCTATATGCGTATATACATATATGCTGCTTCAAATTTCAAAATAAGTGTCGTCTTAATATGCTTACAACGGAAACATATTCGTGTCACAACACAAAGAAAAAAAATAACAACAAACCATAAAGAAAAAACGACATTTATTAAATATTGAAAAACATGACGACATGTTTGAGACGATTCGAAACCACCATGCATGTACACGTACGAGTATGTTAGTATTATCCTTCAACAATGCCAACTATAAACTTTTAATGGGCCCCACGAAAGGACACCCACTTTCAAGCCTGTCAACCATGTCATTTTTACGGGCTATTTTATGAGATGTTTCTCTTATGGTAATATGCCACAATTGTGGCGGCATTTGTTATGAAATGGGTCTGTCAAACTGAAATAAAAAGTAGACATTGGAGTAGTTTTAGAACACATTAAAATATTAACAACAAAAAATATTAAGGCGGTCATAGTTTAAAACGGCCACCCTTCCCTACCTAACGTTTAAGGCACAGACGGTATTCTAAAGAAATTTATTTCTACGTTTCAAAAAAAATGGTCGAGTCTTTTAAAATAATATGTCAAAGTTCTGTGGGTAATAAACTTATGTGCTTGAATGTGTTCATGTGAGTAAAAGTTCGAGGATATTATATAAAGCCATTTTCTATGTATTTCGTATGGATGTGAGGTTGTGTATGGTAGACCTATAGTATGGGCGGAGTTTTATAATTTATGTATCCTTTTTGAGTCAACTGTCAACCTATGTATACAATGAAATGAACGGTCAGTGAGAGGACTGGTGAAGCAGTGCGGAACCTTCTTTTAGCAGGTGTGCCACATTTTAGCATTATTAAGATATATCGTTAAAATGTTAACAGGTTAACTTAGACCAAATCGCAGATATAAGCTCGTCTATCCGTTGGTTTATAAAGGTAAAGTAGGCTAACTGAAATTCTTTAATTTAATGTTATGTGGACAATATTTGGTAGGCTCAATGACGATGGTCGTCATTATATTTTATAGTTATATCATCAAAAAATTGGTAATTTTATGTTAAAACTAAATAATTTCCCTGCTCAGGAAATAACTAGTATTGTATGTTTTAGTTTCATTTCTGTTAAGAAATATAGCCGTCCTTCAACTATTTAGTAGATTTACAGTATTCATTACACAAAGTCCTTTATTAAATTTCGTAAATATTGAATTATTTATGTGGTATAATTTTTGATAATTCTAATCTCAGTTGTTACTAGTTGTGTTATTTTCCTTTGTCTTATTAAATATTTACATATAAGTACAATAGATAACAATACTCTGTATCTTTTTACTTTCATTACTCAGCCCTCGTTGCATTCACAGAATGAAAAGGATATTTGTTTAGTTTTCTGATTAGTCACTACTTCTTGTTTGAGTCCTTAGAGACAAAACCAATATGGCATTGATTGCAAGAAATAAATCAATGATTTCTTGTTAAGTTTGTTACTTTTACTTAGTTCGACGAAGACTTATTTGCTGTTATTTTTTAAAAATGACAAGCAATAAATTTGTTTATTACGTGGTTAAATTTTTAAGTTAATGAAATGTTACATTGGTTTATTTTAGAGGTCCTTTGTTAAGAAATACAATTTGATTATTAGAAACATTTCTTAAAAAAAGGCAATTATGCGTTTTTGTATAACAAACTTCGGATTATAACTGATAATATCAGATTTGGAAACATGGTGGAAGCGGAAATTTTGAAAAGAATTTATAAATTTAATTTAATTTCAAAAATTTATGAAATATAATTTCTTAAAAATTTTAATTTTGAATAATTAAGATTTCAATTGTACATTCAAACTCTATCCTTCATTTATTTGTATATATAAGAGCCTACGGACGAGACCGGTCGAGCGGTTTTAGCAACCTATTTTATTTTTACTTTATTAGGAACAACACTTTTAAAATTTTTTTCTATAAATAAAAACAAACAAAATAATCTTTTTTTTTTAAATACTCTCCTTTAAATAAAATAACTTTTTCAACCTTAAAGGAAATTAGTAAATACTAGCAGATTCCAACGCTCGAAATTCGAGTGCAATTTCTAGGCAGCTTTATTTTTCAACTTAGCCAATTCACAAACCAACACTTTTATGGTTTATTATTACTGTGAATGAAGATAACAAACTTATTAACAAACACATAAACAAATTTAATAAAACACACATAGCATATGTATAATTTTATGTATGTGTTAGTAGCAACTTTAAATGCAATTTACTCAAAATAAAGGAAAAAATTTAAAAATCTGTAAATCTGCAAAATGGCTAAAAGGAAATACCTTTCAAATACTATCCGTTTGGTTAAAATCGGGATAAAACGGTAGAACAAAACATCGGTCACAAGAAATCGCCTAGCCTATTAATCTTATAGATAATAAAGAATGAGATCGAAAAAAAATCTTAAAATGTAATATAAAAGGAACCATTGAACTTTGTTTTTATTATTTTTTTTATTTAACTGAAATTATATTAAATCTTAAAAAAATATAATTTCAATAGTTATAATCACAACTTATGGACTTATAGACCTTTTCAACCGGAAACTCTTCCATAGAGATTTAATAGTCGTTGTTATCACTTTTTTGTAGAACATATAGTCCATAACCATTTAAAATTTTACACTTTTTGGTACACCTTTTTGTGTTCTACAACTCGCTTCTTTCAGGAAACCTATATCTCTCCACTGGCCTAAGCTCCGGACAGTTTGATTCGAAAGCCATCTTATTATTCTTGTACCATTCAAATACTTTCTTACCACAATGACACGCTATCAATCGGGGCTTATGAAAAGAAGGAATCTTTTTTGCAAACTCTCCTTAATATAAATTTCGGTATTTATAGAGACTGTTGCAATAATTGAGTTGCTGCTTTCGCCGCAACAGCATACTGTTTTCATACCAGGAACTTTTGGAAATTTCATCTGCTTTTCGATCCTAAAATTATCTCCAACATTTCTTGAGCATAAGCAATGCTCAATGCAGCAGGATAATTTTTTTATGAAACATAGCGTTTCAATCTGAAACTTTTTATACTTTGGCTTTAACCTTTTGCACTAAATAGTCCAAATACTGAGGGCTGCCTCTACCCGATTTGTTGAGAGCTCTTTTCAATATGCTTTCCTTATTCTTAGATTTGCGTCATGTTTACCTTTCTTTCTTCCCGGCCCAAGTTATCTATCAGTGGCTAAATTATCCTGACAGTTTGTAGTAGCATTTTAAATAGTTTAACGACAGACCTTTAATTCTTTGGCCCACTTTTTGTAGGACCAGGTTGGAGTTTGTTGAACATATATAATAATTTTAGCACGTACTTCTATTTCATCAGCCCTTTTTAATCAAATTGACAACAAATGAACAGAGTAGTCATTAAACCAGAGTTCAGAAAAAACACACACTGAATAAAAAACTCGTACGTATAAACAAACATAGCTCAGACCAACCAACACATATTTTTATTTTCATATCAATTATGTGTGTTTCTAAATTTTGTACGGTGCCCAACACAATCATGACTGTGTTTCGTTTTAATATTTCGTTATCTATACGAACATTTTTCTATCACGTATTTTTTGTTTCGAACACACATAAACCGCACAGATTCGAGTGTAGCTTTATTTAAAGTTCTTGCACTTGTACTGCTAAAAAAACAGAACATGTTCTTAAAACATTATCCTCTCGCGATCGAAAAAATCTGAAACTCCCCTATAATAACGACAACAATTGTTAAAAAAAATCTAAAACAATTCATTAGCAGTTATAAAAAAATAAAAATAAAAAGATAATAATAAAAATAAAAAAAATAAAATAAAAAGATAGTATTGAAATAGAAAACAGAGAAATTTTATGTGTTGTTTATGACTTAATTTCGTTTTTTTTCTGATCGCGAGTGGATAATGTTTTAATTTTTAGACCTACGCGTTGAAGAACGTGTTCTGTTTTTTAGCAGTACACTTATTTTTTTTAAAATCCACTTTTTTCAAGGTAATTATTTTATGGTTTCACTACTACTTTTGAATGCAAGTATGCAGAGTTTATATATAGATGTACTAAAAATAAAACCCTTAAAATCATACTATTTTTTGCAGAATTTTGTATAAATAAAATAATATGCCAATTAATTTTTAATATGCGCTTATTATGGATACACATTTACAGAATATATGAATATTATTTATAGTATTTTGATATTTGCAACAGTAGTATGTATCAATTTTGAATATTTTGTGATGTTATAAAAATCGCAGAATATGGATATTGATTTTATGTAGTTTCTTTTATTAATTAATTAATTTAAATATTACACCAAACATGTAAGAGTGTTAAATTCGGCTGTGCCGAATTTTTTGATACCCTCCATCTGAGTCTTAAACTCTATATTACACCCAATGTTGAGTACGGCTACCACTTTTAAGCTTTTGCCGATACTGAAACATTAATTTCGAATACCAAAATTCAAATGATTTTTGGCTAAAAAGTATTATTAACAAGTAAGAGTGTTAAATTCGGCTGTGCCGAATCTTTGATACCCTCCACCTCGGTTTGAGTCTTGATAATAAATGTAAATGAAAAAGTAAACAATTTGTTAAACTTAATACCAAATTATTTCAGCAAATTCTTTGGGTTGGTTTTCGTCTTTTCTATTATTTCGGATTTATTTCGGTGTTTGCTTTTTGGTCATCGTGGTTGCTGATCGGCATGCATTTAGGTTATATACCTATATGCATGCGTTTCCGGTTATATGACATAACTTCTCGTTTAATTTAGTTTTTGCTAATCAAATAGCTCGCCCTAACCTCCATTGCAAAGGTAATGGTTGTGTAGGGTGGCTATATGCATTAAATCGTGCTAATTGGAGATGGCTGTATAGTTTCTTTTAACTGGCCAAATATTTCTTCATTGCGGCCATATAGGTCGCATGGAGTAACAAAATTATAACCAAAAAAAAAACTCTCTCAATCTTTTTATTAAAATATTGCCATATTCGGAAAACATAGAGAATAAATTTATAATAATAAATATTCAAATTAGGGATGCCAAACGCAAAAAACCAAATGTCCCAAACATTTTAAATAAAATAATTTGTTCTCTTTATTCTCTGAAAAACTTCAAATTTTAAAAAAAAATTTTAAATGTAAACATAGGTATTTGGTTTTTTTTTTTTTTGGAATTTCAATTTGTGTTTAACGAATAAAATTTATATATTAAAGATGCAATTGATGTCTTCTAAATTTAAAATTATAATTTCCGACGTTTTGGTATGATTTTCTGAAATTCAATTAATTGTAATTTATAATTGGAAATTTTTAATTCCAGTTTTTAGAATTGATATTTTCTTAAATTTGAATGGAAAATTTAAAAAGTGCAATTTTGTATTTATGTGAATAATAATGCTTTAGTAATTATAACAATTTTTAAAAATTAGATGTAATCGCAATCAGATATTTTGTAGGTAAAGCAGAATAATAATTCTAGTAACTATGTAGAACTGTTTTGAAAGCAAAAAACTCATTGATGAACTCGGTAACTCTATTTTGTAAAGACAATAAAAAGTTAATATGCCAAACTTATGTTCATATTTGTAAAAGAATAATGAAAATATGTATGAAATAAAAGACCAGCCCGTGTATACTCTTAACATTGTTCTGTTAAAATAGAAATAACTATTGCAAAGCTAATTAGAACAAACAAAAATTGTGGCGCCATCTACTGTGGCATAGTCACGCTGAGCAAAATGAAGTGACACTCTGTTAATGCAAAAGAAATGTATTTTCCCCACAACAAAATATTGCAAAATTTTATGTAAATAAAATAATATACGGACTTATTTCTAACATGCAGTTGTTATGGATATACATGTATATTATTTGTATTATTTAATATGTTTATATAAATTTATAAATAAATTTATACATAAAATTTTTTTTTTTGCTATATTTACATTGTTTTTTTTTATTAACAACTAGGTATTTTCGCATTGTTTGCTTTAGAAGTTGGTGAATTTTTACACCCTTTATATTAACTCGTAGTGTCTGCTTGTCGAAAAAATTTTGGATCGATTTTAACCAATGTCCCGTGAGCCATTCGATCTGAAATTATGCAGGCAGGCTCGTGGTAATAACAGAAATGATCTGACAAATTTTTAGAGTGATGCCAAAACTATGGAAACTTTTAAATTTTTCTACCAGAGTTAATAAAAAAATGTACAAAGGGTTAGTTTTTATTATATTATTACCACAGCGACCACAAAGACAACAAGTGCAGCTATGACAACAACACAACATTTAGAATAACAACAAGAACAATATAGAAACATCATATTTTTCATTTTTTTTTTTAATTTTTCAGAGATTTCCCTGGACCTGTTCCACCTATTTTAACGATTTTTGAAATATAAATCTTCCCATGAATTTGTTGAATCATTCTCACTAAAAATGATAACTGTAGCTGCACTATTAAGGGCGTGATCGTGACAAGAACAACATAGAAAATTATATTTTTTCAAGACTTTTTTTAGTTCTTCATTCAAATCTCGGGCCCTAATCGACCGATTTGAACGATTTTAAACAGCAAACTTCTCAGGGTGATAGTGAATCATTTCTTATGTCAAAGAGCACCCTAGCTGCCCGGTTGATGCCGTCATCGTGATTTCCACAGACGGACAGACGGACAGACGGACATCGCTATATCAACTCCGGTTGTTATAAGGATCACAAATATATATATTTTATGGGGTCCAAAAATTTTTTTCTAATTATTACAAACACAATGATAAACTTATATATACCCTCTGCACACTGGAGTGGAGGGTATAAAAATACAACATCGAAAGTTATTGCTGTGTTTTTTTTTTTTAATAATTGGCGTTTTCTTTTCTGGCAAAAATGTTACACGTTTTTCCCACTTCGCACTTTTTCTCTTTTTGTGTTCTTTTCTAAAAAAAAATGTCAACCTTGCGAAAGGGTAGTGTGTTCTTTTCAAAAGATGCTGCACTATAAATATGTGAAAAGGTGCATTTTTCGCACTCTAAAAAATCAGAGGGGAGAATAACACGATAAAACAGCTGACATTTGTGTTGCTTATAAATGTATATTTGTGTGAAGAAACAAAATAAAAAAATAAGGAAAAGTGTAATTTTTATTGTTTTGTATAAAATAAATTATTAATATGGGAAATATTAATGTTTTTTTTTTAATTTTTATTTTTCCTTTTTGGTGTCCAAGAATAAAAATGTTAACAAAATGAGCTGTTCATTAAAAAAGTGTTGCATAGTTGTAATTTTATGTTATATTCTGACCATTAAAAATACAACATCTTTAATGTGTGAGGCAAACATTATTAAAATTTAACATTATAAAGTGTAACATTTTTTTTTCAGAAAAGAAAACGCCATAAATTAATACATTAGAAAAATATAAAAACGTTTAAGATATATGCACATATTACGAAAAGAAAAACTATGTTAATTTTTTGTATTAATAACTTGATAGTTTAGCATTATTTGCTTTTGATATTGGTGAATTTTTATATTATTACCACAACGACAACAAAAACAACAAGTCAAGCTATGATAAAATACAAAATTTAGAATAACAATATAGAAAAACATCACATTTTTTTAACTTTTCAGTGATTTCTCGGGACCTATGAAACCAGTTGTCATGACTTGAAAAACACAAACCTTCTCGTGGTATTAGTGAATCATTCTCACTAAAAACGAACGCCCCAGCTGTCATATTGAGGGCGTTATCGTGACAAGAACAACATAGCAAAAACATATTTTTTCAAATCTTTTTTAACTTCTTCGTTCAATTTTCGGGACCTGTTTAAGCGATTTGGACGATTTTAAATAGCAAACTTCTCAGGATGTTAGCGAATCAGTTTTAATGCAAACGAGCAACCTAGCTTACCGATTAAATTTGTGATCGTGATTTCCACAGACGGACAGACGGACATCGCTATATCAACTCCGCTTGTTATAAGGATCACAAATATATATATTTTACGGAGTCTAGATTTTTTTTCTAATTATTATAAACAGAATGACAAACTTATATATACCCTCTGCACACTGGAGTGGAGAGTATAATTACAGTCTAGGGTGGAGTGGAGAGTATAATTACAGTCTAGACCAACCATATTATACTCCATACCATGGGTTTAGAGAAAGGGTTTTATGTAACTAATTGGATATATAATTGGATATATAAAATAAGCATAAACTAGATATGTGTGTCATTGTTATAAATTTGTTGCCTATTAATTGCTATTTTTTATATGGGGACAAGGTCGAAAAATGGAGCGATCCTGACAAAATTTGCTAAAGTCACATGTATCTCAAAGAGACATATACGAACCAAATTTGACAGACAGGCAGACAGAATTCTTCTGTGTCAAACATCAACACAAACTCATTATTCCTTGAATAGAGATTGGTATAGGGTATAAAAATTCAAACAATGTTTACGAAAAAAGTTAAGAGGAAAAACGTGTGTTAAGACTTTTTCGATCTCTTTCTATACATCCTTGAAATTATACCCACGATATGTTTTTTAAGTGCATTTTAATAAAGTAAATTTTCTGTAGCAGATACTTTTTTTTGCAAAGGGAACCTTTTTATAAAAAGGTACATTTGGATAAAAGGTACTTTGTTTTTGTAAAGCTAATTTTTTTAAAAGGATTGTTATTTTTTAAAGAAGTTTTTTTTGGAAACAGAAAGATATAATTATTTATTTAGTTGGTCTTCTGGTTCTTGTAGGTATGCAGATGTGTCACAATGCGAAATCCATTTGATATCCATCCATATTTTAGTTCTTCAAAGAAAAAACAACTCGGAATTCAATTTTGTAGTTTATGTTTTCTTTAATTCAAAACGAATATGTCATGAATTTTTAAAGTTTCAAAAGTTTTTAAAATGAAAGGAATAAATAATACTTAAAATTTAATTAAGATTCAGTATGTAAATGAAATCTTTTCGAAGCTCATGGTGAAATAAATCGAACAACCACGACTGGTTGAGTATCACATTTTCCACCTCTGAGGCAAAAATTAATTAAGTCCCAAACACAACCAGTGGTAATGTCCCAGTAATTTTTTAAGAAGAGGTATTTTTAAGAAAATGCACTTTTATAAGAAAAGGTATATTTTATACCCTATACCACTATGTGGTTTGGGTATAATGACTTTGTGCTGCTGTTTGTAACTACCAAAAATATTTGACCTAGACCCATCTTTTATTATAACGATCGAATTAGAATCACTAACTGATTCGATTTAACGATGTCCGTCCGTCCGTCTGAAATCGACATAAATTGCCATAAGAAATCGACATAAATTGCCATAAGATCCAAATTGTCAAATAGATCTTACTCAAATTGGGTTTGTATGCGTTTATTACATCCATTATTGAGTAGTCCAAAAATGATCCCTATGGGACAACTCTTAGGCATAGACCCCATATAGAGCTGCTTCCCGATCTTCACTTAAATTTATCAAAAACGAAAATATTGCACTGATTCTTCTCTAATTTTGTTTGTATATATTTTTGCAAAATATAAGAGACTTTACCAAACATAGTCAGGATCGGTCCATTTTTGGCCTAGTCCCCATATAGATATAGCATCCGATATGAACTTTTTCATATCTGCAGCCAAAAAAATTAATAAAAATCCCACTCCAATTTGGTTTATGCTTATTTTCTATGTCCAGTTAGTTTGGCCTAATAAGATATGGTCTCTAAGCCCATGGTATAGGTATCATATAGTCGGTCTAGACCGACTATAATTTTCTTACTTGTTTTAAATTTGTTATTTTTTTAAGAAAAATTATTTCTTTAAGAAAAGGTTCTTTTTTAGGAAAAATTATTTTTTGTAAAAAGGTAATTTTTTAGGAAAAAGTGTTTTTTATAAAAACGTACCCTTTTAAGAATATGGACATTTTTAAAATATGTACATCTTTAAGAAAAAAATACTCTTTTAAAAAATTTAGGTTTTTAAGAAAACTTTAATGAAAACTCTGTTTTTAAGAAAATGTACTTCTCCAAGATATGATTCTTTTTTAAGAAGTGGTACTTTTTTAAGAAATGCAATTTTTTTTCAAGAAATTGTGCTTTTTTAACAATAGATTCTTTTTAAATAATAGGTACTTTTTTAACAAAGGTTAATTTTTTAAGAACAGACTATTTTCTTAGGAAAACTTACTTTCTTAAGAAAATTTGCTATTTTAAGGAAAGTTTATAATTTTTTTTTTAACAAATATCACTTTTTATGAAAATATATTTTTGAAGAAAAGATACTTGTTTTTAAGAAAATGTACATTTTTAAAAGAAGGTACTTCTCTAAGAAGTACATTTTAAAGAAAAAGTAGCTTTTTAAGGAAGCTTACTTTTTTAAGTAAACGTAATTTTGTAAGAAAATTTACTTTTTTAAGAAAAGTTACCTTTTTAAGAAAAGCTACTTTATAAGAAAAGTCACTTTTTTAAGAAAATTAGTTTTTTAAGAAAAGATGTATTTTATTTTTTATTTAGAGAAGAAAGTGATTTCTTAAGATGATTTACTTTTTTAAGAAATGGTTCTTTTTTCAGAAAAAGCTCTTTATATGAAAATCTACTTTTGAAGAAAAGAAACTTTTTTAACAAATGGTAAATTTTTAATGAAAGCTAATTTTTAAGAAAAGCTAGTTTTTAAGAAAGTTATTTAAAAATAGTTCCCGAATAATTCCGAATAATTAACTTAAAAACCCGAATGTTGAGATTTGCATCTGTTTGACATCTCTTTTTCGCTTTCCTATGTATTAAGTGATAAATGATTTCTGTTTTTATTATTTTAGTATGTTTGGCTACTTTTTAATTCTACCTCGTATATATGTATTATTAATTTTACGAATACGTGTGATTTATCTAAATCGAGTTCTATTTCTTCTAATTACATATGAACAATAAAATAGAAAATGAAGTAATCAGTTAACTGTAAAAATGGCTGACTTAATAAAAACTTGATGTCCAAAACTTTTTCTTTGCTGATGCGTAACTAATTGCTGAGGAGTTTATAACATTTGTGTAGAGTTTTTGAAGAGTTTTTTTTATTTGTACTAATCCTAGAGGTACAGTTCAGGACTCTTAGAACTTTTTTGGCTTAAACTTAAATTAAATGCTTATTTGTTAGGTTTTTGTTTTTTCAATAACTAATATGCATATTATTATTTTTGGTTTCAATATTGTGTGGAAGAGAAGGAGAAAACCTGTGTTCTTCTAAAAAATCATATCTAATCTGTGAATATTTTAATTCTAACGGTTTCTGGCATTTAGATTTCATCAGTGATTACATTAATCTTTACAATATTTAATTGGTAATTTATAATTAACTAATTAGCTTGATTGTATATTGTATAATTTTTATACAAACGGTGGCTGCGAGTTTAGAACCTGTGTCTATCTTACATTCGTTCTTCCACTTTTTTTGAAAAGCGTTTAAATACTATGATCAAAAATCCTTTTTCCTGCCATACAGATTTTATTTATTCTAATTGCAGAAGATTTTACAATACTTACGGAAATATTGCAATTCTATTTACATATATATATATATATATATATTTTTTTTTTTGATAATATTTCCTTTTTCTGTTCTGGATAACTGAATTTCTCGGATAAACATGGTCCGGCCAAGGGAGTTTATACTCCATATTTCTACATTTCTATTCATTCACTTCATCTATATCGCTGCTCTTTGTACAATAAACTAAACACATCGTCTTCTACTTTTTCTCACATAACCTCTAAAATGTTTTAATATGCATTTAGATGACAACTCAATTAAGATGACGATGGATTACACGACTACATGCAATGAACAGCAAATTTACATATGCTAAATAGTAATAACAACAACAATAAATTGAACTGAAAAAAAATACAACACAACACTTTAACTGAGTTGCATAGACCAGACGCAGCCTAGACCAACAAAGATGTGAATGAAAAAGTCAGCACACCTAAAAAACAAAGCTAAACTTGCATGTTAGTGAAGTCATACAAAAAACCACCCAGAAAATGTGAAAAAAGTGTGGTAATAATATTTACTTATATTTTATGTATAAACTGCAATCATAAAGTATTCTTTTTTTTTGGGATTAGCTAGCTAACTAAATTAAAGTTTTAAATTAAATTGTTAAATTAAAAATTTTCAAAAAAATTGTTCAGCTTTAAATAATGCACATAGGGCCAGGTTAAATTTTTTTTGGCATAAAGTCTAATAATAAAGCTAGAGAGCTGAATTTTGGTGGAATTGATTATATTGGCACTTGCAGTAAGTGAGAACAATTTCAAGTCAATCCGACCACGCCCACCTATACCGCCCATATAAGGACACATTGCAGAGGAGTACATTTTTTTTTATTTGATGTTTCGATTTAAACCAACTTAAATACTGATTTCTTAAAGGTATTAAATTAATACTATTAAATTAATCTTGTTTTTCTACTTCCAAATCCAAGCAAAAGTTGTCTTCATGATCCGTATCCGAGTTGCTATCATCGCTGTCTAAAAACTGTTCCTGGTTATTATATTCTACATTTGGTGCTTCTAAAACTTCAATAACTTCCTTTGGTAACGAGGTTTTTTTATTTTGAGCTAATCTTTTCTTTATATTAAGGCTTGAAAGAAAAGGGTCCGATGAATCCATTGATCGGTGGAACACATCCAATAAATTGTTGATACGAGAATTTCGTCTCGCATATGATTATCTATCGCGCTTATAAAGTTTATTTCGCGCTTCACATGCGTTTTCTCCAAAGCAACCGATAGGTAATACCGATGATGCTATTATCTGTGACCCGTGAACTAAAACTTTGTGGACAGTTGCTGACATTGGGTACCATGAATACTTTTCCATGTAATTCGACGCAGTTTCTTGGCATAATTGGCTGAATTTAGTAGTATTTACTGGGAATTCACAGGATATAGTTATTAAAATAATATAAAACCGTTGTAAAATATCATAATCTAGTTCTAATATTACTGAAAGTTGCCTTGTGTTTTTAAATGCCCTTCCGTCATTTGTATTTCCACTTCCGTTTTGTTTTGGCTTATCTACATGTAATCCCATTTCACTCCAAAATAATTTTTGTATTTCTTGTTTACGGGATGTTATCATGTCTTTTTCTTCTTTATCCCTTACTTGCCACTTTTTTAAGTGTAGTTTATACGAGATTTTAAGTACGAACTCAAAAAATTTTATCCATGCATGTAGGGGACTGATGCCGTGTTGAAGATTTCCAGACTTAGCTTTAAAGTTTGATATGTCTGTAGTTTTCATTAAATCCTTTGGGCTGGCTCCACAGATAGGACATACTTGACAAGATTTGGTTCCCGTTAATATATTTAATACCTTGCCGTCAATCAGTGTCAAATGGAGATTAAAAGTGACAGTGATTTTTCTGTCAATTGAGAAATTGTAATTAAAAGCTGTTAAGTTTTGAATTTGTGATTCTAAATCCGCCTTTTCTGCCAGAATAAGATCTTTGGTTTCTTTAGCGAATTCAAGCTTTAGAGGTCTGCAAAATCTTACTGATTGGGGGGATTGATTTATCCACAAAGGCGTCCCAAAATCATCCGTTATTTTCAGTGGAATGACGCTCTTTGCCATTTTTCTTTGTAGCCGTGATCCTGCATCACTGTAAGACAGTCGTGGTCATCCCATTTGATTTTCTGAAGCAACTTGGTCGTTGATTTTCTCCACGACAACAGTCATGCTTGACAAAAGCCAACTGGAATGTTTCCTTTTAAATGTCGTAATTGTACGATTACATTTAGGTAGATTTTTCAGAATATAAAGGTGAAAACTCCTTATTTTCTTAGTGATTTCGGCCTTTAAGTCAACTGATACATCATTTAAATGAAATTTATCAACAATCCAGTCAAATAACGCTATTTCATTTCGGTTTTCGTTGATCCACACATCCAGTAGGGCAGAATGGCTTACCTCAAACTTGGCTAAAAATGCAAAATATGCGCGAGTGGGTAAAAAAGGGCAAAAAATGCTAGCAACAAGTTTAAAAACACAGTTTAAAGTAAACATTTGCATAATTACTTTTTGGCACAAATTGGCAGAAATTAGTTTTTTACTCCACGATACACGAATACTTCGGTTAGATTTTTTCTAAAATAAGACATATCAAAGACAATCCACAACTAAAAAATTTAACTCATAATTCGAAAACTTTTAATAACAATTATATTTGGCATACCTTCATCTTTATTTTCCATTTTGCCAAAAAAGATTTGGATACCTGGTGTTGCTACAGCAAAAGCGCAAAGTTGAGTAAAAGACTCCCGCCAATTTTGACAAAACAAACAGCTAACCAGACAGCTGACTTTGTTAGCGCTGCAAAAATGCAGCGTTGCCACTGAAATGTTTTTATTTGCGAATTCGATGTACCCAATGTATGCCCTTTCAAAATATTCAGTTAAATTCAAAATATAAAAATTTACGACTTTATGCCAAAAAAAATTAAATCTGGCCCTATGTGCATTGTATTGATTCATTCATAAAGAATTATTTTCCAGTGAAATTATCTCTTTTAAGAAAAGTGATGTAACTACCTGTTGTCTTCCTTTTATTTGATGGTATTATATCTACGACTTTTGCCTCCGATTGTTCCATTATCAGGCAGTACTTTCGCTGAAAAATAGAAGTAATTCTGTAAATAATTTTGGCTCAGTAAAACATTACCATCAAGTTAAGGGTTCACTGAATTATAATTCATTTAAATAATAAAAGTTTTCATTGACAATTTTAATAAAAGAAATGTTTCGAAATGTTTACTATTGTAATATAATCTATTACAAAGAATGATATTTTTCATTTTCAGCTCAACACTTCATGTGAATAAAGTAATTATCTAAAAATATTAACCTTTTCACGTCAATGGGAAACCTTTTTCCCAAACTTGAAATTGATAATAAAAGTAATTTTACTTTCTATTCGGTTTGACAATTAGATGGCATAAATCAATGTTGATTGTTAAATTTGTAGTAATTTTTCAGACATATTGCAATTAATGCTTTAATTAATATGCAAATTTTAATTTTGTTTCAATAGTGCGTGGTAAAGAAGAAGAAAAATCATAACTACATTGTATTCTTAATCGGACCGGTTTCTGGCATTTCAGCCTTCATCACCGATTTATTGAACATTGTGATAATTGTTATGTTATAATTGAATAGATTGTTTCTATATGAAATTTTTCTACTTAGGGCGGCCGTGAGGTTTGAACCGTGTTCCTTCACATACACTCGTACTTGCACTTTTTGGTCAGCGCTTTAACATACTCACCTAAAGTCAGGCCTATTGCATTTAATATGCAAATTTTAATTTTGTTTCAATGGTGCGTGGTAAAGAAGAAAAAGAAAGAAGAAGAAGAAATGTTGCCTAATATTATATAAAAGCTAAGATGGGGAATCCCAAAATTTTTTCCACTGCGTGCTTTTTTGATTTGGTTAGTTTTATCACAGTTAAAGTTATATTACTGGGTTTTATTACTGATAAGTGGAGTCTTTCGTGCTACTATTATATTTATCTTGTTTTGATGTACATGTTGATATTAGTTTTTAATTACAGTTATGGCTAGAAAAGGGCGTAGAGAATTCCATTCACGTGAAAATGAGATCTCACAATTGCACATGGCAGATAATAGTGATGGAGAAGATGAACTTCTTCTGGATGAAGAAGATCAACATTTTTTAAAAGATGTTGAACAGTTCAAGAAGATAATGGTAATATAGCTTTGGGAATCGGTCCAGTTCCTGCGACGGAGCTGGAACCTACTTTTAGATGAACAACTTATTCTTATATACTTAATATATACCATGAAAGTGATTATGAATTCGGTCGCAAAAATATTTTTTCTGGCAGACATGATATGTTGACTCCAATGGAGATTTTTCTGGAAGTCACCAACTGGATAGGATAGTATCTGCCATCGTCATACCGGAAAGCGCAAGATATGCGGAACAAAACGTTTTGGCAACTTTACGAAATTGCTGGTCTACGGATAAAGATATGGGTGTAACTTTTATTGCCAACGTTATGCATAGGACAAGATTTGAACAACTGCGGCAAAATTTGCCCTGCTATAATAATGATTGTAAATCACCAGAAAGCGATAGAGCATACAAAATAAGACCTGTTGTTGAGCATTTCAATTGTTGTTTTAAAAATACTATGAACAATTCAAAGAGGCAATCTATTGACGAGCACATGATCAAATTCACATGACACATTGTGATGAAGCAATATATCAAAAACAATCCTATAAAATGGGGATTCCAAATGTAGTGCAGGGCTGAGTCGTAGACAGGTTACCTTTTTGAATTTGACTTATACACGAGAAAAAAAAATTAATACCGAAGTCGGTTTTGATGAATCCGTTGTACTTAACTTTACTCAGAAGCTAGTTTGCAACACAAATTACCCGAGACCTTACCACTGGATAAAAACATCAGGATAAGCTCAAAAAATAAACGTTGTTTGTTCTGAAGTGGTCACGAGCTACAGTAAACATATGGGCGGTGTCGACATCATGGACCAGCGTAAAGTATGTTATGAGGTCGATCGCAAATGAAAAATTAAATATTATTCACGTTTATTCTTTGATATGGTGGACATAGCACTAAACAACGCGTATATATATATAAGCGCGTAGAGGGATCACTTTTAACCAGTCAGGAATATCGACAAATTGTATGAAGAAATCTAATAAATAATTTTACTTCGAGACTTAGAGCACGGCCAACTGTAAAGGAAGTATCCAAAGCAAAAATTGATATCAAGCGTAATTTACTAGCACACAACATGCAGATGGCCGATAAGATGAAAATGTGTGTAAATGTGAAATTCAGGATAAGGCTGAATATGAAGTTCCCTACTGTTTGAAAATTTAACACGTTCCATCTAATTTTCAAGTATAGCCTTATTACTAAGTAATGAGATCGAAAAATCTACCACATGGACTTCCCCTTAACTTCTTTCACAAGCATCATTTGATTTTTTTTTTTTTTTATCAAGTTACCTCTTCAAAATATGTCAGTTATTCATATTCATTTGTTGCTGTATAATGGATGACAAAAAGTATGTACTGGAAGATTTTTCGAAGCTTCCAGAAAAAGTTTTTATGTTGCTAATGCTCGAGGAAATGTTTTAGATAAGTTAAGGACCCCAAAGTAGACGACATTTTCCTGGTACGGAAGTTGCGGCAAAATAAAGCAATTCGTTTGTTACTACGGGCTTTACAAATACAGAAATTTTATTATGCAGTGTTTGCATATAGGACTACTTCTTTTCTTAAGCCAATAAAATGAGTCCACCCACATATTTTAGATATTGGACTTAAAAAAGCGAAAGAAAACACTATAAAATGAAGGGTTTCCGGAAAAGTCCATAAGCTAATACCATAAGTTAATACCAGACTGGAGCACAAAGTTTTAAAGGTTGAACAATGTTTTAAGATGAAGATTATCTCTTATTTTAAAAACTGATTTTGGAAGTAAAAAAATGTTTCTGTAAAAAAGTGAACCAATCCTCACTTCCGTTTTTACCTTCTCCTAATTTTAGAGCTCTCTTAACATTTTATGTACAACTTTTGAACCAACCTATCGATTTTGTTTATATCAATATCAGTGGCAACGAAGCATGATGGAAATCAAGCTCTTGTTATAAGAATCATATATATATATGTTAGGGTGGCCCTTAATAAAAAAAAGTATTCGAATTCTCGGTTTCACCCCCTAGAGATATGTGAATAGTAAAAAAAAAATGAAGTAAAAAGTTTTAGCTCAATTAAAGTTTTAGGTAAATCAAAGTTTTAGGTGAATTTTTTTTCCCAAGCCATAGTAAGGGTTTCATCTAGTTTACTGGAAAAATTAATTTTTTTTAATATGCCAAAATTCAAAGTTTGGCCTCGGCAAGGAATGGGTTAACGTTGCTGGTTTTATTCCAAATTTTTAGCAAGGAAGATTTGTACATTTGGTTATTATATTTTAAGCGTCACATCTAAAATCAACAGCACTTACAAAATATTTGATTTTTTTGAATAAATTGTCTTTCATTAGTTTGGAGTCATATGCGACCCCAGGTCCAATAGGGTTAATGGGGTCATATTATTTTTTTTCAGAAACCCTAGGCTATTAAGATAAAATATAACATTTAAAAGTAGAAAACTGATAAATTTTTGATTCGAAGTATTTAGAAAGAGTAAATTTACTGAATATTTCACAAAATACGCATTTTTCTCGAAATACGCAAAAAAAAAAATGCTTTGTAAAAAAATTCTGGCAGAGAAACTTACTTAAAAATTCACGCAGTTAATATTTGACATATATTAAACAAAACTTTAATGTGCCAGATGCATTTTTTGGAAGTTTGTTTAAGAAAATTTTTTAAAACTTAAAAAAGGAGTTTTCAAAATTTTATCAAAAAAATTTTCCATTTTTGGTCCCATTTCGCAATAGGTTAGTAACGTGTTAATAAAATAATATGGCTTTAAAAGTACGGCTTCAATCAATTTGTTAATGCTGAAAAAAAGTTCATCAAATTTCATGACCTAGAATTTTTGGCCCAAAAGTGGTCAGGGCATTTGCTATATCTTGGCGAGTTTTTATTCCTTTTTGAAGTTATATAGCTTTTTGAAAAAAGTTAAACTATAGAACGAAATTCTCGTAAAACCTGAAAAAAGTAATATTTTCCCCATATGAACACACTTGCAATTTTCAGTCGTGTTGAAGCATCTCTCAATTGTTTTTGATTAACCCAAAACTTTTTATTTCTCAGTTTTTTTGTTATTCGCATATATCTGTGGGGTGAGACTTTAAATTCGAACACTTTTTTCCCCTCCATATAATGTAGGGCCACCCTATTTATGTATATAATTCTTATACAAATGGCGTCCCTAATTTTTATTTTGATGAAATACAAATAGATTAAAATAGATTAGCTAACTTATATGACCTCCTTAATTGTGGGATGGTATACACACTTTTCATTGTGTAATAAGCTTTCAGATTCCAACTCATGAGAGTCATAGCCATAGTAATTTTGATGTTTGATAGCAAGAGGTATGATAATTACCCAGAACGAAAGAACATGCAAAGAAGTTAAATATATGTCATTCTTGGGATCCCGATATGATGAAAATATGGATCATAACCAATTAATTTGACACAGGTTTGAAATGGAATGTAGGAAGTCTTTTATAGACCCAGTGAATTTTAACTGGTGCATAGGAAGTCATGATAAATCACTTCTTCTGAGTACATATTTTTTAAGACCATTTTTGTTACAACTTCATGGTACTTTTTTCAATAAAAATATTTCTTCTCTTTTCCCAATATAAAATATTTTTAAGTCAAAGTCATTTCCACCTACTCTCATTTCAAGTATCCTTAATTTTTAAATTGATTTGTTGATATAAATTTGTAATTCCTAATAATATTTTGGAAATTTTATATTTCTGTTTGATATTGTTTAGATTTAGAAGTACTGCGTTTCAAAAATGGCCTTATATCAACATAAGTAAAGCCCTGTTATTCGGAATATAGCCCTGTTTTTGGGAAAGCTCTCATCCCCGAGGATTATCGAAAATTCCGGATAATTGAATTTTTCATTAAAATTAGAAATTTTTCGAGAATTTCGCTAGATTTCATTATTTTTTAATTTTTTTATCATCAGATCAGCGAATTTTATTTTCTGCGCATCCTCGAATAATAAAAAAAATTCCCGGTGTGAAAGGAAAAGAAAATTAAAATATTAAAAATTCCGATTCACTGAGTATTCCGATTAATTTACCCGGATGTGATCAGTGATTAGTGATCTAGTTTATTTTTAAGATTCTGCTTTAAACTCCACATTCGTAACGTCCGAGAACCAATAAATGACTATCATTGCATATGTACTTTGTGTGACCAAAGTTATAGTGAAGGAAGTTACATACTTGAGCAAAAATTAAAACAAAATTCGAATTCTTTCTAGACATAGTGTACATCCATACTTAGTTGCATATTAAATACAAGTTTACAAAAGTACTTGAACACAACTATAAAGATATTTAAAACTAAAAATGGTGATGATGGTAAAGCGTACCGTGGTAAATGATGAGCTCAATTTTTTTTTTTTTTTTGGCTGAAAAACGCAAGTGCGCGTATCATGGCCGCAGGGTTATATTAGCGCCTGCTTCGCAAATATACAACACTTATTTTGTTTTAAACTTCTTCACCCAACACCAAATAAATTCAGAAAAAAATGCTCCTCTTCGCTGACTAACTACGAAGATAGTTGCAAGTAATATTGGTATGATATGATTCTTGTAGGTTTTTTCCTTTTGGTTATTTGGCATAACAAAAAAAAAAATAAAAAATTGTGAAAATATGTTAAACAATAACCATTGAACAGATGCTTGAAACCGTGAACAAAAGCAGAAACATTTGAAGTTGCAAACAAAACAAAAACAGAGTTTGTTGTTCATTTACGTTGCCTCCATACTTCATGTGATCATGTGCGCACACGCTTACGGCTATAACAGCAACATCAGCTCAACAGAAGAACAACAAGTAATTGAGCCGCATTTACACAATGATGCTGCTCGAAGTAACGGCTAATGTCGAAGCTGAAGAGTAACAAAATAAAGTTAGCGCTGGATTCAATGCATTTACTTACTTATAAAACATTAATTATTTATGAAGTATTAGTGTAATTATTCAATTTACAAACGGTTGGCGCTCTGATATTTACTCATTTCGATCATGTTTCAAAAGAAACGAAAAAAAGGCTGACCATTTTTTTTTAAATAATAAATTAGTATAAATTTGTTGTTAACACAAAAGAACATATATGTATTTATTTAAAGGCACTTATGTATGTTGGATAGAGAAAACTGCTCTGCGATGCGGTATTTTGGGCATTCCAGTCTGATGTTTAAAATTCATTAATATTTTCATTGCGATCTCTCTTACACTCTTCGTTTCTTTACTCTTGTACTCTCTCTTAGTTATCGTATTTTTTGGTGATGTTCATTACATTCCTACAAAATTTTAAACCCCAAAACGTAATGCATCATTGCAATGGTATAAAACTTATTATATTTTCAATTCAAAATCTCAAGTTGCCATATTTTTGATAAATTTGAATATATTTTGCGCATGTTCACGTGCTCAATATGTTCAGTATATTTATAAACTAACACAAAATAAAGGTTTTTATTTATTTATTTATAATTACAATAATACAATTACAATAACTAGCAGATTCAAGCGCTCGAAATTCGAGTGCAATTTCTAGGCAACTTTATTTTTAAACTTAGCCAATTCACAAACCAACACTTTTTGGTTTATTATTATTGCCAATGAAGATGACAAACTCATTAACAAATACATTAACAAATTTAATAAACACACACATAGCATATGTATAATTTTATGTATGTGTAAGAAGCAACTTTAAATGCAAATTACTCAAAAAAAGGAAAAAATTAAAAAATCTGTAAATCTGGTGAACAGCTAAAAAGAAATACCTTTCAAATAAGATACGCTTGGTCAAAATTGGGATAAAACGGTAGAACAAAACATCGATAACCAAAAATCCCCTAGCCTATTAAGTTTATAGATTAATTTAGGATAAGGAGTTATAGCTGCAATGCCTTTCGACTTTCAATGTTTTCATTTTAAATGAGGTTTTGTACACTATTTATACCCTATACCACTCTGTGGTTTGGGATAATGAGTTTGTTACTGTCAAAAATATATGACCTAGAACCTCGTTTTATTATACCGAATAACACTTATGTCTGTCCGTCTGTCTCTCCGTCTGTGTGTCTACGGACACCTTGCAATCAAACAAAAGGTAGCAAATATAAATATATTATAGTTAAACTTAGTATTTAATCAATTGCATGAATGCTATTGAAATTCGTGAAAATTGATGCATGTTCAGACCTCGTCCTATACTAGATCGACTTATATTGCCAAAAGATCCAAATTATAATATAGAGCTCGGTCAAATTTGACTTATGTGTATTTATTATTGAAAAATTGAACTTTTTTGGTATTGAGTGGAACTTTATTGCAATTTTTTTTACTAATTTTGAGGCCGCTGATTTCAAACCTAATCTCCATCCTACAGGTACTAATCGTATTTTTGATTTTTTTTTTTTTAATTTTTATTTTTCTCAAAACTTCAACGATATCTCTACTGCTGAAATCAGTGGCGTAAAAACAATTATTTACTATAACACACTTAATATATAATAAATGTGAGCAATATCAAAAGTTGTGCACCGGTTACAATGAAATAAAGCTCATTTCATTTCAAATATATTTAATTAAATGTTTTTAGAACAAAACTGTGATTTTTCCAGCATATATATTTTTTTACGAATTTTTAAAGAACAAAAAAAAATTTTTTTTTTAAATTGTTTTTTTTTCACATTATCTCTGAAACCAATGGGCATATTTAAAATAAAGTTAAGCACGTCTTAAAGATAATATTGTTAATGAGTTTTGGATTTTGATGTGTAAACATCTATATGTTCAGGGGAATAAAAATCTATTTCACAACACAATCACAAAAACAGAGTAAGACAAAAACGGTGTGACGTATGAGTGTATTGGTGTTAAGATTATTGCAGCTAATTCAACAACCCTCAAGTATAACAATGTTAAAAATTTCACAATATAAACTAATTCAACAACCAAAAAGTATAACACAATCACAAATATAAACAATATAGAAGTATAACAGCTAAATAAACTAAGCTAAATGTATAACAACTCTAAATTGCAAAAAATATACTGAAAAAAATCTTTAATTAATAGTGATCGGACTCACATAGTTTTTTTAACTGAATATGGTGAACCTTTTTCAAGTTATTCCAATATATGTAGTGGAAGTGCTTTAATATTGAATATAACGGTATATCGGGAAAAGTCGAGCTGATAGAAAAAAAAACCCACGTACAGTTCTTAATCAACAATAACCTTGCTCACTTATGTTATTAGTCAAAAAATAAACGCTGTATAACTATGCTTGGTGATAGCCCCAATATAAAGCTGCTTCCCGATCTAGACTTAAGCTTATCAAAAACAAATATATTGCACAGATTTTACTCATATTTGGATTGTATATGTTTTTGCAAGAAATAAATAACCTTACCAACCATTACATGTTGCCCACAGCATTTAGTTTTCGTTTCTAATTTTGTTCATTAAAGGTGAGTTATGTAGGACATTTTTGGTGGCAAGAATAGAAGAGGGGCTGTCAGTGTAGATGATGTATTTCTAATGGTTCTGTGGGGGAAATTCTATGGCAACGAGGATGGCTAGGTCTTCCGCTGTAAAGTTGGAATTAATATTGACGAAACCACCATCTGGAGCCATCTGATTTAGAACTATCAGTATACAATAAGTTCCAATTTTTACCAATTAAGTGGTCGGAGATATAAGAAAATGTTTAATTAAAAACAACGGATGGGGTACTGGCTTTAGGAAAATCAATCATTAATGAAGGAAAAGATGAGTTTTCAATCATCCATGCTGGTTCTGGTTATGGTTATATGTATGGGGGTTTCATGTCATGTGGCCCAACTTTTGAAACCAATGTCTTCCGATCACCCTACCACTTACAGCGAAGTATAGCCTCCAGTGCTCGCATCAAGATCTTAGGTACGACTGCTCTATTCCATTGGGCAAAGAATTATGGTAAAGAAACTGAAATAGTTCTTAGTAGCAAAGAGGATCATTAAGAAACATTGAAAACACTGAAGAGCAGATTAGATGCTGTGGTAACAATCGCATGCTGCTGGAAGACTCAAGTAGAAAAAGTTTTCTGCCTCTACTTAATACGATTTCTTTCCAAAGCCAAAAAAGAAACCAGCAGCGAAATCAACAGCTGAACCTAGTAATGCCAAGAAAAGATAGGCAAAAAAGCAGCAAATAAAGGCGATAAATAAGTTGGATGAAAGACTGGGTATTTAAAAATGTACAAAACTTAAATACTTCATCAGGTACAATCTTCTTATATATTAAAAAAAATTTATGAAAACTAAAGTCAATCCGTCTGGCCGTTCTATCCGGCCGATATCCTTCATGAAAGGTATTTAGACACAGATATGTCGTCAATCTTTGAAATTTACTCAACTCCCAACATACTCAAGTCATACTCAAACGCGAATCTTCCCTGTACATTTCTTATGGGACCAATTCACTCAAGCAATTCGAATTCTCATAGCTCCTCTTCTAATAAATGTATCTTGATCCTTTAAGTCTCAGAACACTCAGTGGATCAAGCGCTTTCTTTTGAGCTATTAACTGCTTAAAGTCGTTGAGTTTGAGAAAAGTTATGCATGTACAATAGGGTGGCCCTTAATAAAAAAAGTGTTCAAACTGTCGGTCTCACCCCCTAGAAATATGCGAATAGCAAAAAAACTGAGAAATACAAAGTTTTGGGCCAATCAGAAAACGTTTAGTCCTGGCGCAAAGCGATTGAAAATTTCAAGTGTGTTTATATGGGGAAAATATGACTTTTTTTTCAGATTTTACGAAAATTTCGTTCTATGGTTTAATTTTTCCGACAAGCTGTTATATAATTCAGGATCAGTATTAACTTATCCCTTCAAAAGGCTATAAAACTTCAAAATCGAATAAAACCTCGCCAAGAAATAGCAAATGCCTTAGACCACTTTTGTGCCAAAAAAAAACTAGGTCATGAAATTTGATGGAATTTTTTTCAACTTTGAGAAATTGATTAAAGCCATCATTCCTTTTTGGTCTCTATACTTATAAGTACTCAGATATGAAGTATTGTTTTAATACCACGTTGTTAACTTATTGCGCATTGAGGCCGAATATTGGAAATTTTTTTGATAAAATTTTTAAAACTCCTTTTTCAAGTTTAAAAAAATTTTCTTTAACAAAATTTAAAAAAATGAATCTATCACTTTAAGGTTTTATGAAATACAGGTTGCAGATTAACTGTGTGAATTTTTAAGTAAATCCCTCTGCCAGAATTTTTTTGACAAGGATTTCAAAATTAATTTTGTAATTTATTTCATTAAGAGTATTAATTTAATATTACCTTTTATATATATTATTATATTTGAAATTTACTTTTATTTAATAAACTATTTAAAACTGGGAAATAAAATGGTAGAAGTTTCAAAACATGTAGGTGACATTGAAGATAATATAAAGCGACCGATTATAAAAAATCTTCACCGATTGACCTGAAAAATTTTTTTTGCGTTTTTTTTTTATATCAATTTCCACCAAATTGGTGGGTGGGACAGCAAGAAATTCAACTATTAATTTATTACATAAAGTAATTTTATAACAAAATTGGTTAAAAGTTGTTTTAATTTATATTCGCGAGCAATAAGCCGATAATTGCACCAAAGATATATCACAATGGATTATTTTGATCCCAGGAGCACTGAGTGGTTAAATAAATAGAAATTAACCGAATTATTTTTCTTAAATTCTAAATAGTGGTACCAACGAGTTTAATAGAAAAACTCGTTTTAGGTCATTTTTATTTTAAAATATATTAAAATCCAAAGCTGGCCTTGTCAAATAATGGGTTAACGTTCTCGGATTTATCCCAAATTATTGAAACGAAACTTCTACATATTTGGTTATTATATTTTAAGTGTAGCATCTAAAAATTGGACAGCACTTACAAAATATTTGAATTTTTTGAATAAATTGTCTTTTATTAGTTTGGGGTCATATGTGACCCCAATTCCAAAAGGGTTAATGGAGTCGTATTATTTTTTTCCGAAACCATAGGCTATTAGGATAAAATATAACATTTCAAAGTAGAAAAATTATGAATTTTTGATACAAAGTATTTAGAAAGAGTACATTTACAGAATATTTCAAAAAATCCAATTTTTCTCGAAATCCGCAAAAATGAAATCCTTGTCAAAAAATTCTAGCAGAGGGATTTACTTAAAAATTCACACAGTTAATCTGCAGCATGTATTTCATAAAACTTTAAAGTGATAGATTCATTTTTTTAAATTTTGTTTAAGAAAATTTTTTCAAACTTGAAAAAGGAGTTTTAAAAATTTTATCAAAAAAATTTTCAATGTTCGGCCTCAATGCGCAATAAGTTAGCAACGTGGTAATAAAACAATACTTCATATCTGAGTACTTATAAGTATAGAAACCAAATGAGAATGATGGCTTTAATCAATTTCTCAAGGTTGAAAAAAATGCCATCAAATGGCACAAAAGTGGTCTGGTGCATTTGCTATTTCTTGGCGAGTTTTCATACGATTTTGAAGCTTTATAGCCTTTTGAAAGTATAATTTAATACTGATCCCGAATTATGTAACAGCTTGTCGGAAAAATTAAATTATAGAACGAAATTTTCGTAAAATCTGAAACAAAGTCATATTTTCGCCATATAAACACACTTGAAATTTTCAATCGCTTTGCGCCACGACTAAACGTTTTTTGATTGGCCCAAAACTTTGTATTTCTCAGTTTTTTTTGCTATTCGCATATTTCTAAGGGGTGAGACCGACAGTTTGAACACTTTTTTTTCCCTCCATATAACGAAGGGCCACCCTAATATACAACCATCTTAACATTATGCAACACGAAAGTTAACGTACAGATTTCATTACAATAATTGCATAACACATACCCTGTGTTCAATTGTGAATTGCCAAAAATTTGAATACCTTTAGGTAGCATACAAGGTGGCCTTTATTTCTGTGTGTTCAACAAATATTTATAATGAAATAAACTTAAAGAATTAAATAGATTAAAAACATTGAAAGAAATAAATTGAATGATAAAATAAAATTTCCTAGAATTTTCACTCGAATTTCGAGGGCTGGGCTCTGCTAGTAAATTAATTTAAAAATATTTATGTTATAAATGGATCTAATGTGATTAAGATTAAATTTTATTAAACTATTTAGTTTCTTATTTTTATTATTATATTATATATGAATTATATTTTTCCTGAGGTTAACATATTGCGGATATCAGAGTATCGAAGGTATGAAATTTTAGTTAGGTATGTTACATACCGTCGGAAAGTATAATTTGTCTAGTTTCTCAGTATATTCTTTATTTGTAAGGTTTTAGAAACACTTACACACAAATATGAAAAAATTCAAAATTTTGCATATGCTAAAAATTTAAAAACCTTTGTCTTGAGTTACAAAACATTTATTTTTATAGATATCCAACTCTCATCCCACTAAGCGACCAAAAAGCTCCTAAAGGAAAAAGAACCTAATCTTTATTTTGAGCAAAAAAAGTTGTTGTTTTGCAAAAACCTTTAAAAAAAAAATGTTTTTAAGTTTTTTTTTCCAAAGATTGAAGAAATAGCTATCTAAACTATTTGGGACAAATTTTGTTAAGAACAATAGGTAATAACTTACATGGCTGAGAAAAAAAACACCTGTTTGGCAAAAATGTCAGACGTTGACCCCCTCTAAACCAGACCGATCTTGACCGATCTTGTTGAAAAATTGTGTCTAAACTAATATCCTTTGTGCATATTTCGTCCCGAGCGGAAGACATCGGTTTCAAAATTTGGGTCACTTGACATGAAATGCAAATGTGTAAGTTGATATCTTCTTATATATTAAAAAAATTTATGAAAACTAAAGTCAGTCCGTCTGGCCGTTCTATCCGGCCGATTTCTTTAATTTTTTTTAATGAAAGGTATTTAGACACAGATATGTCATCAATCATTGAAATTTACTCAACTCCCACCTTACTCAAGTTATTCTCAAACGCGATTCTTCCCTGTACATTTCTTATGGGACACATTCACTCAAGCAATTCGAATTCTCATAGCTCCTCTTCTAATGAATGGATCTTGATCGTTTCACTCTCAGAACACTCAGTGGATCAAGCTCTTTCTTTTGAGCTATTAACTGCTTAAAGCCGTTGAGTTTGAGGAAAGTTATGCGCGACAATCAACTTTACATCATGCAACACGAAAATTAACGTACAGATTTCATTACAATAATCGCATAACACATACCCTGTGTTCAATCGTGAATTGCCAAAAATTTTAATACCTTTAGGTAGCATACAAGGTGGCCTTTATTTCTGTGTGTTCAACAAATATTTATAATGAAATAAACTTAATGAATTAAATAGATTAAAATACATTGGAAGAAATAAATTGAATGATAAAATAATTTTTGCACTCGAATTTCGAGGGCTGGGCTCTGCTAGTTTATATTATATTTTTTTTGTCTAGCAATTGTATATTATAATTTCGATACAAAATTGTGTTTGGGCGATTAAAATTTTGAGTATACGAGGACGGTCCCAAAACTACCCGACCTGACAAAAAAATACACCAATTTTTGGAAAATTTATCCTTATTTCTTAATATAAGCTCCTTTTAGTTATTACTGTTTATAGTAAGAACTATCTAGCTCTTTAAACAGCAGGCTCTACCTGTTCATTATTGGAGAATAAGGTGCGTGATGAAGCAATTCGAAGTTTAATTCATGGATTTTGGCCATCACAGTAGTGGATGTGTGAACTGGTGCATTGTTTTGATGAAACAACACTTTCTTTTACGCCAAATGCAATTTAATCACTTAAATACTGCAATAAGTTATCATAATAAGTTAGCAACTGTCTTCGCCTTCTCTGGACACGATTCTCCCATTTCAGTTAACAGTTTTCTCTTCGTCTCGGGTGGGTAGTGCTGGACTTATGGTTATGAATCGACCCAAAAACTCGGCTTAATGCCGTGAGACATCGCCAAACACTCTACTGAAACATCTCTATAACGCTGTTTTTGTTATTAAGAAAACGCAGTACCCATTTTGCGACTTTCATGTTTTCTTAACCGTTTCCTCATGGCCACCTTAGTTGGTCGACCACTACGATTTTTGTCTTGGCAACTCATACCTCCTCGCTTAAGCTCTTCCGCGCAACAATTTTATAGTGGCAAACGAAGGAGCAGGCTCCCCCAGAGTAGAATCTAGATCGGCTTTAACTTTTGTCATGTTTCCATTATTCACTGACGTCGTTTACTATTAATGGCTCCACACTTAACACTTAAAGCATATGTTTTATAAGGGTGCCACTTTTAATAAAAGTTATTTTTCGCCAGGTCGGGTTGTTCTGTGACCGCCGTCTTAAGTTTGTGGATGACATTCCATCTTCAGCCAACTGTTTGTGGTGGAACTGGTAGGGAAGGCTCTAATGCTAGGACGGATTCCTGCACGATAATGTAGATGGGACACACCATCCACAAATAGGCAGAGCGTAGTTGATTTTAGAGAGTAAGATTGATCGTGTAATAGTTATCATAGTCGGAATATAAATCAGAAGGGTTTTGGATGTTAGATATTTTACAATATTTAATCATGTATTTAAGTTTTTTTTACTAAGTTGTTGACAATGTTCTTTGAGATAAAACTTTTGTAAAAAATAATGATGATATACTCATTTGATTTCAATATTTTTGTGTTCCACATCGAAAATACATCAATTGCGTTTTGTAAATATGTAGAAAACTGCACTTTTCAAGAGAATACTTAGCTCAATACGAGGTTCTTACATAAGTCACATATTCAATGTGCTCTTATGTGGAGATAAATTTACTTAATTAATTAAAAGCAATTATGAATAATACGATGGGTAATGGCGACCCATGGGGTATACCATTATCTAGATACAATGCTTTTGAAAGTTGGCCGTTAATTGTAAATTTTATTTTTTTTAAAAGCTTTTAATAATATAATATATATTTTTCCCTATGTTGCAACTAGCTAGATGTGGCAAAATCACATGGATACCACTGCAGTCAAAGACCTTTTAAAATCTGTGGATATGTTATGTTGAAGGTAGAGTACATCGTCTGTACCCAATTTTTTTTAATATAGTAATAAGAATTAAGCAAATTGCGTGATCGGAACAGTATGTAATTTGGCACAGATACAGTCCATGTCGAGGAAATATGCTGAAATATAAAATTTATATATAATATGTGTTAAAAATATATTAAATAAAATAAAATACTTTTAATAAATAATTTTATAAAAGCCTAAAGGTTTGCTAATCAATTTTAGCCAACTCACAATTTATCGAATTTCATTATATTTAATTATATATCACATGCCCTGTGTAGAATTATGGATTGCTAAAATTGATTAGCATACCTTTAGGCTCTTATAAAATTATTTATTAACAAACCCATTTATATATCATCCATGTGTTCGACTAATATTTATAATGAAATTTAATGAATTTTATTCAAATATTCATAAATGTTTTATATATAAGAGAAATTGAGTAAAAAAAAAAAAATTCCTAGAATTTGCACCCGAATTGCGAGTGCTGGGCTATGCTAGTTTTTTTTAATGCGACTTGGTTAGGAGTGATAAAGTAGTTAATTTTTATGCACCATATAAGCCGTCTGGCGATTATTGTTTGTTTTGAACGTTTTTACATTTCGGATGAAAAAAAAATTTTTTGAGGTAAAAAAGTGAATCATAGTTGCATCTCTACGAACTTATTTATTTTTCATTGCCTTATCTTGAACTCATACTCTCTAACTCTCACTTATCTACCCATATTGCTAAAAAAAAATCATGTGAGTCCGATCACTGGGGAGATATGTAAACATCTACCCCCGAATTCATAATGAAAAGTTAGTTGCTGTTTGCACGACGCGCTCAACGAGGTCCTTACTAGTCAACCGATTAGCCTTAGTTAGCACATAGTTTATTCATAATCAATTTCTTGTTGTCATCTAATATCTTTAAAAACAACTCTGAAATTTGTAATGCCACCATATTTTTTGCATTAATGCAACCTGAAATAGTGAAAATCAACTCTGTTTACATTTCAATTTGTGTGATTTTACTCCTTCATTTTTTTAAATTTATATTTACAAGTGTTTAGTTTACGACAAAATTATTTTAGTTTGAAAATTATGTAATAAAAATGTTTGAAAGATCCGCAAAGTAAAAAATATTTCTTTGCACTTAAAAGTAATTAATATATTTTGTTTTGCTTAATTTGACACACATCAGCTGTTTTAACACACTTAGCAGTGTTTGAAAGGTTGTTGATCTGAGTTTAGCAAACGCAGTAGCAAGTGCATTATAAATGATACTCACGCTAGATACTGCATAAGTTTTCATTATAAATACGGCCGCTAGTAATTGAAGATTTTGTATGTCACTTTTTTAAAATCAAACAGAAAGCGTCATCTATGTATCACTTATAGCAAATTTGTGGGGTTGTTGAATTATGTGTATGTGAAATTTTTAACATTTTACAATAAAGGGTTGTTGAATTAGCTGAAACAATTTTATATCATAATTTGTTCACCAATACAATCATAAGTCACACCGATGTGTCTTACGGCTCACAACGTATGCTGTTTGTGTGATTGTATTGTGAAATAGAAATTTACCCCCTGCGCGTATAGATGTTTACACATCAAAAAGTTCTATGATCTGGCGATGTTCACAAATATTGGTGGTAGTCACTTCGTCGATCCGGGAAACAAAAATAGTTTACGTATTTGTAAGCCTTGAACTGGTTCTTAGTAACTGAATATTGTGTGTTTGCCCATAAAATTGATTTAAATATAATTTTCCTCTAAGGTGACCAATTATTGTTTCTTTTTTATGAATGGCCACCTTAATTTTAATTATATTACATTTTAATATAGTTCGCTCATTTTACTATGTAGTGATGCGTGCAAATGCGTGCACCAAGAACAACACCAGAAGCTTACATAACTCATGTAAACTTGTATGTTGGTTTGGCCTAAAGTGTTGTTCCTATGATTTTCTTCCGTCTAAATAAGTCATCATAATCATACTCATAATTTGGCCAGCACACAGCCACGATATCTCATTTAAATGCAAAATATCCATACAATGTTAAGTTTAATGCGTTTTATATTCTTTAACATATTTCAAATGTTGTAGTTGTACAACAAAAACTTACATTATATAGGCGCTCCTACCTAATAATTGATTTGTATGATGCGTGTGAATTTCTCATTTGAAACGCAACAATAACAACGACCGAAGCAGCAGCAGCAGCGAAAAATAACTTGTATCATTTTTGTTGCAAAAACTAACAACAAAAATTACAAAGCAAAAAAAAAAAGCAAATCATCATCATAGTCGTCATCTTAAAACAACACAAAACAAGAAAATAACAAAAGCATGTTGCAAGTTCATTGAAATTGCTATAAAAAAAATACCAAAAAAAAAAAAAACAAACGCTTTTAAACTTAATTGCGTTGGTTGCTTATTGGCAGTGCATACTGGGCTAAAATTTGTAATTTAAGTCAAAAATTTAATGATTGCTGAAATCTAAACTAATTTTGCTTTACTCGCGGTATATGATTATCGGATTACTATGCCTGAGGAGATGTATGTGTAAAAAAGCAGGATTAAATTTTCAACGATTTCGTTTTGGAAAATTTGATTTCTTTGGACACTATTTATTTACAACTTCAGGAGTTTGGTAGCATAAGCAGAGTGATTTAAAGGGACTTATAAAAGACAGGACACATTCTTCTCTTCTACATCTGCTGTTCTTCATCAGTCGCAACTCCGCTGGGAACTATTAAGGCTGAAATATTGGAATTTCTGCAGTACTGAGTGGCAGACGTGGTCTATGTGCAACTTATTAACAAAATAAATCATGATTTAAATAAAATTTGGAAATGAGCTTCAGCAAATGGTCTCGAAGCAGTTTTGTAATATCTAGTTCGTAAATCTTTTATTTTTATTTTTACATAAACTGATCTGCGCTAGACAACCTGGATACCCATATAAAAGAATAATTTTTTCAAGATCAAACTGAAGGAACCGTATAAACACCATTCCACGTCAGAAAAAATGTCGAAAAGGCACTTGTTCTTAGAATCCGTCTGCCTTTGGAACGATCTCTCCCCTACTATTCAAATTATAAGCAATGCAGGCCACTTTAAATCCGCTATTTCTGATTTTTTTTAAATAAAGTATATTTGACCCTGCTTAAGAATGTCCACCTAGTGTGTCAAATTTCATGTATTCTTTTTTTTTTGGATTTGTATGTAAAAAAAACCTTCAATTTTAATATGAAACCGCTCGCAAGTCCCAAGAACATCGGAGAGTAATGTAGAAATGGCTGCTTAGGCGATAAATCATAATGTCCAATATCAAATACATCTTTTAAACTGGATTATCAGGTGCTGTTCGTGGATGACTTAACTAAAAAAAAGTGTATAATTGGCTGTAACTGCGAAGTTACTTAACAGAATAACAAGATTTCGCTCTTGATTCAAAATTTGAATTCTCTTCCTAATTAATCCAAAAAACTCAAGTTAACTTTAATTAAAGTATAAATATATTTGTCTTGAAAATCTTTAAATGTCTCTTATTTATTGAATAAAAATACTAATGCCTCAACTAAACATCTTTGAAATGAGAAGAATCTTAAAAGATTTCGAAGATAAACTCATGTATGAAATAAATTTGTATTTTCATATCGCGAAAACTCTAAGACCTAATCAGACAGTTAGTTGATTTGGTAACCACAAAATTGTAGGATGTCGGCAAAATACTGTAGTAACTGCTCGGAGATTAGCGATTTGAAGTTTTGATTTAAAATGCAATAAAAAACAAGTAAGAAAATTATAGTCGGTCTAGACCGACTATACGATACCCTATACCATGCGTTTATAGACCCTATCTCTCAGGCCTAACTAACTGGATATAGAAAATAAGCATAAATCAAATTTGAGTGGGATTTTTATTAATTTTTTCGCCTGCAGATTTGAAAAAGTTCATATCGGATGCTATATCTATATGGGGACTAGGCCCAAAAATGGACCGATCCTGACCATATTTGGTAAAATCTCTGTTATTTTGCAAAAATATATACAAACAAAATTTGAGAAGAATTAGTGCAATATTTTTCTTTTTTGATAGATTTAAGTGAAGATCGGGAAGCAGCTCTATATGGGGCCTATGACTAAGAGTTGTCCACTAGGGATCATTTTTGGACTACTTATTTATGGATGTAATATATACATACAAACCCAATTTGACTAAGATTTGTACGATAATTTGGATCTTATGGCAATATATGTTGATTTCATGGGGGTCATTTGTATGGGGGCTAGGTCTGAACATGGACCGATTCTCACCAATTTTAAAAGCGTTCATCCCACGGCCGCCAAAAGATTAAATACCAAATTTCATCAAAATATATTCATATTTGCGACCTGCAGTTTGATTACAAGCTTTACATGGACACGCAGACGGACGGACGGACATCGTTAAATCGAATCAGATAGTGATTCTGATTCGATCGGTATAATTAAAGGTCAAATATTTTTGGTTGTTACAAACAGCAGCACAAAGTCATTATACCCAAACCACATAGTGGTATAGGGTATAAAAGTGTAGAATTGGCTATAACTGCGAAGTTACTTAACAGAATAACAAGATTTCGCTCTTGATTCAAAATTTGAATTCTCTTCCTAATTAATCCAAAAAACTCATGTTAACTTTAATTATACCTTATACCACAGATTGTCATATAGATCTTACTCAAATTGGGTTTCTATGCGTTCATTACATCCACTATTGAGTAGTCCAAAAATGATCCCTTTGGCCCCATGTAGAACTGCTTCCCTATCTTCACTTAAATCTATTAAAAATACAAGAGACTTTACCAAATATGATCAGGATCGATCCATTTTTGGACCTAGTCCCCATATAGATATAGCATCCGATATGAACTTTTTCACATCTGCAGCCAAAAAAATTAATAAAAATACCACTCAAATTTGGTTTTTGCTTATTTTCTATGTCCAGTTAGTTGGGCCTAAGAGATAGGGTTTATAAACGCATGGTATAGGGTATCGTATAGTTGGTCTAGACCGACTATAATTTTCTTACTTGTTAAAGTATAAATATATTTGTCTTGCAAATCTTTAAACGAATCTTATTTATTACATAAAAATACTAATGCCGCAACTAAACATTTTGGAAATGAGAAGAATCTTAAAAGATTTCGAAGATAAGCTCATGTATAAAATAAATTTGGATGTTCATATCGTGAAAACTCTAAGATCTAATCAGACAGTTAGTTGATTTGGTAACCACAAAATTGTAGGATGCCGGCAAATTACTGTAGTAACTGCTCGGAGATTAGCGATTTCAAGTCTTGATTTAAAAGGCAATAAAAAATTATTGAAGCACCGCAGAAGACGACTTTCATAGTAGGAGAAATTAAGAACAGCTCTTGGAAAGAGTATAACCACAACGGGAAAAAAATTAAAAAGTCAGAAATTATTAATACTAATAGAAACCGAACGTGATGAAACTGAAAAAATTAATAAAAATTTAATTTTAATAAATGTCCTACCAAATATTTTTCAATCTAGTTACTT